>JAZKJV010009632.1:0-311518 GCA_037367405.1 Ottelia alismoides | reverse complement strand
TAAAAATGATAATGAATTAAATCTAAATCCATGTGGATTTGAGTGTATTGGATTCAATTGGCACTCTTAATCTTTGCCCTATATTGGCTCTTTCATGTAATTTATTTATATAAACACAGGAGAGCATGCACGTGTTCGTTCTCATACTATTGCACATCATGTGCGATGGTGGTAGCGCTCGTGACGGGTGGTGGTGGGGTCGACGAAGGCGAGTTGGCAGACGGCCGCCCGTCCATTGATAAGCTTATGGGGGCTTCAAGCGTGTATCGTGCGGAGGAACGATAGTGGAGCAATGGGTGTTAAACGACGAACGACGGTGGTGACAATCGGCATCGGTTAGATGCTCGTATTGTGGTTCAGCAGCTTCCATATGATCAAAGCCCCAGGCAGATCTCCGATGTACAAGGCATTTGGTGGTGTTGTTCTTGTACGATTAAGGTGGCAGTTGATCGATAGATTCCTCTTCTCCAGATGCTTGTTTGTGATGGACATTCTTGTTGTGTTCGTGGGGAAGAAGAGACATATAATATCATTTTTTTAAAATCATACAAGTATACTCATCTTACTTTTAACAAATTTTGTCTAATTTTAACGGTGAAATGGATGAAAGCTAACAATAAGATTAGTGATGTAAGAGTTAATAAGTTTAAGAAGGTCAGAATATAATTACGATGTTTACAAGATTGCAAAAGTAGTTGAAAAAGTTTGCAGGATTTGTGTGTGTAAAATCCCTAATACTAACGATGTAAGTAAAAGCACAAACAAATTTCATAGAATTTACTTGTCTATTTAACTAAAAGTAGATTCTAAGAGCACTGTGCTTGCTCCCTACAAAAGGTATTCTTCCACATTTCATCGAACGCATACATGGCAGAGCAAAACAAAAACCAAGCAACAACTTTAAATAAGAAAACAGGAAACCCAATCTTCTTTCCATTTGTAAAACTAGGATCTCAACAAAGTCCCCCAAAAAAATTACACGCGGACGAGACCAACGATAAACTGCAAAACCCCTCCTCCGCACTGTGAACCGATCTACACTGATCTTCTACAACTTTTCACAGAACTGTTCTGAACGAAAACAAAGGAAGCCCTCCAGAAGAAAAAAGACAAAAGTGCAAGATTGGGGATCCCCGTTTTGCATCTCCTCCCCCATCTCTTTTGTTAGTCCCGCTCATTGCCAACCTCTGCTTGTCTTTTCCTCTCTCCCCATGTACTACTATCTGCTGTGTTGCAGCATACGGCTGCAGAGACTGGACACATCCGACTGCCTCAGTGGCTTCAACAGGAAGTCCTCTGCCCCCTCTTCCCAAACACCTGCAAGGAAAAGAACCAAGAAAGATAGCTTTAGTAACAAAGCTGCACATTGATTTGATTCCCCTTCTTGGTGGGTTTCTCTCTGCTTTGCGTACCTGTGGATCCTGTTGGGCACGTTCTCTGATGAAACAATCACCACTGGATCTCTTTCAAGGAAGATGATTCCTGGATGTTGAACAAATAACTTTAAGTTTGGTGGTCGCTGGGATATGTTTCTTGACAGGGATTTGAGATCGAGATGGTACCTTTACTCGTTTCAGCAGATCATACCCTGTCATCTCCGGCATGCAGTAGTCTGTGATTATCATGCTCACCTTCACATCCTGCATAACTAAATCCCGTCAAAGATACCGTCTTTTTTACAAATCATTGATGAAGACCAAAGGAAAGAAATCCATTTCTACCTTGGTGGTGTTCTTCATATCCTTCCCCACTCCCAGAAGCTCGGGGTGCCTTCTTTCCGCTGTCAACCACCGTCACTGCACCCACAAACACCAAGAACACAACAAATCAACCTCCAAATCTTGAACGAAAATGCTTCTACTTCAAAAATGCTATTGCATACCTCTGTAACAGGTGGTCCTTAGGAGCCTCTCGATGAGCTTGCGATCGACCAAGCTGTCATCAACGGCCAGAACGTGCGGCTTCTCGCTCAGATCACTACAGAAGCTGCTGGAGGTCGTCATGAACTGACCTCTGGATCCACTCCCGGGTTTCTGGAAACTGTTGGTTTTCCGCTCTGTTGGATGGAAAGCACCAGTGAAGTGGAGGCGTAAATATATTGGAGATGAGTTGGCACTTGGCAGTGGTTGGGGGCGGTGGAGGAGCCCAATAAGAAAACATATCCGGAGGAATCTCGTAGGCGCGGGAAACGAGAGGACGCCGATATCCAAATATCTTTATTTGCGATTTGACGAAGATTTGTGGGACTAAACCAGTCGTCAAATTGCTTAAGCACGCTTCTAGTTTTGGACTAATCGAGGCGGCATGAAAGCCGTGTTCTCATGCGATTAAACAATGCGGAGGTGGGATATCGGAGGATTCTTGTTGAATCGTTATATCTGGGGTAATTTACGAGAACAATCCTGGGTTTTGTCTCCAGTGTCAAAAGGCTACTTATTCAAGCATGTTTATATAATATCTCCAGCTATGGGATCCTGACCAAATAAGGTGTCTTATTTACTTTTCTGATACTTTCTTTCTGATGGCTAAATGGTGGCTTTTTAAAAAATAAATTTCCATTTAATTATAATTTTAGAAATATTTCTAGTATTTTGTATTTAATTAAATAGGTATATTTTAACATAAATAGAGGAGTTGATGCATAGAATAGAAATTTAGGCATCTGTCCATTTCGACACGTCTTTCGTGCTTCCTGTCACACTCCAATCCCTTGATTATATTAATCGAAGTATCGTCATTCTATTTTTCCCCCATTCATGAGGAAAAGATCATGATTCTTGATTTTATGTTTTGGTCTTAGGAGAATAGACTACTATATATATATCTTAGAGGATCATGTCTCTACCTTTATTAATACATTTCACTTGTATAATTTCTTATTTTTGATATGATCCCGTTCTAAAATCTAAATATAAGATTTTATAAATAATAGCATTGATACTATTGGTAAAGGAGTGAATTTGTGATTAATGTCTAGGATTCAAAATCTCTGAGGGGACGTTCGATTGGGGGATATTCTTCAAAACCCATATTTCTAACTACTAGTGGGGCTCACTCTCTTTCCATCAAATATATATATATATATATATATAATATATAATATATATATATATATGAGGTTAATGGGGCTGCCCCCTGGGGGTAGCCAACATGGCTGCCCCGCGCCATTTTCGGTGCTTTTTTTTTCAAAAAATGTCGCCATGTATATTCATCCATATATCCCTCCTACATATCATTCGAATTTCGTCGGAAACAGAGACTCCTACGACCTCCATCTAGACAATCATTTTTTTAACGGTAACAGGATTTTTTAAATCGACACCATCAAGATGGAGGCCGTAGGAGTCTATATTTCTGACGAAATTCGAATGGCATGTAGGAGGATATAGGGATGAATATACATGGTTTTATTTTTCAAAAAAAAATAAAAAAACGCCCGAAATATGGGGCGGGGCAGCCATGTTGGCTGCCCCCAGGGGGCAGCCCCATTAAATCCTATATATATATAATACCATCATATTATCTAAAAATTATAAAATACTCAACTTACCCTCAATTCCAAACTTCAATACAATCACATAACAATAACTACCCGCTTTTTCAAATTTCAATACAATCATATCATAATAACTACCCATTTTTTCAAATTTCAATATAATCACATTCATACAAAGCCTCCTAACTTTAAACCCACCAACTAAATACAAAACGGGTTACCCTCCCAGATAAATCACGAACCAAACGCACGTGAGGAGTGTGAGGTGTATTGAATGTGGCGGACAACTTCTGAGGTTGTCCAATTACATATATTTTATTAAATACGAAATCTAGATGAATGTTTTTATTATCACAGTTAAATTACTATCTGTTCAAAGGAAACCCTCATGTATATGAAGACACCGATGGTGAGTCACGTCATTAATCCATGGACCAAACATGGGTTGGTTTTGGGTGCCCTGCTTATTTTATCTAACCCTTTGTTACACGTGGTTTAACTAAAAGCTGGAAGGTTGATAAGGCCGTATCATAGGAGAGATTAAGGAGCAAATATTCGTCGCAGATAAACGATGGCGTCAATAAAATTAATGATTCGAATGGATATGATTGGAGGGCGTGGTGGGTGTGGGGAGAGTCCCCAAATATTTCTTCCTTTGGCATTGGCCTCTGACCCAAACCGATACGATTCGATACGATATTCGATCTCCCTGCACAAAGCCTTCTTTATTCCCGAATCCCCACTTGAGAGTCGCGCGATCTCTGCTGGGTTTTGGTTTTGGGCGTGGAGGATATGTATGGAGCTCTGTCACTCTTCTGCGTTTGGAATCGGAATCCGCAAGGTTCTTCCTCTGATCGATTTCTATAGGATAATTATTGACCATGTCCCGTAGGATCATGGAAGGACATATCGATATCGATATCGTGTCGATATCGATATATCGGCGATATATCGCCGATATATCGACGATATATCGCTATATCTAGGATTCTTTCTGAAGAAAATGCCTGAAATCGGATATATCGATATATCGATTCGATATCGGTCCCATGTCGATATCGATATATCGGCGATATATCGCCGATATATCGGGATACGGCCTTCCATGCGTAGGATAATATCATGTGTGTAGCTGCACCTCGCTCCGGGACGCCATGATCGTGTCATGGGCGTGGAGAATTCTTACCGCGGACAACTCCCTATGGGCCATTTTCATGCGATCCAAGTACCTAAACTCCCTTTCCATCTGGGAGGTTACACCAGCCTCCAGTGACTCCTTGCTATGGAAAACCATTCTACGTATGCGTGATCAATTCAGTAACGCTATCTCCTGCTCGAACGGCCAGCATGTCTGGAACTGTTCCCCTAAGGGATTTTCCTTTTCGGACGCATTTGAGCTGATCAGGCTTCGGGCCCCAGCTGTTACCTGGGCGCATGTGGTTTGGGCTAGGCGTTCTGCGCCTAGGCATTCTTGCACACTTTACCGCGCAGTGATCAACCGTCTTCCCACTCTTGAAAGACTTGCTCGGCACGGGCTTTCTAACCCAGGCAAATGTTGCCTCTGCGGATGTGAGGATGAAACTCGTGACCATCTGTTCTTCATGTGTAACTTCTCTGCTACTTGCTGGTCACTTGCTCTTGAAACTTTGGGACTTTCAAGTCCTCCCACCCTATCCATCTTTGGGATTGCTGAATGGATCTCGGTCATTCCTGAACACAAAACCCGTGAAAAATGGAGCGTCATTCTTGCTGCTACGACTTGGGAATTATGGGTGGAACGCAACAGCCGTTGGACCACTGCTTGCTCTGCAACTTCAGACAAAATCGCTTCCTGCATAGTTACTAAAGCTAGACACATACTGTCCTAATTTTTGGTGCTGATTTTTGTTCTCTCAGCCGCCTCTAACCTCTTCAATTTTTGTCTTTTTTAGAGGGCATTCTATGTAAAGCACATTTTATGGTGCTCTCCTGTAATGGTTATACTGCTTTCTGCAGTTTAGTTAATGGAAGTTTACTTACCCATCAAAAAAAAATATCATGTGTGGCACACACGGAGTTCGATATTGATCGGATGCATGTTGCTGTACTGCTCATGCCACTTGTGGCATTGCCGCATTTAGCATCCCTCGGTAAGGACCCATCATAGGTCTATCGAGAAAATTATTGGGATTTTTACAAAGTAGATCTTATAAACCTTGTCAATTATCTTTTGGACTTTTGAAATAATGTATTTCCCTCATCGATCCTGTTAAACTTGCTAACTCTTATCTCACAGATCATGTGATTAACTAGGGTGGAGCATTGGGCCGGGCCGGCCCGGACCCGACCCTGACCCGACCCGCAAAAGCCCGGGCCCCGACCCGAACCCGATGTACAAATGGGCCGGGCCCGGGTCTCATTTTTCAAAATTATTATACTTGGGCCGGGCCGGGCCCAAACCCGAAGTACAAGTGGGTCGGGCCCGGGCCCTCATATTTCAAAATATCATATTAGAACTAAATAAGGAGATACGGATTTATAGTCATAATACATCCAATATTTCCTTCATACATCAATAATAATATTATATTGTAACAATACACCAATATTCATGTGTTATGGGTGAATTATATCCATAACAATAAATTAGAATCAAAGTGCAACTTCATGGAATCAAAATAAGTGCGGGTTGAGCCCGGCCCGAGCCCGAGCCCGAGCCCGACCCGAACCCGAGCCCGAGCACGCGGGCCTTGGGCCGGGCCCGGGTCCTCAATTTGCTGAAAAAAGCGGGCCTCGACCCGGCCCAAGGCCCACGGAAAATTGATGGGCTCGGGCCGGGCTTTCCCGGGTTGGGCCGGGTCGAGCCCAATGCTCCACCCTATGATTAACCCACATCATTTGCCCGTTAAATTTAATCGGATTCCGTTAAAAAGAAGTACATATTACCTCTTTCTTTAGAAAAAATACAAAAGATGACATCCCTCTTCTTCCCTAACCCTCCTCCTCACATTCCCTTCCCATCCACCTCACCTGGGTCGTCCCGACCTCCCTTGCACTACCCTCGTCCTCCAAGTCCTTCCTGCACCTGATGGGTTTTCTTTTTGAAAAATGTGCAGATGACAATTTGAGAGAGTTCGTGGACAGAGTGCCCGAAGGATTGGAAGTACCTGAACCTCTCCTTCACCAACATCACCTCCTTGCCCAGAGATATAATGTGCAATCTGGTCAGGTTGAGGCATCTGGGTCTGGAGTCCACACCTTTGTGGACGACATCCCGGATGCGGATGTGATGGAGCTGCTTCCAATACAGCTACTCGTCCTCAGGGTAGTAAACTATGCTTGAGGAAAGATCTATTCCAACTTCCCGAGGAATTGAAGCACTTCCATGGTTTGCATTTGGACGTGTTTGGTCATGGAGTTCTAGTTAGCTTCTTGCAGTAATCCGACAGATTGAGGAGCGTGCTGAGGAGGCTTCGGATCAGAGATTACTATGAGTCGACTTTGGACATGAAATGGCTGTTGCAACGTGCAAACAAAGTGATGTATGTTGTAATTGAGATTTGCGAGTCACTCGAATTAAAATTTGGGAGAAAGCCCACCTTGGAGAGCAAACTCTTGGTCCTCACCCTCTCCAACATCAGCCTGTTGCAGGTCAATTTCTGTATGCGGAGCCCCATCGAGGTCCTCAGCTCTGTCTGTTCACTCACCATCAACCACTGCGGCAAGCTCATTGACATCACTTGGTATGTGAAGCTCCCAACATTAAGGAAGCTATCCATTAACAACTGGAAGTATTTAGAGTACGTGGTGGCAGGCCAAGTTGATGTCATTGATGTTGGCCTCGATTGTATATATATAAATATAAGGTTACGAGTAGGGATGGCTATTGAGTCGCGCTTGATGAGCCAGCTCGGGCTCGGCTCGATAAGGGCTCGTGAGCTCGGCTCATTAGGCTATCAAGCCGAGCCCGAGCCAGAATTTTGGGCTCGATAGCTTAACGGGCCGATCTCGAGCCGAGCCTCGCTCGGCTCGATAACTCAATAAGGAGCTCGATAAGGAATATATATGTATACATATATAATACAAACAAATAAAAGTAGCCATTTGCACTTATCCCTCCACTAACTTTGACCCTCCCATGAGAGTCATGACTCAATTCTCAATCCCATTCCCGTCCACACATTTGCCCCCTGCCCATGCATTAGAAAATTATCTTTTTCTTTTTTTATAGGAAAATATAATATACAATATATATTATAATTAAGATTTTGTATACAACTTGATAGAAGCCTACTGGGTAAGGGAACACAGTCTTAGATAGAGCAGGTCTCGAGTTCGAACTTGCACAAAGCACTTTTCCACCAAGAAGTACCCATTTTCCTTAATAAGCTCGACTTGGGCTCGAGCCAAGACCGGGCTCGATAAGGAGCTCAGGCTCGATAAGGGGCTCGACTCAAGCCTTATCGAGCCCGAGCCAGCTCGATAAGGGCTCGAGCTCATCGAGCTTGAGCCCGAGCCAGCTCGGCTGGGCTAGAACGAGCCCGAGCCAACTCGGCTGGGCTAGAATGAGCCCGAGCTCGAGCCCAAGCTCGAGCCCGAGCCCAGCTGGAGCTTATCGAGCTCGAGCTCGAGCCAGGGGCTGGCTCAGCTTGTTGGGCTCCATAGCCAGCCCTAGTTGCGAGGATGGACAGCGGATACTTATCAGTGGATGCCAGATCGACCAGACGTCCGCGGACACCATATCTTCGGGCAGGCCCAGGGATGCCTATGGTGCGCTGAGCAATGCGATCCAAACCACACTGTCGGACGTGGACATCAACAATCATGACCTCGTGACTAGGGCTCGAGAGATGCTTGTCAAGCTGGGCTTCACTCAGCACCCCGGCCTTTACTGCTCCGATGATCATGTCTAGGAATGCAAAGTGAAGGCATCAGCAGACGAACGGAGCATCGACATGGACCTCCATGACCTCTGCCCATCCCGATCTCCTGGACCTCCTCAACCTCCGCCTCCTCCCCAACCTCCACCTCCTCCAGGCCATTTGCTCAACTCCTTCTCCAGGTCATTCGTCCTCCGACCGCCCACTCCACATCCTCTTCCTCGATGGCCACGTTGTTGAATCCCTAACGGCTCCATCTCCTTCATCCCCAATATCCGTTGTCATGTGCTTGGAGAAGAAGGGGAAAATGATATCCACCGTTGGATTTCCATTGGTTAGATTAACTCAAGACTAATCCGAGCAATTGACTCAAATAAAGTTAAAACTGACGGCATGGTCTGTGGGGGTAAGACGGAGCAAGTTTACGGTGTCCAAGGGAGAAATACGTTGTTTCAAAGGTCGAAGAGGTAATTGGTAAAATTTATAAGGTCTGCCGTGTAAAAATCCCGAAATGTTTTAGAAGTAGAATAAGCCCTAGATATATAATAATGAAAAAAATCCATTTATCAACGCCCATTGAACGCAAATTTTGATAACCTACAACGAATTCGTAATAACTTTCCGTATCCAAAGTCTCACAGTAGACTCTACGCAATAGCAATTTTTTACCCGATTCCCCTAAACTATCGTGTGGGTTCCTTGGAGAGGAATTTTCCTACCCATTGACTAAGGTAGATTTACATTAAACACCTGCACAAAAAGATTTTTTCTAGATATATATCCTTGCACTGCAAAGATAAGTAAAAAAACTAATATCAAGGAAAAGATGGAGCATAAAATATATAATGCATAAAATACCTAATTTTACGCATGTATTTTGCGTCTATTATTCTAAGATAAAAGTATGAGGAAAAATAATTATGTGAAGCATATTAAAAGAAATAAAATATTATTGAGAATTTTTTTAGCACAGGCTACCATTGCATCTCGAAGCAAGACAAATTCAACCGCTTATAGAAAAATGATATAAGCTAATCATCATGTAATACAATAGGAATAGTAACAAATAACTTTAGCATGATGAAATCATTTTATTGTGCATCGTAATGATCATAAATATCACAAACTAAATGTGTTCATTACACATAACATTCGATATATATAAAACAACAACTGACATAATTGTAAGAAGAACTTGTATCCATGATGATCAATGTTGTGTCGACAATTCATACAAGGATGACAAATACGATACAAGGTGAGGGAAGGACACCAAGATAAGTCACATACTATAATAGATGTTAGATGATGGACTCAACATAAAGCGATCAGAGCCTTCATGTGCAAGGAGTCCATCAACACTTGGGTTGATGGGTCTCTGTAAAAGAAAAGGAAAAAAGATCGAGTAGGAATACTCGAATAAGTAAATAAATGCGATGTTTGGAATTGAGATAGAAGCCTTAAACATCTCTTAATTCTTACTAGATTCTAAATCTAATATTTTCTACTCCAATTTTTTATATTGAATTTTCATTCTTTTAATAGTAGGATTATATATGGGTGTGTTGCGTGCACAAAATATGATCGAATTATGTCCAAATGAATTCATGTTAATTCAAATTCGATTCATTTAGGATTTGATTCTAACAAATCAAATTCAGAGTCATTTGTTTTATTACTAATTGGGATTTAACCAGCTTGTAAACTTTTCATCTGCTTCCAAGCGTCACAATCCATCAGGTTGATCTATATAGATATCATCCTTGGGATCGTCATAAAGAAAGGTTGTCTTAACACACATCTAATGGATAGAATATCATATACGGATGTTGATTCTATAAACATCTGGATTATAGTCATCTTGACCAAATGAAAATAGGTATGAAAATAATCGACAACTTATTTTGCTTAAACCCCTTGGCAATAACTTGACTTTATACACTACTAGAAAAGTGCTCTTTAGCAACGAATTATAAAATGGTCAAAAACAAGTGTTGCTAATGTCGACCGAATTGCAACGCTTTTTAAATTTGTTGCATAAAATTAATAATTGCAATGTTTTGTCAAAACACGTTGCATTTATTCCGAATGTTTGCATCTATTAATACAAATCATTGCATTTAAATAATAAATGCAACATTTTTTGTATACATGTTGCTTCTTATATTTGCAATATTTTTAAAATTGTTGCTCTTTTTAGAAAACCAAAAAAACACAGCTGCCCGCATCTCTCTCCAAAGCATTCGTACTCCAAATATGAAAATCACAACAAAAAAACACTCGTGTGGATCTCCCTCCAAAACCCTCGTACACCAAATTCCCCCTCAACCTTCCTCCCCTCCCCTCTTATTTTGGCATGCCATCAAACTTTTTCCCTAATTCCTTCCCCCAAAATCCCTCGCCTATTCCTTTGTCAGATAACATACCATGCTCTTCCAGTGGATCCCCTATAGACGCCCACTAGGGTGGAGCATGGGTCAGGGCCGGCCCGACCCAGCCCGTTGCCTGGCCCGCTCAAGCCCGACCCAGGCCCAAGCCCACTTCATTAATGGGCGGGCATGGGCCTGAATTTTGGCCCATTTAGTATGTCGGGCCGGGCTCGGACTTGTAAAAACCCAACCCATTAACCCATTAGCCCACGGGGCCCGACCACAAACCCACTTCCAGGCCCGGTCGGTCGGCCCGACCCGCCGCCCGCCCTCTAACCTAATAGCCCCCCCCCCCCCAGCCCTAATTTCATTTGCCCGTAACTAAGTCCCCCGACTCCCCCGCTACCCCTCCCTCCCCAAGTTTCCATCCCACCCGCCGTCACCCGACTCCCCTCGTTTGGCGCCCTCACCTCCTCGCCCTGCCGCCCGCCCCTGCTCGGCCCGGCCGCGCGCTCCGCCGAGCTTCCCTCCCTCCCCTCCCCCCCCCCCCCCCCCCGTGGCCCGCGAGCACCTCCACCTCCTGCCCTGTCGCCCCACCCAGCCTTCCCTCCCTCCGCGGCTCCGCCCGCACGCGAGCACTCCGCCTGAGTCGCCTCCAACCTTGTCGACCTCCCAGCCGCGCGAACGCCATCAGTCGACCCTCCCCTCCGGCTGTGTGAACGCCACCAGTCCAGCCTCCCATCCAGCTGTGCGAACGCCACCAGTCCACCCTCCCATCTGGCCGCGCGAATGCCACCAGTCCACCCTCCCCTCCGGCCGCGCGAACGACTGGAAATCCTCTCCGCCTTCCAGTGGGCCAGCGACCGGCTGCGGACTGCTGATGAATACACATTCATCACTCTTTATTCTTATATTTTAGCTACAAAAACCTATGCAAATGCATGTAGATATGTGTAAATAGGAAAAGTTAGCAACAGCATGCATGTTTGTAAATATAGATAATTAGCATGTTTTTGTGCAAAAATAAAAGAATAAAGATGAAAAAGAAAAAGAGGGAAATATTTAGAATAAATATTGAGCAACCTAACCCAGGGAGGGCTCAGCATGGGCCTGACCGCATAAAAGCCAAGTAGAGGGAGATAGGGGCTCACTTATGTATATTTTTATAAATAAATAAATTAAATATTTTCCTCACTCAAAAATATGTTGTAAGTATTTGTATATATTTTGTACATAAGCTATTAAAAACAAAATAAAAATCTTAAAAATTAAAAAAGACCAAAAAGACCCCTTCACCATGTACATAAGTCCATCATCCTTATTTATTTCACCTTGTAAATAAATTTATTTATCTCTAAAACTTTTTGTAAATATTCTATGTATATATTGTACATAAAATAAATAAAAAGAAACAAAACAAAAATCAAATAAAAATTACAAAATTAAAATACAAAAACATATTGTACATATACCATACATATAGTGTACATAAATAATTATTTAACCTATGTATATAAATAATAAAAATAAAATAAAATAGCCTTCTATTCCTCATTTTATCCTATACATAAATAAAATATAAAATAGGAATAAAAATGTATAAAAATAACTAATTAAAAAGCAAAAATTAAAAATCAATATATGGTATATATACCTATGTATAGCTACTATGTATATACCTTATTTTTATTTCCAAAAATTAATTAAAAATCACAAAAAAATAGAAAAAATTAAAACAAAAATATTTTGTGTTTTAAGTTTTTGAAAATTCGGCCATTTAAAGGCCCCAAAAAAATCAAATAAAATTTCAAGCCTTGGCGGCTCTGATTGGTCCACGGGGGATTGTTGACCCCCGGTCAACACCTCCTCCTGGACCACAGAGTCGCGGATCTGTGTTTCGACCCGACTTCTTCCAATTACCCTCACCAGATCCGACCGCCAAATCCGCAAACCCCGCACTCCAATCATCCTCTGTGCATCCGGGATCCTCGCCCGATTCCTTGCCTAGGGGTCCGTGCTCAATCGAGCCGGACCCGAGCTTCCCTTTCCGGACCTGCACGCGTATAAAACCAGAGCTCCGCCGCTTTCGTTCGCCATCTTTGGCTCGCCACCTTCACTCCCGTGACCTCCAGAACAACCACCGAGGTGACAGCTCGCGGTTGCACCTGTTGCAGAGAGGAAAGGTGCCCCGGTCACTGATCCGGCAGCTTCACGCCGCCGTGCTCCGCCACTCGACCGGAGCTCGAGCCTCAGGCAGTGACGACCTTCGAGGCGACGACCCGGAGTTAGCCACACTCCAGCCCAGTCTTCCGCTCCACTCAGGTAGCCCTTTAGCCCTTCCATTTCGCTTAATTTGTAGTTTCCCCAAATCGCATCTCCGACGAGTTCCCCTGATTCCGGCCACATCGCGTACTTTCTCGATCATCGGAACCCACACACACCTTCGCCATCCTCCGACGCACGTTCTACGCCCACTCGTTCAACCCAGCTCGCCCCGGAGCTGGGAGTCGAGCTCCCCCATCCCCAGCTCGCCGGAGCTCATTCGCACCGACCCACCAGCCACCTTCACCCCGCTTCTTTGGGTCGAGGCACTTTGCCCTCGACCCTCGAAGCTCTTGGTTCATTTTGCAGGTCAAAAGGGAGTCATCTGAGACCCCCATACGTTCAGACCAGGAGCTCACCGCCGCCGAGCTCGCCGGAGCCCCTCCTGGGCTCGGTTGGGCCGTCGGAGGCTATCACCAGCCGCGGGGCATCACCGCGGATCTTCTCCGATCATCAGGAGCAGCTGAGGAGGTCTACAGCTCACGCACGAGGCCGGCGAAGTTCGCCGGTGGAGTGTTCTTCCACCATCCTCCAGCACCGTCCGATGGCTCCTCCGCTCCAGTCCTGATCTCAGCCGTCCATCTTCCGAGGAGCAGCTACCGTCGATCACCTGGAGGGGCTCATCTGGACCGTTCGCGCTGAGGAGAGAGACACCTGAGGCCATACCCGTTCGATCTTCCACGTGTCCTCTCCACTACCGTCGATCCGGCCCAAGAGCTGAAGAGGAGGAGCGCCAGCCATCCAGGACCGCCCGATCTTCCACGTGGCGCGCATCCAGCCGTCGACGAATAAAGGGGTAAATTACTTAGGCCCCCCTCTTAGTTTGTCTTTTCAGTCCTAGTCCTGTAAATATTTTAGTTATTTTATTTACGTAGGGTAATTTGCACTAAGGACCTTGTGCTTGTTTTTATTTGCAATTATACCCCTGTGTATGTGAGCCCACGTGCTTCGTCACGTGTTTATTGGGTTATTTGCATTTATTGTCCTGTAGTTCTGATGGGTTAATGAATGAATGTTAACTTTTTGGTAATTGCATTTATGCCCCTGTGAGTGTTGTTTATGCGCATGTGCGGATTTTAGTGGGATTTTTGCATCCAAGCCCCTGGACTTTTGGTACGAGTTACCAAAAGGTCCAGGAACTTGGTTTTTATTACCAAAAGGCCCATGAGTGCCCCAGGCACGCGCCAAGCGCGTGACTTGCTGGGATTTTTGCACCTTGGCCCCCAGACTTTAGGGTATTTGCACTTACGTCCCTGTGCACAGTGCCCCCTTCTTGATTTTTGAATAAATATCAAACCACCTCCAAATTCGATGAAAATTTGACACATGGCTCCTGCCATGATGTTGGATTTTTGAGAATTTTTGAGGACATTTTTGATTTTATTTAGTATTTTTAAAAATTCAAAAACCTCCTTTTTAGCTACTGTCTAGATATAAAAATTCCAAAAAAAAATATAAAAACACCTCCAAAAATTCTAAAAAAATTAGCTACTGTTTCTTGCTTGTTGTTTGATTTTCTAGCCAATTTTGGCTATTTTTCATCACTCAAAAACCCTAAAAACCTAAAAACCCTTAACAACTCCTAAAAATTATAATAAATAATCTAAAAACCCAAAAACAATAATCTCGGTGCCCAAATTTTCCTTATTTTATTTAGAATATAGGAAAATTACCTCCAGAACCTGTTGTGATCCTTAGATATTTTATTTGAGGGTTTTGGTTCTGGCTGGACAGTACCCAGCATTTTTAGCACTGTTTGATTTTTAGAAAATAAATTACACTTTATAAAAATCTCAAAAATTCACCAAAAACACTTAAAAACTTAAAAAACATAAAAACAATTTTTCTTGAATTTTTGCTTGATTTTTGGTGTGTTAGATAAATTGCTTAAGTTGGCTTGATTTTGCTTTCTTTACTTTTCTTCACATTTTAAAAATCCAAAAAAATACAAAAATTATTAAAAACCACTAAAAAACACTTTTCTTTTATTTTATCTTATTTTTACTACTTCGTAGGCCCTAGGCCAATCCGTGCTCCTTGAGTTCGACCCTGGGAGCTATACCAGGTTAATCCATAGCTAGACCGCTCTTCTTTGTTTTGATTGATTTGATCTATTCTGAGTGGTTATTTTTCTTGATACACGCATTCGAGTGACTGAGGTCGCAACGACCTCATTTCCATACCTTCCCCTCAGTTGTTCGACACTTTTGCGGGTTATCAGAATGGCGCCGTTGCCGGGGAGCACGGCTTAGTAGTGTTTTAGTTTTTATTTTCGTTTTTGTTTTCGCGGTTTTTCGCGGCTCTTCGGAGCTCGCGGCTTTTCGCGGCTTTTGTACTTAGTTCTTTTTGATTTATTTTTTTATTTTGATTTTCTTTTATTTTTATTTTTGTTTTCTATTGTGTGTTTATTTTATTTCCATTTTTGCACATATACCCTTGCTTTTATTTTCATTCATTATTTGATTATTTTATTGGTCTGACCACTCTTCTGTCTATCTTGCGAGGGCCCGAGGATCGCGGAGGCGACTTTCGAGGAGCCGGTGCAGCCGCGAGACTCGGAGGCGGCTTCTTTCTCCACGAAGCCGCAGGAGAGAGCGAGAGGAGAGAGTTGAGTGGGGTGAGGCAGTAGGATAGTTTATTTCAGTTCATTCATTATTATTTGTAATAATACAGGCCTTTCTGAGACTGCTTGGACACTTAGACCGTAGCGGGTCTGTTTCGCCGAGCACCGGCGTGCTCGGGGGACCCATTAGGACCTGCGGCTTTTTCGCGGTTTTTCATCGCGGTTTTCTTTTTCCTTTCTTACTGTCATTTTCCGGATTTTTCGCGGTTTTTGTTCGAGCCCCTAGATTTAGGACTTTCTGGTGACTGTGACGTAGCTGAGTAGGATCCAAACACACCTAAGGCTTATCTGTTCCTATAGAACGTAATTGGACCTACTTAAAATAAATAATAAAAATAACCGACTCGCTAGCCTCCATAGCCTACGCGCCGAGAGCCCGTCCTGTAAAGCGCACTCCTACCCCCGATTTGTCGGGCAGGGGAGGGACGGGCCAAGACCGGACCCTTTGGCTTGGAGGTCGGTGACCGGTTAGACGGTTCTTCGCTAGAAAGTGCTCGTCTAGGACTCGGCTTTCACCGTTGCATCATATAGCTTAGTTTACATTTCTGTCTTTATTTTATGCGCGGATCACTTTGCATGTAGAGAGCTGGAGGCAGGTACGCATTTCTGACTTTGCATGCATCATTGATTTCTCGTGCATCGGCTTTTTCGACTTCTTCCCCCTGTTTTTGACTTAATAATCAGGAGAATCGAAAAATTCGTTAGACGATTTTGTTTGATTTGAAAAATACCTAAAAAGTGCAATCATAAAATTGGGACTGCTAAGACTATTGACCTTAAAACTCGCTCACCCTAAAAATTCTGTCTTGGGGAGAGCAACCCCCTCATTGCTTGGTTTGTATGCGCGAGAGAGTGACCCCGAACACTAGGTAGAGCCCCCCGTTGCTAAACTCGACTGACTACCGACTCTTCCGTGCGGGACAGTCGGTTGGGGTTAGCAGCGGATATCCCAACAGGTCACGTAAGCGCTCTGATATTTGTGTGTTCACCAAAATAAAATCGACAAGATAATTTGACCGAACTTTCACGGTCTTCAGCTCACGTTGCGTTGGTGAACCGGGGGTTTGTTTTTAGATCATAGTTTTTCCAGATCTCATCCGCCCTACTCGCTAGATCAAGATGATGGGTAGACGGTCTCTTAGGCAGCCTCTGGCTGCACCGCTTTCGGGCGCGTCTACCTCATCATCTAGGTTGGCTCGCGACAGCTCTCCGAGCCCGAGTACGACTCCACCCTGTTCCCCCTCGATCCCCTTTCTGACCTTCCTGAGAGACATGAGCCCGAGGAGAGCTGATTCATTTGACGGCACCTGAGTTGGGCTCATTTGGTTTTGCAGACGTCGAGATGGCAGGCGCAGGCAGTTCAGATGATCACTCCCGTAGACCAGAGCATATCGTACTAGACCAGGGAGCGATCAACTCCACCCTGATCGCATCACTTGATACCGTTCAGCAGCAGCTCCGCGATCAGGGAGCTTTCATGATGGAGATGAGGCGTGAGTTGGAGAGGCTCAGAGCAGAGAGAGACCAGCAGAGCGAGCCCGACGACATCCCGATGCAGATGCACAGGCACGAGCAGCAGCGCAGCAGCAGCCGCGGCCGCGGCCGCAGCGGCAGCAGCCGCAGGAGGAGCAGGACCACCGAGACCGATGCGGGATTTACACAATCCCGGATCTACTTTGATGCACCATTGGGTTGTGGTTCCAGCCATCGTGGGGGACTTCAGTTCCCCCGAACACCTTGCAGATGCTCCCCGCGGTTCCACGACTTGCTACAGAGGAGCCCACCTCCACCTCCAGGAGTTTCTTATGATATGCAGCACTGTCCACGACAGACATGTGGACCAGGACACGATCAGGATGATCGCTTTCCCCTTCTCACTAGCAGACAGAGCAGCCACGTGGCTGAAGCATTTGGGGAGATTTGTTTGTACCTGGGAGCAGCTCCGCACCGAGTACTTGAACAAGTACTATCCACTCGGGCGGACGAACGCAGCGAGGGCCCTGATCAGCAACTTCTCCATGTTCCCCAACGAGCAGTTTCACGAGGCTTGGGAGAGGTTCAGAGAGCTCCTGGACAGATGCCCGCACCATGACATCACGAAGCCGAACCTAGTTCAGAGCTTCTTCAGCGGACTGTCACCAGAGCTACAGGGCCTGGTGAACGCTTCTTGTGGCGGGTCCTACTTCGCCAAGGACCACGACCAGGTCTGGGCTATTTTTGAGGAGATGGCAGAGAACTACATGGTCATGTCCCAGACCCGGCTCTACACCCAGAAGATCCAGCCACATCAGCCAGGACCCGTGCAGTACCAGAGGATAGCACGGGTAGATGCAGGTCCTTCCAGTTCGTCCGCAGCCACAGCAGCAGCACAGTTAGAGTCGTCAGCTGCGGACATGGGAATCATTAGCGAGAAGTTGGACCGCATGGAGCTGATAGAGAAGAAGCAGTGCCAGAGCATAGCACAGATGGATCAGATGGCACAGGTCTTGAGCGACCTGAAGACACAGCTCATGTGTCTCCAGGAGACACAGACGGCTTCTCAGCCCCGTCTTCAGTCGCGAGGCGACGCCGGCAGCAGCAGCAGCTCGTCCCAGCGCTCCAGCACCCCAGTGCAGCCTAGACAGGTTCACCTTGTACAGGCGGAGCCGTACCAGCAGCCGCAGCCCACCTACCAGTCTCCACCATCTCCAGAGATGCAGATGGTGGTCTACCAGCCGGACCAGCCTCTGGCAGTACTCCCGCCAGCCCCCTTTGATGCCGAGCCGTTGATGGATGTCAACGGGATCTGGTACGACCGTCCCCAGCCTGGGATCCGACGAGACCATCCCGGATTCAGGTGGGGGAGTGGTGGTGCCCAGCCCCAGCAGCAGCCGTCAGGACAGGGAGGGCAGTACTCCCATCAGAGAGACCAGCACCAGCCACAGCAGCAGCCCCCAGCGTATCAGCAGCAGTCAGCCTACGGTCCTCGTCCCTATCAGCAGCAGGGACAGCCTTGGAGACGTGAGAAGCAGGCTCACCAGGGATACCAGCACCAGCAGCACCCTCCGTCCTACCCCTCTTACCCTTACCAGCAGCCACAGCCTCATCCACAGAGAGGCCACCCGTCGGGCTCCCACGAGAGCCCCGCTTTGGATGATATCGCCCGCCTCCTCACGGACCAGCAGGCTACATTCCGACGGGAGATGGACGAGTTCCGCCAGGAGATGCAGGACCTGGTGAGAGGGAAGGCCGCCATACCAACCCAGATAGAGCCCAATCCGAACAGCCTCAAGCGGAAGTCTGAGCAGGTAGTACCTACTGAGTCAGCCACTCCTAGTGACCCATTTGATGATACATCTCCGGATTTATTTGATGCTGATTTTGTCACACTTAGGAGCGGTAGGACCCCAGCAGGCGGCGGCGCCTCAGCTGAGCACCATCCCGAGGCGCCACAGGAGGAGGAGAGCGGTACTGAGGCCGCTCCAGATGATGACGGTGGTACTGATGCCACCAAGGATGCTGATCCCACCGGCGGTACTGAGGCCGCCACTTCACCAGAGCTAGGAGGTGGTACTGAAGCCACCCATGCAGCCGAGCCAGCCCGCGGTACTGATGCCGCGCGACGTCTTCCTTCAGCAGCAGAGCAGCCAGCCCGTGGTGGTACTGAGGCCACCGGTGTTTGTAGAGAGAGTTCTGATGTTTTTCCTCGAGTCCATGTATCTCAGAATTCTGCTATGAATAAAGGAAAAGGTTTACATTCTTTTGGTCCCACTGTGGTGCATGATGTATGTGTGGATCCGGTCCTTGAACCGTCTAGACCTTTTCCTAGTCCTTCATCTGAGAAGGACCCTGTGATCCCCTTCCCTAGAGCCCTTCAGATGGGGAAGGGGAAGAAAAATGACCCAAAAAAGAGAGAGCTTGAGGAGTTCAGCCAGAGCATGATAGATCGGTTTCACATTCAGCTGACCCTCCAGGAGGCTTTGCAGCACATCCCCCTTCTCCAGAGATCTTTGAGAGAGAGGACTACAGTCAGGAGGAGGAGGAGGAACCACACTTCAGAGATCCATGTGCTGACCAAAGCCACGTGCTTTGCGATCCAGAACCGACTGCCAGCCAAGAGGCCAGATTCAGGGGCCCCGTATGTCAGATGCCAGATTAGTGAGCAGTGGTTCGACCGTACTCTTCTAGATAGCGGATCGTCGATTAACCTTCTTCCGACAGCCCTTCTCGACCGCTTCGAGTTGGGCACTCTTCGACAGAGCAGGACAGTCCTTCAGTTCGCTGATCGATCTGTCAAGAGGCCGAAGGGGTTATTACGAGACGTTATCGTCACGATTCAGGGTCTGCAATTCCCCGTGGACTTCGTAGTGTTGGACATGGAGATCCCTGAGTCAGTGACCGATACCCCCATCATCCTTGGTCGTCCGTTCTTGGCCACAGCCAAGGCGGTGACTGATCATGATAGCGGGAAGGTGTACTTTCGCGTCCAGGGCGAGAGTATACAAATAGAGACGGTCGAGGACTATAGAGCCAGATTCAGATCCCGCTCAGATGCGAGTACCGATTCAGAGCAGCTGACAGACGCAGAGCCAGACATCCACCAGGACTGTGATTTTGTGATCACAGATGATGAGGCAGCTTGGGCAGACCTTGAGGCACAGACCACCCTCTCACTTTCAGACACAGCAGAGGAGAGTCTGGAGAGCACAGACCTGGTTCAGGATACCATTGCGGCAGCAGAGCCGGTCCTCGATCGCAGCACGATGACTATTGGTGGTGGTGCTGATGCCACCTTGTCGTCCGGTGGTACTGATGCCACCGATTCTGATGCAGATCCCTCGGATTCAGAGTCTTATTGGGCTGATTGCTATGATCAGATGCCAGACTTGAGTCCAGTTGAGCCTATTGATGAGGAGGAGGTAGATGCAGAGCCGAGCAGAGACAGTGCAGTAGAGCCGCCTTCTCCCGATCCAGTTTGCGAGAGTACACTTTCACTTTCCCAGGCAGATTTGGCAGACCTTGCAGCGTTCACTCAGTTTCTTCCACAGCCAGATTTGCCGGCACCCAGCATTCAGAGCTGAAGCCGCTCCCTACTTCGCTGAAGTATCGATTCCTTGCGGGCGATCCAGAGATGTACCCAGTCATCATCTCCGCCGAGTTGACTGGAGAGCAGGAATCCCGTTTGATGGAGGTTCTTGAAAAGAACCGCAAGGCGATCGGATGGAGCGTAGCAGATCTCCATGGGATTAGTCCATCAGTGTGCTCCCACCACATCTATCTCGAGGATGGGGCGAAGCCGTCGCGTGAGTTCCAGCGGCGTCTGAACCCCAACCTGAGAGAGGTTGTCATGAAGGAAATATCGAAGTGGTGGGGTGCAGGTTTTATTTATCCCATTTCCGACTCCAAGTGGGTTAGCCCCTTGCATGTGGTGCCCAAGAAGACGGGCATCACGACTGTGATCAGTGAGTCGGGAGAGGAGATTGCTACACGAGTGCCCACCTCTTGGAGGGTTTGTGTTGACTACAGGAGACTCAACCAAGCCACCAAGAAGGACCATTTCCCCCTGCCTTTTATTGACCAGATCATAGAGAGACTGGCAGGGAAGAGCCATTATTGCTTCCTGGATGGGTACTCGGGCTACAACCAAGTGGCCATCGCTCCTGAGGATCAGGAGAAGACCACCTTTACCTGTCCCTTCGGCACATATGCTTTTCGACGCATGCCATTTGGGCTATGCAATGCCCCTGCGACTTTTCAGAGGTGCATGCTGTCGATCTTCTCGGACATGGTAGGGGAGTGCCTAGAGGTCTTCATGGATGATTTCTCGATCTACGGCGACGGATTTGATTCTTGTCTTGACTGCCTAGATCGAGTACTTCAGCGATGTATTGAGTATCACTTGGTGCTATCTTGGGAGAAGAGTCACTTCATGGTGACTCAAGGGACGGTGCTTGGCCACATCATCTCCAACAGGGGCATGGAGGTTGATCCGGCCAAGGTTGATGTCATTAGGAAACTCACACCGCCGTCCAATCTGAGGCAGTTACGGTCATTCCTGGGGCACGTTGGATTTTACAGGAGATTCATTCATGATTTCAGCAGGATTGCCCGACCGTTGACCGACCTCTTGACGAAAGACACCGAGTTCCTTGTCGATGACAAGTGTCTTTCGTCATTTGCTACTCTCCAGCAGTGCGTGATTGAGGCTCCTGTCCTCCAGCCACCTGATTGGTCTCTCCCATTCGAGATCATGACGGACGCCTCCGATTTTGCCGTAGGGGCAGTGCTGGGACAGAGGAGGGATGGAGTACCATTTGCTATACACTATGCTAGCCGCACATTGGATTCCGCCCAGCGGAATTATACAGTCACAGAGAAGGAGATGCTAGCCGTAGTGTTTGCCCTGGATAAGTTTAGATCATATATCATTGGATCTAGAGTGACGTTGTTTACAGATCACACCGCCATCAGGTACCTCATGGCAAAGAAGGATGCCAGGGCCAGACTGACTAGATGGATCCTTCTACTCCAGGAGTTCGACATTGAGATTAAGGATAAGCCTGGAGTCAAGAATGTGGTGGCGGATCATCTCTCCGATTAGAGCAGCCTGAGGAGACTGAGCATACTGATCCTATCCGAGATACCTTCCCAGATGAGGCGATCCTTGCTATCGCCTCACTCCCATGGTATGCCGATATTGTGAACTTTCTAGTTGCTGGGAAAGTCCCACAAGATTGGCCCAGGCAGAGGCTTGAGACCTTCCTAGCGAAGGCCAAGTCTTACCATTGGGAGGATCCCATCCTTTACCACGAGGGAGGGGATAGCGTCTGGCGTCGGTGTATTCCTCAGGAGGAACACCATAGCGTCCTCACTTACTGCCACAAGCTTGAGGCAGGAGGACACCATTCTGGGAGGAGAACGGCACAGAAAGTGCTCCAATCCGGCTTGTGGTGGCCTACCCTCTTCAAGGACTCAGATGAGTTCGTGAAGAGGTGTACTGACTGTCAGAGGATGGGCACTTGTGGACAGCGTGATATGATGCCGATGCAGCCCATTCACTTCTATGAGGTTTTTGACGCATGGGGCATCGATTTCATGGGTCCATTCCCTAAGAGTCAGGGATTCGAGTACATTCTGTTGGCCGTAGACTATGTGAGTCGTTGGGTGGAGGCTATCCCCGCCCGAGCCGCTGATGCGAGGACAGTTTGCAGATTTTTGAGGAAGCATATCATCACGCGGTTCGGGGTTCCACGAGTTCTTATTTCAGATGGGGGATCTCACTTCATCAACGACCAGGTGAAGGCACTTGCTAGCGAGTTCGGCATAGATCATCGTGTTGCTACACCATACCATCCACAGACGAATGGTCTAGCCGAAGTGTCGAATAGGGAGATCAAGACTATTCTGCAGAAAGTCGTCCGCCCTGACCGAAAGGATTGGTCACAACTATTGGACTCGGTCTTGTGGGCATATAGGACTTCTTTCAAGACACCTTTGGGCACATCTCCCTTTCGCCTCGTATATGGCAAGCCCTGTCACCTACCAGTTGAGCTGAGGCACAAGTCACTTTGGGCAGTTATAGACATTCTTATGGATCCAGATGGTATAGGAGACCAGAGGAGGGCAGAGTTAGCTGCCCTGGAGGAGCTTAGAGATTCAGCTTTCTCAAGCAGCCTACATTATAAGGAGAAAGTCAAGGAGTGGCATGATTCTCATATCAGCCACAAGCATTTTGAGATTGGACAGAGAGTATGGCTGTTTGATGCGAGGCTTAGATTATTTCCAGGGAAGCTACAGAGCAAATGGAAAGGACCTTATCTGGTTCGGAAGGTACACGACAACGGTAGCATCGACATATCTGAGTTGTCTTCTGAGAGTACCTTCCGAGTGAACGGCCAGCGGCTCAAACCATTTCTAGATCATGAGCCGCGGGTCGTTGATATTGCCCCTATTCATTTTGCGTGAGATGTGGTCTTTGACTCACATCTAATGCATCTCACGCCTGAGCTTTACTGATCATCCGCTGTACATAGATCCATATGTCCATATCAGCACATTCCTTAGTCCCACATCCCTTTCTTCATCTTGTGATTATGCTATACTTAGGGTGCACTTTACCCTAAGTATAGGGGGGATGTGAGACATTTCGGGTATTTCTTTTGTTTCTATCTACCCCTGTTTTGCTGCCTATACTTAGGGATATCTTACCCTAAGTATAGGGGGGGTAGACCCTGTACATTCTCCACTCGGTTTTCCCTTAGTATACAGCCTGCTATACTTAGGATTACTTGATCCTAAGTATAGGGGGAAGACCCGAGTCCCTCTTGACTTTTCATTCTCCTTTTGTATAGCCTTCCTTTTCACTTCCCTATACATAACACGAGTTATGTCTTCTTCATCGCTCTTGACTCCGAGGACATCGTTCGAGCTAAGTATAGGGGGGTGTGTATATATTTCATATATACGTTAGCCATAACTCGTACTTTGTGTGAGTGTGTTAATAAATAAAAATGGCTAAAAACCACAAAAATTAAAAATTTTTCATGTACATAATCTTCTTTTATTTGCACATACATAGCTAGTGTACAAATTATTTTTGTAAAAATGATTTCAAAAATCTTTTGTGTGTAAAGCTTGTGTAAATAGTTTCTGTATCAAAATTATGTATATAGTACAAAATTTTTCCAAAATGTTTTGAAAATCAAAAGTTTGCAAAAATCTTGTGTAAATGTGTGTAAATACCTTTTTGCAAAACTTGCACTTCATACATCATCATTCATGATTTCAAAACATTTTTCAAAAATTTTTGCAAATAGTGTGTAAATATGCATCTTTTTGCACATATGTATATAGTTTTTCTTGGATGATAGTTGACACTTAAACTAAGCCTGGAATCAAATTGAGAAATGGAGCTTGATTAAGATCTTAATCCACCTAATTTCTAAGAGGAACCTTATAGGGCTTAGGTTTAAGGCTTTTCAGGTCCATGGTGACTTAATTCTTTGAGTCCACTAGGCTATGATCACATGTCATCTCAATGAGCCTAAGTAGAGCACTTAACAACAACACATGACTCATATAGATTATGGCTTTACTTGGACAACCGCACTATGCACCGAGCTCTCTACGGATGAGGTGGTGAGGAGGCAGTCTTCCTTGGCTTGGGGTAGCATATGAGGGTAGTACTTCTAGGCGGAACCTCTCTTCTTCATTTAGTGAAGGAAGTGCGTCTCAACTTGGTCTGGTTGCCATGAGGTCTAACGACGGGAGTTGTGGGTTGCAATAAAGCTTCAAAAGAGGGATAGTCTACTGGCTCAAGAGGAAAAACTCCTTGTATATATGCTGCACATGTACATGTTGTATAGATGCACTCGAAAAAAAAATGCAAAAAGAAAAGAACTCCAAAAAAAAAAGTGGTGGGTCTGAGAGAAAATGATAATCCCACCGGAGTATGTATATAAGTGCAATAATCAAAGCTTGGTTTCATGATCCACCTGTTGTAGCTTGCAGCAGGGAGACTTGGCTACACTGGTCAAGCTCCCAAGGGTACTTGGCTACACTGGCCTTGACCCATTCTCTTCTTCCCCCTCTTCTTGAGCCGGTTGTACTTGAACTTAGAAGGGAATACCCCGCTCCTCGAGGAAAGAGTGGCCAGATTGAGGTCATAGAGTTACCTTGTTGGGGAGGGTTGTCAAGTTGCCATTTCTGAGGTGGAGAGCTTAGACCTCACACTCACAGGACAAGAACAGATTCATGGTCTTCAGGGTTTGTAGTTGATGACTTGTTCTGATCTGGAGCATTGAGGAGTCTTGGTTATAGAGTAGTGGAACTTAGAGGCTGTTAGGTTTTAAGCTTAAGTCTAAATAAGGTTCCGACACATGAATAATCCAAAGATCTGATTAAGCTCCATACCTTAATTTAATGAAGGCAAGTTTAATAATCAACCTTGATCCATGTACATTCTCTTTTTCTTTTTCTTTTTCTTTCTTTTTCACTTCTTTTTCAAATAAGTGTTTGCTAAGGGACTAGCAAAGTATAGTATAGGGGGGTGATGAATACACATTCATCACTCTTTATTCTTATATTTTAGCTACAAAAACCTATGCAAATGCATGTAGATATGTGTAAATAGGAAAAGTTAGCAACAGCATGCATGTTTGTAAATATAGATAATTAGCATGTTTTTGTGCAAAAATAAAAGAATAAAGATGAAAAAGAAAAAGAGGGAAATATTTAGAATAAATATTGAGCAACCTAACCCAAGGGAGGGCTCAGCATGGGCCTGACCGCATAAAAGCCAAGTAGAGGGAGATAGGGGCTCACTTATGTATATTTTTATAAATAAATAAATTAAATATTTTCCTCACTCAAAAATATGTTGTAAATATTTGTATATATTTTGTACATAAGCTATTAAAAACAAAATAAAAATCTTAAAAATTAAAAAAGACCAAAAAGACCCCTTCACCATGTACATAAGTCCATCATCCTTATTTATTTCACCTTGTAAATAAATTTATTTATCTCTAAAACTTTTTGTAAATATTCTATGTATATATTGTACATAAAATAAATAAAAAGAAACAAAACAAAAATCAAATAAAAATTACAAAATTAAAAATACAAAAACATATTGTACATATACCATACATATAGTGTACATAAATAATTATTTAACCTATGTATATAAATAATAAAAATAAAATAAAAATAGCCTTCTATTCCTCATTTTATCCTATACATAAATAAAATATAAAATAGGAATAAAAATGTATAAAAATAACTAATTAAAAAGCAAAAATTAAAAATCAATATATGGTATATATACCTATGTATAGCTACTATGTATATACCTTATTTTTATTTCCAAAAATTAATTAAAAATCACAAAAAAAATAGAAAAAATTAAAACAAAAATATTTTGTGTTTTAAGTTTTTGAAAATTCGGCCATTTAAAGGCCCAAAAAAATCAAATAAAATTTCAAGCCTTGGCGGGCTCTGATTGGTCCACGGGGGATTGTTGACCCCCGGTCAACACCTCCCCCTGGACCACAGAGTCGCGGATCTGTGTTTCGACCCGACTTCTTCCAATTACCCTCACCAGATCCGACCGCCAAATCCGCAAACCCCGCACTCCAATCATCCTCTGTGCATCCGGGATCCTCGCCCGATTCCTTGCCTAGGGGTCCGTGCTCAATCGAGCCGGACCCGAGCTTCCCTTTCCGGACCTGCACGCGTATAAAACCAGAGCTCCGCCGCTTTCGTTCGCCATCTTTGGCTCGCCACCTTCACTCCCGTGACCTCCAGAACAACCACCGAGGTGACAGCTCGTGGTTGCACCTGTTGCAGAGAGGAAAAGGTGCCCCGGTCACTGATCCGGCAGCTTCACGCCGCCGTGCTCCGCCACTCGACCGGAGCTCGAGCCTCAGGCAGTGACGACCTTCGAGGCGACGACCCGGAGTTAGCCACACTCCAGCCCAGTCTTCCGCTCCACCCAGGTAGCCCTTTAGCCCTTCCATTTCGCTTAATTTGTAGTTTCCCCCAAATCGCATCTCCGACGAGTTCCCCTGATTCCGGCCACATCGCGTACTTTCTCGATCATCGGAACCCACACACACCTTCTCCATCCTCCGACGCACGTTCTACGCCCACTCGTTCAACCCAGCTCGCCCCGGAGCTGGGAGTCGAGCTCCCCCATCCCCAGCTCGCCGGAGCTCATTCGCACCGACCCACCAGCCACCTTCACCCCGCTTCTTTGGGTCGAGGCACTTTGCCCTCGACCCTCGAAGCTCTTGGTTCATTTTGCAGGTCAAAAGGGAGTCATCTGAGACCCCCATACGTTCAGACCAGGAGCTCACCGCCGCCGAGCTCGCCGGAGCCCCTCCTGGGCTCGGTTGGGCCGTCGGAGGCTATCACCAGCCGCGGGGCATCACCGCGGATCTTCTCCGATCATCAGGAGCAGCTGAGGAGGTCTACAGCTCACGCACGAGGCCGGCGAAGTTCGCCGGTGGAGTGTTCTTCCACCATCCTCCAGCACCGTCCGATGGCTCCTCCGCTCCAGTCCTGATCTCAGCCGTCCATCTTCCGAGGAGCAGCTACCGTCGATCACCTGGAGGGGCTCATCTGGACCGTTCGCGCTGAGGAGAGAGACACCTGAGGCCATACCCGTTCGATCTTCCACGTGTCCTCTCCACTACCGTCGATCCGGCCCAAGAGCTGAAGAGGAGGAGCGCCAGCCATCCAGGACCGCCCGATCTTCCACGTGGCGCGCATCCAGCCGTCGACGAATAAAGGGGTAAATTACTTAGGCCCCCCTCTTAGTTTGTCTTTTCAGTCCTAGTCCTGTAAATATTTTAGTTATTTTATTTACGTAGGGTAATTTGCACTAAGGACCTTGTGCTTGTTTTTATTTGCAATTATACCCCTGTGTATGTGAGCCCACGTGCTTCGTCACGTGTTTATTGGGTTATTTGCATTTATTGTCCTGTAGTTCTGATGGGTTAATGAATGAATGTTAACTTTTTGGTAATTGCATTTATGCCCCTGTGAGTGTTGTTTATGCGCATGTGCGGATTTTAGTGGGATTTTTGCATCCAAGCCCCTGGACTTTTGGTACGAGTTACCAAAAGGTTCAGGAACTTGGTTTTTATTACCAAAAGGCCCCTGAGTGCCCCAGGCACGCGCCAAGCGCGTGACTTGCTGGGATTTTTGCACCTTGGCCCCCAGACTTTAGGGTATTTGCACTTACGTCCCTGTGCACAGTGCCCCCTTCTTGATTTTTGAATAAATATCAAACCACCTCCAAATTCGATGAAAATTTGACACATGGCTCCTGCCATGTTGTTGGATTTTTGAGAATTTTTGAGGACATTTTTGATTTTATTTAGTATTTTTAAAAATTCAAAAACCTCCTTTTTAGCTACTGTCTAGATATAAAAATTCCAAAAAAAAATATAAAAACACCTCCAAAAATTCTAAAAAAATTAGCTACTGTTTCTTGCTTGTTGTTTGATTTTCTAGCCAATTTTGGCTATTTTTCATCACTCAAAAACCCTAAAAACCTAAAAACCCTTAACAACTCCTAAAAATTATAATAAATAATCTAAAAACCCAAAAACAATAATCTCGGTGCCCAAATTTTCCTTATTTTATTTAGAATATAGGAAAATTACCTCCAGAACCTGTTGTGATCCTTAGATATTTTATTTGAGGGTTTTGGTTCTGGCTGGACAGTACCCAGCATTTTTAGCACTGTTTGATTTTTAGAAAATAAATTACACTTTATAAAAATCTCAAAAATTCACCAAAAACACTTAAAAACTTAAAAAACATAAAAACAATTTTTCTTGAATTTTTGCTTGATTTTTGGTGTGTTAGATAAATTGCTTAAGTTGGCTTGATTTTGCTTTCTTTACTTTTCTTCACATTTTAAAAATCCAAAAAAATACAAAAATTATTAAAAACCACTAAAAAACACTTTTCTTTTATTTTATCTTATTTTTACTACTTCGTAGGCCCTAGGCCAATCCGTGCTCCTTGAGTTCGACCCTGGGAGCTATACCAGGTTAATCCATAGCTAGACCGCTCTTCTTTGTTTTGATTGATTTGATCTATTCTGAGTGGTTATTTTTCTTGATACACGCATTCGAGTGACTGAGGTCGCAACGACCTCATTTCCATACCTTCCCCTCAGTTGTTCGACACTTTTGCGGGTTATCAACTGCGGGCTGCGGGCATTGTCATCACCTCCCAAGTCATTGTTGTTCGTCACACGCACGGAGGAGGTATATTGCTCCCTCTCTTGAAAATTTTTTTATTAATGGAATGTGAATTAGAATGTGAATGTCAATTTGAATGTGTAGTAGAATGTGAATTAGAATGTGAATTATAGTGTGAATGTGAATCCATCACTTATATCTATGTTGTTTGTCTAGTAGATGTCGAACGAACAAATTAAAGATGTTGCAAATGATCCAACAATGGTAGATGTAGAGGATGATGTCCCAATTGGAACTAAACGGCCTAGACAATCACAATCATGGGTTTGGAACCATCTAACGAAGATTGGGGTAGTTGGAGGGAAAGAAATGTGCAAATGTAACCATTGCAAGAAGACTCTTTCATGCCATGCTAAGAGTGGGACTAGCCATTTGATTAGACATTTAGAAAACAAATGCTTATATTTTTGGAAAGAGTCTAAGATGCAGACTATGCTTAATGTGTCCACTTCTGATGAAGGCAGTTTCATTTCAACTTGGAAATTTGATCAAGATCAATGTAGGCTTGAATTTGCAAAATGGATAATTTCTGGTGAACTGTCATTTCGGACGGTTTTGAATCCATATTTTCGCTCTTTCATGGAGAGGTTACAACCTAAGTACAAGGTCTTATCTCGCTTTACACTGAAGATGGATTGTATGAAGCTTTATCGTTCTGAAAAGATCCTATTGATGAATATTATTAATAATACATGAAGTCGCATTTCTCTTACCACAGATATGTGGTCCTCTATTCAGAACTTGGGTTACATGTCGATTACTGGTCACTTCATTGACAGTAATTGGAAACTGCATAAGAAGATTTTGTGTTTTTCAGCACTTGCCACTCACCACACGGGAGAGAATATTGCATATATGCTAGTTAGTCGTATGAGTGAATGGAATATTGTGAAGATGTGTACTCTCACTGCTGATAATGCCTCCACTAATGACGTTGTTGTTCGGAATTTGGTTGATCATTTTTCTTCCACTGATGCTTTATTGATGAATGGACGATTTTTCCGTGTGCGATGCTGGGCACATATATTGAACTTGATTGTCCAGGATGGTTTGACAGAGATAATGGAGCCCATAATCAAAATACGTAGCCTTGTCAAGTCTATCAAATACTCAAACCGTCGATATCAAGAATTCCTTGCCATTGCTGAGCAAGAGCGTATTCCTGTCAGTAGGGGCTTAAAATTGGATGTGAGCACTAGGTGGAACTCTACATACTTAATGCTCCATTCGGCTCTTTTGTATCAGAAGGTTTTTAATCGTATGAAGAGTCGGGATTTTCAGCTACTGGATGTTCCTACTGTTGTTGAGTGGAAAAAGGTGGAAATTATTCATGGGATTCTTGAAAGCTTTTACCTTGCTACAAAAATTTTGTCTAGACAGAAATATTCCACTTCTAACATGTTTTTCAGCTTAATTTTTGAGATTGAGAAAGAGTTGAAGGCCCTACAGAACCATGAAGATATCACAGTTAGAAGTATGGCAATGAAGATGTACACTAAATTTGACAAGTATTGGAATGATAAAGATGCATTGCTTCCATTGGCAATTGCAACTATCTTAGATCCAAGATACAAATTTGATTTGTTACGTTTTTCATATTCAGAAATTTATTCAGAGGCTGAGGTGACAGAATATGTTAGCCGTGTTGAAGAGGTCTTCCATTCGTTGTATGAGGAATATGCTTCTAAGCTCAAAGATGCTCATGGTGGAGTGGTTTTGACTCCAAATTTTATAACTCAGGAGAATGTCATTATGTCATCAACATACAAGAAGGAAGATACATTGAGCAAATTTCTTAAGAACAAGCTCTTGATGGATACTTCTCTAGAGTCCGGAAAAACTGAGATCCAGTTATATTTGGATGATAACTCTGCATTCATTTCCGTTGATGCACATTTTGATATTTTGCAATGGTGGAAACTTAATGCAAGCAAGTACCGTGTCTTATCACAGATGGCTCGAGATATTTTAGCCATACCAGCATCCAGTGTTGCTTCAGAGAGTGCTTTTAGCACAGGAGGTAGAGTTCTTGATGCATTCAGGAGTCGCCTTAATCCAAAGACTGTTGAGGCACTGGTTTGTACATGAGATTGGATTCGATGTGGAAACCAAGAGAGTGGAGAAACTGATGATAAAGATGATGATGAAAAAGAATAAAATGAAGATAGGAGCGGTACTGGTACGTTAAAATTTTTAATCTACATATTTTATCTATGTTTCTTTTACAGAGGGATTGATTTTTTTTTAAATACAACAGTACCTTTGCCAACCATCCAAGAGTGACATCATTACAGGCATATCGATGTGAAATTTCTGTAAGTAAGATTTTTTTTGTGTATTGTTACAAATTTTTATTTCAGTTTCTGTCTAGATGGATAATTGGTTTTTACATTTCAGGTAGTTTGCAGATTGCTGAGACTTGGTGAAACTTGAACCATGGGCATGTGCGTTGCGGACTTTCATTGCAAAATCTGATTAATTAAAAGTTTGTAGTAGTGTAGTGATCCATAACTTTAGGACATTTTATTCGCAGCAATGACCTTATCTCACATTATCAGAGACTTTCTACTTGTGGATTTGGATTTCCATGCTTTGGATTTGAATGCGTGGAATTTGATTATGATTTAACTTTTCATGTGGTTTGTCATGCTTTTTATTTGTTCTCATTTATATTGCGTTCTCTTATCATATCATTCTTTAGGAGCACATGAAGGATCAATCAAACAGCTTGTGTTGACGCCGTTTGGAAAAATGGCATTTAAATTCATTGCTTCGTTTGAGATTTCATATTTTAATTGGTGTTTGGTGCTTGTAACTGATTATCAACTACGATTTTATGTCAAGCTCTGATCATTTCTGTAGTTTTGCTCTACATCTAAAGGAGAATGGTTGGAATTTACAAGCATATACAGGTAGAGTGGTAGACTACAACAACGGTCTGAAATTGCACCCTTTTCAGCTCCTTCTATTGTATTTCGATTAAGAAATAGTTCTACCTTGTGTTAGTTTCAAAAACTCAAACTTCAACATAAGATAATCAAAAAATGCAATTATAAAATGCTTAGGAACCCCCTATAATCCATCATTCTGCGTGGCTTTTAATAACATAGATCTATGCGGGATTTGTTCATGGGCCGGTCTGACCCAGGCCCAACCCATCATAAGTCGGGCTGGGCTCGGGCTTGGGCTCAGTCCTTGGAAAATTAGCGGGCCTGGGCCCGGCCCGTGGGCCCGATCATATAAATGGGCCTGGGCTGGGCTAGGCTGGGCCCGGCCCGAGCCCGGCCCATGCTCCACCCTAACGCCCACCATTGTTCTGAGTAGGAGTACGATTCCCTCCTCCCCCTCCAAAATCCCATCGTGAACAAAGAGGAGAACCCCTAAACCATAACCAGCGAACATATCATGCACATAGCAAGATCATAGCTTCAGGATCTTGATCACATGACCCATATATACCTCGGCATTAAAGGTTAGTCTCTGCTCCCTCTTTTGCCATTATTTTGTTGATCACTTGCGATATTGATATACATCCTCTTTATTGTATTGTTTATTTGTGTTGTTAATGTGATCAGATACTAGGTTTCACGAGTGTTGACCACCAATTTGTTGCTTAATCTGCTACACATGGTAACCTGAAATGCTTTTGTTCGGCGTTGTTTTTTCTTGAATTGTTGGAGTGTTATTTATTGCCATGGATTTGGTTGAGTAAATCCATTCAACCTTATATATTTTCCATTAAATTTTAGTGCATATTGGTGTAAAAAATACACGAGAAGAGAGGTTTAAAATAATTCTAATTTCTAGCTGAATACATCTGAAATAATGCAAATCAATAGTAAACATAAATTCGAGGGTGTGCATATCTAATAAAATTTAGAGACCAGATATAGAATTTCTGTGGATTGCACGAGCATAACAAGCTGTTGCACTACATCATGGTCAACAAAGGAATACCTAATAAATCATTTCCCATATCTATAATTTTTTTAGCCAAAACGATTAATCTTATGAATCTTTACATATCATTATCTGACATTCCCGGATCTTAAAGTGAATGATAATCATGATGCACATGTGACTAAGAAATGTTGGTTCAATATTTTGCATGAGACCAATGGGTAGTCAAGTTGGCTCCCCTTTGGGCTAGTCCCACTAAACCCTTATTATAACACATATAATAATCTTATGGATTGATACATACATTTACAAGAGATGTTTTGAATGCTACAAGTACTATACGACGAGAATGGTCTAACAGAGATAGGGTTTAGCTCATTATTATGTGTTGATGCAAATAAATGAAATTGATCACTTTTTTGAAGAATATGGTAGATTAACAGTTGGACTGGAAAGCATTTCCCGATTTCTTCATTGGTTCAAGGTAAAAATGGAGGAACTGAAACACAATTCTGACAAAAGATGGACATCAGAGCTAGATGTATTAACACTAACTCCATATTCTCATGTTCTCTCACATTCTGGATATATTGTGAATGGATTCAAATTTAGAAAAAAAATCCATTGATGTCAACAAAACAAATCAAATGTGTGGAGTCATTGTAAAATCAACAATTAGCTCAGGATTGGATAGCTACTGTGGTGTAATTATAGATATTGTTGAGATGAGTTTCACACATGATCATCGTGTGGTCTTGTTTCAATGTGAATGGTTCGATGTATTCAATAAGGATGTTGGCTATCGCAAAGATAAGCATGGTTGTGTTAGTTTAAAGAAAAGTAGGAGATTGCAAACAGAAGAGCCGTTCGTATTAGCAAGCCAAGTGGAGAAAGTATTTTACATAGATGGCAATGATGCAAATGGATGGATTATACCCATACGAACAATGCCTAGAGATTTTTATGATGTACGTGATGATGGAAATGTTCATGATTCCAATGCATACCAAGAAAATATACATCTCGATGATGATACACTCAATTTACCAAATGACATGGATATACACACCATTATAGGTGGAAGTCATGTGGTTGTGGATAAATAACAAACTATGGTAAAAAGATTTAATTTTCTCTTTTAGAATTTTTTATTAAATGTTTTATGATATGCGTGTTTATGTTCCTTCCTAACGAATGGCTTCATCACGTGTACGTCGCGACCATTCATCACGAATTGCACCATCTAATGTAGAAATAGCTCCACGACGTGAGCACTGCACTCGTTCTTCACAAACAACACATTCAAATGACCAGATAAGATTGCAACCAGTTGAGCTGTCACTTCAGCCTCCACAATCTATAGAACAAGGATCTTCATCTTCCAAGAAGCGAAGAGGACCATCGATTTGTCATTATTTTGAGCACTTGTCACTTAGAGAGACATTACATGTTCGTATTGTTGATGGAGATGTCGTAGGAGTCAATTCAGCATTATTTCAAAGTTTCTTAGGGAAATTGGCTCGTATTCATATTCCTCTCACAACTCGGGATTTCAGAAGAGATGTTTCACAAGATACAAGAGATACCATTTTGAGGGCTTTAGAGGTACATGTTTTTCTTCCCACTCACAGATCATCTTAAAGTACTATTCCACATTTTTTATGATCTGAAAATATTTTTGTGCAATAATTTTCCTCCATATCAGCCTTCAGAATAGCCTTCTTATGCATAATTTCACTGAAGCTTACACCATGATAATTAAAAACTGGTTTCGAAGTAGTTCGTTTGTTTTGTCCTTTATCTATCTTAATATTTTTGCAATCTCAATAAAAAATATGAATTGGATTAGAGCCTTTATGTAGAAAATTTTCTAATTATGTAGCTGGAAAATTTCCCAGGGATCATTTTCATGGGAGCTTAGTCCAAAGAACGATAGACAAATCTTATGTCATGTTGCTGATCTCCATCATCAATATAGATGTTTATTGAAAAAGAGGGTAAGGAATTTCTGAATTGTAAATAAAATATCATTAAAGCTTGAACCAATAATAACATTGTAAATTTTTATAGTACTTTGATGAAAGTATACCATTGGAAGAATTACGACGAAGAGTACATGCTGAGCTTAGTGCAATTATATGGTGAAAGCTTATCGACTATTGGACTAGGGAAGAGTATAAGGTAGAATATTGATTCTTTTTTAAAGTTATAATATTGATTTTCAAAGTTATTATTGATGAATCCACGATTCATCATCTTAATATCTTGATCTTAGCAAAATCCCCGAGTAAATTCCCTAATAAATGTCCATAGAATCCATAAATTAACAAAATGACTTTTGTAAATAAAATACACTAATTATTGTATATAAGATTGTACAAAATAAATTACACATAAAAAGCCGCAAAAATAAAGGAGTTTTATACTTGTAAATAGCCCAAAATTTCATGGATTTTTAATAATTTCATTTCAACTCCCTTTTGCCTAATTCTTTCTCTAACTTGTTTATAAAAATGTATATAAAAATACAAAAATACAAAACAAATTTCAACTCAAATAAATGCTCCTAGATTCCAAAGAGAAAAAGCCGTAAAGTCCAACTTCCAAGCTAAATTCCCGCTCCGTATGAACTCCAAATTCACCAAACTCACTTTTAAAGTTCAAGTTAGAAAATTATCTATCCAACGGAAGCGGTTTCATTAAAATCGGAGCTCATTTGCAAAAGTTGGGTTTTGGGACCTAGATGTACATTGTACAGTATGTATATATTCATACTTTCTTCTTTTTTTATTCTATCTCTCTTAATTATTAAAAATACAAAAAAATCATACTTGTGTTGTATTTTAGTTGTACTATTTTATTGTATTTTTCTGTTGTAAATATCTCTTATTAAAAAGACAAAAAAATTACATATTAGAAAAGTAAAAAAAATGTGTTCATGTTGTTTGTCTTCCCTTGTAAATTGTCCACTATCTATTTTATTCTTTTCTATTCTATTGTAATTAAAGTAGATAACTTTATTTCATTTTATTTATTTAATTATTTTACATTCTCTACAATAACCACCATTCAACTCCATTACTCCACCATATTTTCTAACTTCTAATTCAACTCCACCATTTTATTAACCTCCATCCCACTCCATCTTAATTCTAACTTCCATTTTTCTTCTTCTTTATATACATGCCATTCTCCTCATTTTTGCCTTTGATCCATCTTTATGTGAGGAGAGCTTAGTTCCCAGAGTTGAATCGGTGACAGCGACGCAACCGCGGTCGAGCGACGACGGCCCTCTCTCCGGTGTGATCCGTTGGCTTTTTAGCCAACATCGCAGCCGCAACCGCGCGCTGCTCGAGCTCATCGCACGCCGGCGATTCGAGCGAAGACCGTGCTCACGAGAGCACATCATAGGCATCCGTTCATTGTAGGTAATTTTTCTTTTCATCTTATCATCATTAGTATCCTTGCATTTTTTTAAGCACATCACATTACCACCACCAACATCATCTTTATTTTCATCACTTCTTTATCACATTACCATCACTCCACCACATTTTATTTCATCACATTTTTTTCCCATCATGTACATCCTCTAAGTAACAAAAAAAATTTTAAAAAAAAGTTCCATCATTACGTCTTCATTTGTTTCATATCATCCCTTCCATCACCACCGTTATAACACCATCATTGCCCCCCCCCATTAGTTTATCATCATCACCACCACCAATCTATTTTATTTTTTTTTATTTTTTTTGTCAATCATATTCTCTGTCTAATCAAAATTAAAAAAAATATAAAAAAAATTAAACACAAAAAAAGATTTTTATTACAGCAGAAAAAAAAAGAAGAAATCAAAAAAAAATTTAAAAAAAAAGGGGGCAGCAGCACCGCCCCCCCTTCCCCTCCACACGAGCAGGCGGCGCCGCCGCCCATCCTTCAGCCACCGGCCGTCGCCCCCGCCATCAACCGCGCAGCCAATAGCGCCCCGCACCTCGCTGGTCGCCATCTCCTCCGCCGACCAGGCGGCGCAGGTCCCACCGCCGCCGCACACCTGCGAGCCACCGCCCCTTGGCCGACTCCGCCTCGCCACTCTCCTCCACCTGCGAGCCATCGCCCCTAGGCCGACGCCGCCTCCGCCACCCGCGCCAGCCGCCGACGCTACGCCGCCGCCTCCTCGCGGCCGCGTGCCCACCGTCCTCCCCTTCCCCGTTGGGTTCGTCCAGAGGAAGAAGGTGCATTCCTTTTTGTTATTTTTTTTATTTGTGAAATTTGTATATTATCTTTTTATGTTTCTGTAATTACAAACAGGTCCTTGTTTATAGTTTGTATTGTTTAAGTTCATTTCAGTTTTGCACAGAGAACCCTGTCTTTATAGATTAATTTGGACATCATTTATGCATCATTTTATTTAATGAAAAATGTTTTTATGTTGAGCAACTTACCCTCTGTCATGTGAGTATTTATTTGGATTTTTATGTTACATGGGTAATTAATTAAAAATGATTAACTGAAATATTACATAGTTTACCCATTCTGTGCCATTAAATTAATATCTCACACACGGTTGCTCTAAAAATTCCAAAAAAAATATATGTGATGCCTTGATGCGTGATTAACATACTGTCCAAATTTCATCAAAAATGGATATGTTTTGTGCCCAAAATAAATTGTAGAGTGTGTCTAGTATTTGATTTTTAATTAAATCCACATACATCTTTTTTGCGAAATTTCAACTTTCCTGGATAGCTTATCTAAATACCTTTTTGAGATAATTTGCTCTCTGACTAATTTGATAACCTGGATTTAATAGGAATTAATTACTCACTGTCACTCTGTTTTCACTAAAAAATACATAAAAAATTCATAACTTGTCAAAAAATTCCAAAAAAAAGTACTGTAGCGACTCGTCAGATGGCGTCGTTGCCGGGGAGGCAAACGGCTTAGGGAGTAATTTAAAATTTTGGATTTAGATTTTCTCTACTCGGGTAGTCTGACCCCCGAGCCACCTTGTATTTATTTCATTTTTTTGCAATTATTTTTCTTTATATTTTTGTATATATCTTGTTTTTATCTCTCTAGCATAAATCTTATTTTCCCTGCGAGGGCTCGGTGGACTTGGAGTGCATCGGAGGTCGACGGACGCGACGCACGCCAACTGCTGAAGTGCGAGGATAAAGCAATTTATTTTTGAGAGAATTTTGTAAATTATTGTAATTATTTAGGTAGTTGCTCATTTCTAGCGGCTCTTGTTTGAGAGCTCGCGCATGTAAAAAGACTTAGACATTATTTGTGGTGTGTCGAGCCTGTTTCACCCTCCGGCGAGGGTGGGGCTTGACTTGAGTGGCGAAATTAAGGATTAGGCACACGGTAGTTTAGATTCAAATTTGCTTGTGCCCATCGTAATTTAGGCCACACTTATCTTAGAAGATTCACATATCTTATAAGATTCATAATGAGACGCACATAGACACGTACTATTTAGCTCAAATTCAATCAATTCTTCCCCACTAATAGTATACTGTTTAGGTGCGGTTTTCTCGATCTGCATGCATTTAGTGTAATATTTACAAATTCTGTTCTGCATAACGCATGAAGAGTGCTGGGATTCACTGTAAGTATGCCTTCTTCTGAGCATGCATCATAGTTTCTCGTTTGCATTCTGATTTCCGATTCCCATCTTGTTTTACAACTTAAGGTCAAAAGGAAATTGGGACTGAACGGTAGACGTGCTTGTGTGTTCACATAAATTTCAAGTGATAACCTAACTCTAAAATTGGGACTGAATTGAGCAGGTCGATCTAATTAATTGGAATAAAAAGAACCCTTGTTCTCGGGTGCAGAAAGCCCTCATTGTTTGTTTTAATTGCAAGTGAGAGAGAGACGACCCTAGGATAGAGCCAAGTCTGGATTTCTTACTTACTACTGGTTCTTTCTTTTTAGGCGATTAGCTACTTTTCAGTGAGGATTTACGGGTAGCCGGTAAACGGTCTGGACTTCCTTAACAGAGTGGGAGGTTTAGAGGACGCATTAGTCCTCAAGGAACGGGTAGCCGTATTTATACGGTCCGTACTTACTCCTATACTGGCTGAAAGTAGGTCAAACTAGTCGTAAGAACCGGGTCAGTCTGTAGGAAAATACGGGCACCTAACAGCTCGTTAATCTTTCCAAGATTGTATTATCGCCAACTAAAATTGACCAGATAAATCGGCCGAACTCTTACGGCCATCATGTGTTGAGTTGGTGAAATTGGGGGTTTGAATTGTGTTTGTATTGTGTGAGTTCACTCCGCACATTTACGTGCACCGTAGAACTAGTGCCTCATTGATTATCGTGATCTAATCGGTTCTTTTGACATCGAAGATGACTGATTGGGGGGATATTTATTCGGACTTTGTGAATCTCTCGTTGAACCCTTCAAAAAGTACATCTTCAAAGGTCCAAGCGCAACTTGGACCAACCTGGACTCATGACCCTCTTGAGCCCAGGATCACTCACTGTCGGGATGGTTACCCTCAAACCATTCCATTTCTCTCTTCCCACCTCACCGAGGAAGACCATCGCCTTGGTGAGAATATCGTGATTCATAAATCCTCTTCTAATAAAGAACACATTGCTGATTCAGGCCATATAGAAGACACGAGTAAAATGCATCCAAAGAAGAAAGAAGAGGAAGAAGAGAACCATGAAGACCCGATGAGAAGTATACTAGCCCGATTGGCTGCATCTGAGCAGCAACAAGCATTACTGAGAGCTCAGTTAGGACAGTTAAATGTTGGGGTCCAACTACCAATGGATGCAGCTTATAACCCCGGACAATATCAAATTCATAACTACTTGAGTCCGGCCGAACCCAAGGTTGATTTTGAGCTGAAGCCGCATTTCCTGAACCTGCTGCCACATTTTGATGGGAATGCTTCTGAGGAGCCATATGCATTCCTAAGGGACTTTGAGCTCATCTGTGCTAACCTCAAACATAATAATGTTAGCCAGGATTATATTAGGCTCAAAGCCCTTCCATTTGCCTTGGGTGGAAAAGCCGATTACTGGGTGAAGAATCTTGGAATCATCGTCACCACATATGCCCAGTTCAAGGACCTATTTTTGAAGAAGTTCTACCCTTTGAGTAGAACTAACATGATGAGGATGCGCATTACGAGTTTTTCCCAATTACCCCATGAAGCTTTTTGTGATGCTTGGGAAAGATTCAAGGACATCCTGCAAAAGTGTCCTTGTCATAGACTAGATGACAACATCTTGGTCCAATCCTTCTTCACTAGTCTCAACCCTGAGATGCAGGGTTTAGTGAGCGCTGCCTGTGGAGGCAGCTATACATCACGAGGAGCGGATACCGTCTGGAGGGTATTCGAGCAGATGGCTGAAACTAGCCGCTCACAGATGGCCAGCAGGGCCTATACACCATCCCCCAGTTCACTTTCATATGGAGGGGGGAAAGCAGCTGTAGTCGATCTCTCTCAGGACGTGATCCCTAGCATAGGACTCCTTGCTGACAAGCTTACAGTAGTCGAGAAGATCGACAAGAGGATTGATGAGTTAGATCGGAGCGTCTCCAAACTTCCAAAACAGATGGAGGAGTTGACTGAGAAGGTATCTAAGATAAGTATACCCGTCGTGACTGCACCCTCTGCTCCCGTATACCGAGTTCACCATGTTCAGGAGCAGTTGGTGTCAGGGCAACCCCAGCCGTGGGAGCAGGACCAATCCTACACCCACTCTTTCCAGCAGCCACCTCCAGTAGCAGAGACAGTCCAGGAGGAGCCTCCACCAGTTTGGGAGGTGAATGGGATATGGTATACTCAGGACCCTGCCATGCAGGGAAGTACGGGAGACCGACAGACCTATCAGCGTCCCCCGACCTTTCACAACACCGCATTCACCTCCGCACCTCCTCCGTCACAGCAGAGCCCTGGATTCCATCCACCCCAGCAGCAGAGGCAGCAGTACCAGCAGTATGGCCGACATGGCCATTACCAGACGGGCCAGCAGGTCCCGCAACCCCAACAGCAGCAGCAAAGGCAGTACACTGGCCAGCAGGGCCAGTCTTCCCATTCTTCTTCTCAATCTTATCCACTTCCTTCATCGTCTAGTCCCGTGGATATTCAGCAGCAGATACTCGACGAGCTACGTTCCTACAGGAACGAGGTTCAAGACTTACAGGTGGATGTCAACCGCCTGTCAAGATGGCGAGACGAGCAGACTGCACCATCTACCTCGATCCCAGCCCAAGTTCAGGCTAACCCCAATAGCCTGAACCGTTCTAGTTCTCAGCAGCACTTTGGTCAGGTATACTATTCAGCATCTCCTAAATCTGAACATGAGATTCTTTCGTGTGACGAGGCTAACCACATGTCACTCAGGAGCGGAAGGACCGTGGTCGTACCTGACCGGGCGAGGGACACGAGGAGGGGCATCTCTGGAGCTCTACCTGAGGAGTCTTCAGAGGACGAGGAGGAGAGGCATCATATTTCAGAGCCCCATCAGCACCATTCGAGGATTTCTACTCAGGGAGCCGAGAGGAGGAGGAGAGCACGTATGCAGCATTGTCAGCATGGATATTCTTCTGAATCTACGGAGGACCTTGCATCTTCGGTTGTGGCGGATACCACTCCAGATTCTAATCCACAACCTTTAGTAGATAGTTTAAATTTTGAGTCCATGTTGCATCAAAAAGATTCTTGTATGAAGAACTCTGTTTCCGTTAAGTCAAAGAATGATCTTTCAGTTCATGATTCAGATTCTTCATCCTCTGTTTCCTTAGCTTCAATCCCTTTCCCCCGTGCTCTTACGGCAGGAAAGCGCATCAAAAAGATTCAGAAAGATGACCCCGATATGGCACGGTTTTGTAAAGAAAACATCATAGTTAAGGTGCCATTTGATGAATATGTGGCTAACCATCCTGCCTTCCAAAAATACCTTAAGGTGAGATGCACACCTAGAAGGGTTAGCAGGAAGAAAGATAACCGAAATATAAAGACACATGTCTTATCAGTAGCCACAACCTATTGTCTCAAGAATCAGACTTTGCCAAAGGAAAAGAGAGACATGGGAGCTCACTATGTGGAGAGTCGTATTGATGACATTGCGTTTGCACGCACACTCTTAGATAACGGTTCTTCGATCAACTTACTTCCCTTAGCCTTATATCAGAAATTGGAGTTGGGACCACTTCGCAAATCTAGAGCTTTACTCCAATTCGCAGATCGTTCAATGAAGAGACCTAAGGGAGAAGTGAAGAACGTCGTTATCTCGATTGAGGGCCAGAACTATCAGGTGGACTTCACAGTCTTAGACATGGAGACCCCCAATCATTGGAGAGAATCTCAGATCATTCTCGGGCGACCCTTCCTTAGGACCGTAGGTGCAGCTTTTGATTATGGTACGGGAATGATGAAGTTCCGTTCTCCAGGCGGAGAGGTGAACCTTGAGATGAAGCAAACCAAGTGTCAGCGACCCGATTCAGAGAGTAGCACAGAGTACTCATCTTCAGAGGCAGACTGCAATTTGATTAGCACAGTTGGGATTTGGGGACAGATTCCTTCAGGACAGAGCGAGACCCTTTCATCTGGAGAAGATATAGTGCATGATGTTGTTTGCCAGGCGTTGTCTGATCTTGTTAGAGATGCATCAACCTATTCTCATGATCACTTAGAGATCCATCCGGATCTGTCAGTTCCATCCTCTTCGGAACAATCATGGGACATAGATGACAAGTCGGACGTGGCTTTTGCCGATTGTTTGGATACTTTTGACGATCCGACTCCCGATACTTCTGATTTGGTGGCGAGTACTACTCAGCTTAGCCCACCTTCATGCAGCACGGAACCAGATTCAGATTCAATTCAGCCAGATCTGCTTGATGATACCACATTGCCAGAACTGAAATCACTACCTCCTACACTTAAGTATGCCTTTCTTGCGGGACCCAAAGAGAGATATCATGTCATCATTAGCTCAGACTTGACTTTAGAGCAGGAGTCTAGGTTGTTAGAAGTCTTAGAGAGGAACCGCAAAGCAATAGGCTGGACAGTGTCGGATCTCGTGGGCATCAACCCCGCTCTCTGCTCGCATCACATTTTTATTGAGGATAACGTGAGACCTTCCCGTGAGTTTCAGAGGAGACTTAACCCCAATCTACGGGAAGTAGTAAAGAAAGAAATTGAGAAATGGTGCAAGGCAGGGTTCATATACCCTATTTCTGACTCCAAGTGGGTGGCCCCACTTCATGTTGTCCCGAAGAAGTCGGGAATTCAGATGGTCACCAACGAGGAGGGGGTAGAGATCGCAACACGTGTACCCACGTCGTGGCGCGTCTGTGTCGACTACAGGCGCCTGAATGCTGCGACCAAGAAAGATCACTTTCCCTTGCCTTTTATTGATCAGATCTTGGATAGACTCGCAGGGAAAGAGTTCTTCTGTTTTCTTGACGGGTACTCAGGCTACAACCAGGTGGCCATAGCCCCTGAGGACCAGGAAAAGACCACATTCACATGTCCATTCGACACTTATGCTTTCAGGCGCATGCCATTCGGGCTCTGCAATGCCCCGGGCACATTTCAGCGGTGCATGATAGCCATATTTGCCGAGATGGTGGGAGATTTCCTGGAAGTGTTCATGGATGACTTCTCGGTCCATGGTGATTCTTTTGATACATGTTTAGCGCACTTGGATCGAGTCCTCACGAGGTGTAGAGAGGTGAATCTGGTACTCTCCTGGGAGAAGAGTCACTTTATGGTGACGGAGGGTATCGTGTTGGGGCATGTCATCTCCAAAAGGGGAATGGAGGTTGATCCTGCCAAGGTGGAGGTGATCAAGAAACTCGATCCACCTACCAACGTGAAGTCAGTGCGGTCATTCTTAGGGCATGTTGGATTCTATAGGAGATTCATTCAGGATTTTTCAAAGATCGCCCGCCCACTGACTGAGCTCTTAGGGAAAGACACAGAGTTCGTTGTAGATCACAGGTGTCTGGAGGCCTTTGAGCTCTTGAAAAGGAAGATTTGTGCCTCGCCTATCCTACAAGCTCCTGACTGGTCTCTCCCCTTTGAGATCATGACTGACGCTTCAGATTTCGCTATAGGAGCTGTGTTAGGACAACGGCGAGAGGGGATTCCGTTTGCGATTCACTATGCGAGCAAAGTTTTAGATCCTACACAGAAAAATTATACAGTGACTGAAAAGGAAATGCTCGCGGTAGTATGGGCCCTCGAGAAGTTCAGATCATATATTTTGGGCTCTAAGGTGACAATATATACTGATCATACAGCCATTCAGTACTTAATGGAAAAGAAGGACGCAAAGGCGCGTCTTCTTAGGTGGATTTTACTCCTCCAGGAATTTGATTTGGAGATTAAAGATAAACCTGGAGTGAAGAATGTTGTGGCTGATCACCTTTCTCGGATTGAACTTAAAGATTCTCCTGATCATGAGCGGATTAGAGAAACCTTCCCAGATGAGTCAATTTGTGTTATTGACTCCCTCCCGTGGTATGCCAACATGGTGAACTATCTTGTCTCCAAGGAGGTTCCCCATGGTTGGACTAGGAGCAGCATTGATCGACTGAAGTCGGATTCGAGGAGATACCACTGGGACGATCCTTTCCTTTTCTTCGAAGGACCGGATTGTATTTGGAGAAGGTGTATTCCTCAGGAGGAATACCATAGTGTCCTCACATATTGTCATTCACTTGAGGCTGGAGGACACCATTCGGGAAAGAGAACCGCTCACAAAGTACTTCAATGTGGATTGTATTGGCCGACCTTGTTTAGAGATGCCATTGATTTTGTACGGTCGTGCCCGATCTGTCAAAGGATGGGAGGGACAGTTGGACAGAGAGATGAGATGCCCATGCAACCGATGATTATTTGTGATGTTTTTGATGCATGGGGCATAGATTTTATGGGTCCCTTTCCCAATAGCCAAGGACATGAGTACATTTTGTTGGCGGTTGACTATCTATCTAGGTGGGTGGAGGCTATCCCAACCCGAACCGCAGACAGCAAGACTGTTTGTAAGTTTGTGAGAGATCATATTATTGCTAGGTTCGGGGTGCCAAAAGTTTTGATATCTGATGGGGGTAGCCACTTTGTGAACCGAGATATGAGATCTTTAGATAAGGACTATGGATTTGAGCATAGAGTTACTAGTCCTTACCACCCACAGTCCAACGGCATGGCAGAAGTTTCGAACAGAGAGGTGAAGAGTATTTTGCAGAAATTGGTTTGTCCCGATAGGAAAAACTGGTCTCAGCTCTTGGACCAAGTTCTGTGGGCCTATAGGACAGCCTACAAGACACCATTGGGTACTTCACCATTTAGAATGATCTATGGCAAGCCATGCCATTTGCCCGCAGAGTTGATTCATAAATCCGAATGGGCAATTAAGAAGATTAATTGGAGTTGTCACCTAGGAAAACTTTGCCGAGACTTGAACTTGAACGAGCTCGTGGAAATCCGAAACAGGGCATATGACAACAGTTTGATTTATAAGGACAAAGTAAAGAGATGGCATGATCAGCACATTAGGTGCAAAGACTTTGTCCCTGGACAAAAGGTATGGTTGTTCAATGCCAGGTTGAAGATGTTCCATGGGAAGCTCAAATCTAAATGGACGGGTCCCTTTGTGGTTAAGAAAGTGCACGAGAATGGAAGTGTAGAGGTAGCTGATCTCACAGATGGTGCACAATCTCATGTGGTGAATGGACAACTGTTGAAGCATTTTGTTGATTCCAAAGAGCAGTTAGTCCAAGTCGAGGTCATCAACTTCATACAGAGTGAGCACATAGCAGATACATCTTATTACTCTTCATGAAGATGCAGCATCAAGATTCAACATCTTAGAAGATTCCATCACTCTTGTACATATTCTCCCTTCTTTGTATATTCTCGAGATCACATCGGTTCTCACACTTACTCTTGTCCTATACTTAGGCTGACCAAAGCCTAAGTATAGGGGGGACCGATGCCCGCCATGTGTATTTACTCATCATTTCTCCTCTTGACCTCATCCGCCCCATTTTTGCTCTTTTTCTACACTTAGGCTATCCAGAGCCTAAGTATAGGGGGGCGGATCGACTTCTATACTTTTTGTTATTTTAGCTTTCATACGCTTAGTACGAGCTATGTCTTTTTGTCACCTAGTGCCATGAGGACATAGCACAAGCTAAGTATAGGGGGCGTGTATATATTACATATATACTTTACCCATACCTCGTACTTTCACGTATTTTTGTATATATTATACAATAATTATGGGGTGGGGTAAAAAAAATTAAAAAAACAACAAAAAAAACAACAAAAAAAAAACAAAACAAAAAAAACAAAAGTATTTTCTTATTTACCTATCTTTTTCAAAAAAAAAGAGAGCAAAACTTTTCTAAAAAAATTTCTTTGCCTTTGTTTGTCAAAAAAAAAGAAGAAGGAAAAAAAAACAAAAAAAAACTAACTAATAAGTTGGTTTAATCCCTGACACAATTCACTTTCACACAAGACTAGTGATGATCAAGAACACTTGATTTATGAGATCTTGAGATTTTGAGTTAACCAGCCTTAGTCATTAGGGTCCTTGACTTAATTATTCACATTTCCCTAGTTTGAAAGATGTGTGTGCTATATTGCATGCTTAGTCTCTACCTTAAGAATATGATCTGCACCTCACATACACGACTGCAGTTATGATGAGATGAGTTGAAATTTCACTTGAGGAACTGGGATGAGGGATTTGAGTTTGGACTTGATTTAATGATGCTCGAAGATGGGATAAAATCAATGAAGGCTTCATGAAACCTGAGTGTCAGCACAGTTAGCTAGTATGAGAACATGGTTCTTGTACTATCTCTTGACATTTACCTATGTGCCAGGGTGTGATAAAATAAAAAAAAATGTTGATCAGTGTGCGCCAACTCTTGGTAAAAGCAGTGGAACTAGCCATAAATACTACAAAGCAATGAAATGTCAAAGAAAAGCTCTCATTCCACAAAGTCAATTATCAAAAGAGCTTCCACCAAAGGCGAGCGCTCCCAACCATTTCAAAGTGTCCACTTGGACCACCGCTATTAGGACCAGGAGTCGGGCTTGCACCAAAAAAGGGCTCTGCATCGTAAATGCTACAAGTCTGGGTGTAGAAGGTACGATAGGTACTCAAAAAAGGCACACCCCGGTGTACTCCCAGGAAAACAAGTGCAGACGGCTCCAACTTCTCTTGACGGACGCACTGATCAATACCAAGAAAATGCGTTGCGTAATAAGGCACTTGAGAGGATCCTTGTTCCAATGAGAGGGAGAGAAGAAATGACACAATCCTATGCCCTCCATCAACTGGCCTTCCATCTACACTTTCAAGTCTGACAACTTAAGAGACAGTGGATTGGATGCAAGAAATGATTTATTCCCTAGTGTTGAGGATCGGGTCCATAGGAGAGTCTCTTGGACTGGAACCTTGGGTGACGTTGTGACTCTACTCTTGTAACTGCAGTTAACACTTAAAGTCATATCCCTTATATATACGTATACATAGAGAGTCTGATGATTAGGGGAATTGGGTACCTTTTGACTAGAGCTTGGTTCAGCTTAGAATTTTAGGATCTCTAAAACCGAGAGTTCTTGAACGGATCAAGTCTTGTATTCACATGCACAGTCAGGGGTTAACCCAATTTATTCATTCTTTATTTGCTCGAGGACTAGCAAAGTTTAAGTATAGGGGGGTGATGAATCCACGATTCATTATCTTAATATCTTGATCTTAGCAAAATCCCCGAGTAAATTCCCTAATAAATGTCCATAGAATCCACAAATTAACAAAATGACTTTTGTAAATAAAATACACTAATTATTTTATATAAGATTGTACAAAATAAATTACACATAAAAAGCCGCAAAAATAAAGGAGTTTTATACTTGTAAATAGCCCAAAACTTCATGCATTTTTAATAATTTCATTTCAACTCCTTTTTGCCTAATTCTTTCTCTACTTGTTTATAAAAATGTATATAAAAATACAAAAATACAAAACAAATTTCAACTCAAATAAATGCTCCTAGATTCCAAAGAGAAAAAGCCGTAAAGTCCAACTTCCAAGCTAAATTCCCGCTCCGTATGAACTCCAAATTCACCAAACTCACTTTTAAAGTTCAAGTTAGAAAATTATCTATCCAACGGAAGTGGTTTCATTAAAATCTGAGCTCATTTGCAAAAGTTGGGTTTTGGGACCTAGATGTACATTGTACAGTATGTATATATTTATATTTTCTTCTTTTTTTATTCTATCTCTCTTAATTATTAAAAATACAAAAAAATCATACTTGTGTTGTATTTTAGTTGTACTATTTTATTATATTTTTCTGTTGTAAATATCTCTTATTAAAAAGACAAAAAAATTACATATTAGAAAAGTAAAAAAATGTGTTCATGTTGTTTGTCTTCCCTTGTAAATTGTCCACTATCTATTTTATTCTTTTCTATTCTATTGTAATTAAAGTAGATAACTTTATTTCATTTTATTTATTTAATTATTTTACATTCTCTACAATAACCACCATTCAACTCCATTACTCCACCATATTTTCTAACTTCTAATTCAACTCCACCATTTTATTAACCTCCATCCCACTCCATCTTAATTCTAACTTCCATTTTTCTTCTTCTTTATATACATGCCATTCTCCTCATTTTTGCCTTTGATCCATCTTTATGTGAGGAGAGCTTAGTTCCCAGAGTTGAATCGGTGACAGCGACGCAACCGCGGTCGAGCGACGACGGCCCTCTCTCCGGTGTGATCCGTTGGCTTTTTGGCCAACATCGCAGCCGCAACCGCGCGCTGCTCGAGCTCATCGCACGCCGGCGATTCGAGCGAAGACCGTGCTCACGAGAGCACATCATAGGCATCCGTTCATTGTAGGTAATTTTTCTTTTCATCTTATCATCATTAGTATCCTTGCATTTTTTTAAGCACATCACATTACCACCACCAACATCATCTTTATTTTCATCACTTCTTTATCACATTACCATCACTCCACCACATTTTATTTCATCACATTTTTTTCCCATCATGTACATCCTCTAAGTAACAAAAAAAATTTTAAAAAAAAGTTCCATCATTACGTCTTCATTTGTTTCATATCATCCCTTCCATCACCACCGTTATAACACCATCATTGCCCCCCCCCCCATTAGTTTATCATCATCACCACCACCAATCTATTTTATTTTTTTTATTTTTTTTGTCAATCATATTCTCCGTCTAATCAAAATTAAAAAAAATATAAAAAAAATTAAACACAAAAAAAGATTTTTATTACAGCAGAAAAAAAAAGAAGAAATCAAAAAAAAATTTAAAAAAAAAGGGGGCAGCAGCACCGCCCCCCCTTCCCCTCCACACGAGCAGGCGGCGCCGCCGCCCATCCTTCAGCCACCGGCCGTCGCCCCCGCCATCAACCGCGCAGCCAATAGCGCCCCGCACCTCGCTGGTCGCCATCTCCTCCGCCGACCAGGCGGCGCAGGTCCCACCGCCGCCGCACACCTGCGAGCCACCGCCCCTTGGCCGACTCCGCCTCGCCACTCTCCTCCACCTGCGAGCCATCGCCCCTAGGCCGACGCCGCCTCCGCCACCCGCGCCAGCCGCCGACGCTACGCCGCCGCCTCCTCGCGGCCGCGTGCCCACCGTCCTCCCCTTCCCCGTTGGGTTCGTCCAGAGGAAGAAGGTGCATTCCTTTTTGTTATTTTTTTTATTTGTGAAATTTGTATATTATCTTTTTATGTTTCTGTAATTACAAACAGGTCCTTGTTTATAGTTTGTATTGTTTAAGTTCATTTCAGTTTTGCACAGAGAACCCTGTCTTTATAGATTAATTTGGACATCATTTATGCATCATTTTATTTAATGAAAAATGTTTTTATGTTGAGCAACTTACCCTCTGTCATGTGAGTATTTATTTGGATTTTTATGTTACATGGGTAATTAATTAAAAATGATTAACTGAAATATTACATAGTTTACCCATTCTGTGCCATTAAATTAATATCTCACACACGGTTGCTCTAAAAATTCCAAAAAAAATATATGTGATGCCTTGATGCGTGATTAACATACTGTCCAAATTTCATCAAAAATGGATATGTTTTGTGCCCAAAATAAATTGTAGAGTGTGTCTAGTATTTGATTTTTAATTAAATCCACATACATCTTTTTTGCGAAATTTCAACTTTCCTGGATAGCTTATCTAAATACCTTTTTGAGATAATTTGCTCTCTAACTAATTTGATAACGTGGATTTAATAGGAATTAATTACTCACTGTCACTCTGTTTTCACTAAAAATACATAAAAAATTCATAACTTGTCAAAAAATTCCAAAAAAATTATTATAGCTTCCTTGCATCATGTTTTCATTCCAGTAATTTTTTCATGATTTTTGCTTACTGTTTGTATGATAAATTGCAAAAAGACCCTTAAAAAGTGTGCATTTTTCATTGTTGCATTTTAAGTCCTAAAATTCCAAAAAATGTGTTTTATTTTCATCTCTGGATTAGTATTCTAGGAAAAATATAATTTGGCTAAATTGGATTAATTTCTTATTAAAATTAATTTGGCTAAGTTGTATGTTTTCTTAGTGTTGTAATTCACCCGCATTTTGTTTTTGGCATTCTTCTTGCATAAAAAAATATAAAAAAAACCGCATTGGATATCTAAAATCTTTATTTTTGAATTAACCCCAAGTTGTTCCTTTGCCTCCCTGAGTTCGACCCCGGACTTGCCCGGGATATAAATTAAGCCGAGACACTCTTCACGGAGATCTTCTCTCGGTTTTGACCGAATCGCTAAGTACACGTGCTACAACGTGACCAAATTAAACACTGTATCTAGCGACTCGTCAATTATGCATTTGTAATGTAATATAAATTATTGTGGTTTATTTTATTTCATTTCAGAGAAAAGCTCAAAAAATAGAGAAAATCGTGCTAAGATATTCAACCGACCCATAGAATGGGTAGAAAAATATCAACCACAAGACAGACGAATTCGTAAGTATTGTTGTCAAATTATGTATTATACAATTGGTATTATACATGGTATTTGTAACCATTTTATCTTATGCAGATTAAGAAATATTCTCGTATTCCCACACGTGTGGAAATGTTTCGTCTGACGAAGACTCGAGAAGTTAATGGTGTAAGAATATGGGAGTCGTCGGAATTACAAAAAGAACATGTGAGTTAACAACTTAGAAGTAGTAACATGTGTTATATATATTTTTCATAATTTATTTATTATATGTAGGATGAAATGGTTAGACTTATGACACCAACAATAAGTGAAAATGTTGACGGCGAGCCTGCAGTACCACTCTCTCCAGATGAAGCATTTGCTATGGTCAAGGGACCCGAGCGTCCTGGTCGCGTGCATTGTGCAGGTCGTGGTGTCACCCCATCAATGTATTTTGGTAGCAAGGGTGGCGCGTCTAATCAGGAATCATCAAACTCCGCGACACGATTGAAACTTTGAAGGAAAAGCTTTGTATGATGGAAGAAAAAATGACAAATATGATGGAGATACATCGTCAGGACATCTAGCGTCTTATATCAACTGTAGAAAAGGGGAAAGAATCATCTTCACATGAGAGTGGTGGCATTATCGGCAATCATGGTCATGGTAGCAACTCCAAGGACAATGATTATGACGATGATGATGAGTACTATTCCGACGATAGCATGGCAATGAGTGATGATATACATTATTGATTTGAATATTTTTTTATGTATTTTGTTATGAAACTCTTAAACTTACATGCTTGAAACTCTTTTTATTTATATTTGAAAATTGTCATTTGTGCTTGAACATTCATGAATTTAATATGGATTGCATATTACTATGGTGATTTTGGTTGTTTGTGGTGAAATGATAGCATGAGTTGCTATTTGTTAAGGTGGTTTTTTATCATTAGGTATCTTTTTATAAATGATTGCAGACACATGAGAAAAATGACATGTAAAACATGTTATATATCACTTTTTTATCATTGTTTATAGCAGGAAATTTATATTATTTAATGTGTTATACTTTGCAATGGTTACATAGCATTGCATATTTATTTTGCAGTGCTTTTCAAAGTATTGAAGTTATATTTGCAATAGTTCCTAAATGTTGTATTATATTATGTACGTCAATAATATGTCATCATTTGCAATATTTTTAAATGTTGCAACAAATTTGCAAGAGTTACAAGAACGTTGCAATAATACGTGCAACAGTTACAAAAGTGTTGCAATATATACGGAGTGCAATGATAAGACAAACATTGTCAATTTGCAATGTTTTGATGACCATTGCAAAAAGGTTTACTTGCAATGATTGCACAACACCGTTGCATTTGATATTTGCAACGACAACATTTGCAACGTTTGCTGCAACGACTCCAAATCATTGCAAATATAAAAAAACTGTTGCAAATAACTTTTTACAATAGTTTTACAACCATTGCTTAAGATATGTTTTCTAATAGTGATACTTTTTAATAGGTTTGATACATCCATTTTTATCGATGAGAGGATCCACATCTATTCCGTGAGGGAGCAGATTGCATATGGAGGAGGTGTATACCTCAGCAGGAGATCAAAGATGTCTTAGACCACTATCACAAGCTTGAAGATGATGGACACCATTCTGGAAAAAGAACTACAACAAAAGTACTTCATTGTGGCCTTTGCTGGCCAACTCTATTCAAGGATGCAACCGATTATGTCAAGAAATGGTCGGAATCATCAGCATAAGAGACACAATACCTCTGAAACACATTCAGATCTCAACCGTCTTCGACGCATGGGGTATTGATTTTATGAGCCCATTCCCTAACAGTCAGGGCTTTGAATACATCGTACTGGCCACAGACTACTTAAGCATATTTGGGATTTGAGGCAATCCCCACTCGAGCCCTAGATAGTCGTACCATTTGTCGTTTTCTGAAGGACAACACCATCTCACGATTTGGGATTTCAAATATTCTCATATCTGATGGGGAGATCCACTTCATAAACAAAAGAGGTCAAGAAGCTGACCAAATCATATGACATTGAACATCACGTTGCTGCACCATACCGGCCATAATCCAATAGCTTGTCTGAATGCTCAAACAAGGAGATAAGACTATCCTGCAGAAGCATGTACAACCAGACAGAAAGAATTGATCACAATTGCATGATTAGTTTCTTGGGCATATTGCACAAAGTACGGTCTCCTCTCGGCATGTCTCCCTACTTTCTTGTATATGGCAATCCATGTCATCTACCCGTGGAACTAATTCACAAATCCTTGTGGACATTGAATACGTGCAGCTTCGATTCTGACAAAGAAGGAAAGAACAATAAAGTTGATCCGAATCATTTGCTAGAATTTCGAGACTACGCATATGAGAACAACCTTATGTACAAGGAAAAAAAACAAGAAATGGCATGATAAACGCATCCGAAGAAAGACTTTCGAACCTTAACAGAAGGTGTGTTTTTTCGATGCGAAGATCAAAATCTTTTAAGACAAACTGAAGAGCAAATGGACCACGCCATTCATTGTAAAACTGTGCAAGACAACGGAAGTCTCTTAATATCTGAATTGTAACCCGACACACAACCTTTTGTAGTCAACGGATAGTTGCTGAAGGTATACCTAGAGCAAGACACACTCTTGTCCATTGTCGATTCCATTCAAATGGTTTTTCAAGATGAGCTCACAGTTTCAGTTGGACCAGATACTTGAGAAAAAATCACATAAAAATGATTTCCTTTTCTTCTTTTCCTTTTCTTTTTTCTACTTTTTCCGAAAATGTGTCCATCCCTTTCATCATTGTTATACTAAAGACGTACTTTGTCCTAATTATACGGGGTGAGAACCCCGAGTTGTTTATTCATTGATCCCTCACATGTCTCCTGAACTCTTGATATTATGTCTATACTTGGGGATATTTCACCCAAAGTATAGGGGAAGACATGTCGATCAGAAGATTTCGTACATTCCCACCCTTGACCCTCAATGCCTCGTGTGCAGTCTGCTATACTTAGGATTATTTCATCCTAATATAAGGGCATAGTCGACTTCTCATTCTTTGATTCTTTTGTCGTTATAGTATAGACTTTTCTATACTTAGTACGAGTTATGTCTTCTTTTTTTCTCTTTAATCTACGAGGACATAACTCAAGTTAAGTACATGGAGGTCGTATATACGTTATATATACTTTAGCCATAACTCGTAGAAAATACTTGCAATAAATTGATTTAAAAATATTTTGCAAAATGATTTGAAAAATGATTGGAAAATATCTTGAAAATCTTTTGAAAATTGTCAGGAAGACTTTTGTAAAATATTTTCAAATATTTGTAAAAATCTTTTGTTTGTAAAAAATTCTCTTATTTATGTAAATAAAATTTTTGAAATTCTATTCGCAAATGATTTGAAAAATGATTGTAGAAATAATTTGAAAAAAAAATCTATATATGCTATTTGAAAAAAAAATGCAAAATGATTTTCAATTTATGTAAAAGTTTGTAGAAAAATATTTGTCTAATTATTTATAATTTTTTTTCAAAATATTTATGAAAATGATTTCAAATATTTTGAGAACCTTGTATAAATAACAACTAAAATAAAAATCATTATAAATGTATAAAACTTATATACAAATTTTGTAATAATTACTAACATTCAACTTGTAAATGCCGTGTGTAAAATACATCATCACTCTTGTAAATATACATGCACTCCCATGTAAATATATGCATATATCCCTTTCACTAACCTTTATGCAAAAACCCCTAAAATTTTCAAAATCCAAAATCCAAAAAACATTTTCAAAATCTTTTCATAAATCTGCATAAAAATTTATAAAACCTTTTTTCCCAAAAAATCCATAAAAAATTCAAAATAAAATGACTTCACAAAAATATTTTGCTTGCATTATACATGGCATCTACATTTTTCAGAATGATCAAGACAATTGAACAAGTCTAAATTAAAGAATGAATATTGGAGCTTGGTATATACCTTAATACACTTAATTTTAAAAAAACCCCATTAAGGACTGGAATTGGGATACTTCAGGTCGCCTTAACTTAATTCTTTAGGTTCTATGAGACTATGTTCATGAATCGATTCGATATGTCTAACTCGAACCCTTCATATCATCTGTAAGACTCTTGATACAATGGCCTGACTAGACACCTCATACTTAACACTTAGCTCAACCCAGATGAATTGTTGAAAAATTTTATAGTCTAGGTCGCGACGATACTAGGCCGCGTCGTCAAGGGTGGCTCAGGAACCATTCTTGGGTACTGCTGAAACTGGTACTCTAACCCACTTCTTCTGGTAGCCATGATATCTAAAGATTGGAGATGGATTGAGATAATGCTTCGGATGAGGAATGGTTTGCTGCACAACTTTTTCCAAGTTCCCAAAATATTGGCAGATCGAAAGACTCTATATCTGTTGGAGCACAAGCAAGAATGTAGAGCAATGCAAAGTCAAAGGAAAATCCAAAAAATGAAGCCTAAAACATAACTTCCACAAAAATACGAGCTTTCAGAAAAAGCCTGCTTCTTGGTGAAGACTCGGTTACACCGACCAGACTTCACAAGGGAATGAAGACCACACTAGACCATTCTCACTTCTCTTCCAATGCTTCTATCTTCCCCCTTTCGGTTGTAAAGACTAGAGACACCTGTCCTTAAAAGAGAATATCTGTCTCCACGAGGACAAGCTACCAGGAGAGCAGACTCTTTTATAGTTCAGTGATTTGTCTGGAAAGACCTGGAAAATTCACACACATGGATCTGTCATTTCAAGGTAGCAAGAGTACGCGACTAAGATGACGACTTTGACTTGATTGTGAATAGAACTTGATGATAGGATTATGTGGAATCTAAGAGATGTTGTGTCACAATTCCTAACCTTGATGCGGTTCCGAAAACCAATAATCCAAAGGTCTTAATTGAGCTCCAAACTTTGATTTTAATAAAACAAGTTCAAGAGCTAAAAATTATTCCAAGTTCTTTCTTTTTTTTATTTTCCTTTTTTACACTTATAAGCATAAGTGTTTGCTAGGGACTAGCAAAGGCAAGTATATGGGGGTGTTGAATCTCCATTTGTCACATTTATTCTTTCATTTTAGCCTTTAAACCCAAGCTAAATGCATGTATATAGCATTAATATGTATAAAATAACCTTCATTATTTACACTATAAATATTGTATAAAAGACTATACTAAATGCCAAAAGAAGAGAATAAAGAAAAGAAAATAAAATGAAATGAAATACCAAAGGTATCGAATGACCATAAACCCTGAACCTAGGCATCATGATGACTAGGTTGACAAGGAATCAAGTAGGGGCCCATAATCACTCGAAACCATGATTTTTAATTCTTCAATAAATGTTTTTTGGGACATATTTTATTCTTTATTAATTATATCTCAAATCAATAAACTTTGAACATAAATTTGTAGATAAAAATACAAATAAAAATCCAAAATTCATATTGCTTAAAAATAATGCATAATGTACCATAGACACTCAGAATAAAAAGTCACAAAGAAAAGTTCACTGACCTGTATCTTCTACATATGAACTCAAAATTCAAACTTTTCTTTATTGTTCATAAAAATTAATTATCTATTTAATGAAGTTGGTTTCATTCAATTTGGAGTTAAGATGCAAAAGTTAGCTTTTGGGCCCTCGTTGTGCAATTTACTTGAATAAAATAATCATTTTATTTAATATTTATAGTTTTCACTCTTTTATATTTTTATTAGGTATTATTCATAATACATGTACATAATGAAAATAAAATAAAATAAGTAAAAACATTAAAATAAGGGATTTTTACCCGATATACCCTATAAACTTTGCCAATTACCTCTACGACCTTTTGCACAACGTAATTACCCCATTGACCTTATAAATTACCCCAAGAACCCTCATGAGCTTCAAAAAGATTAACTACAGGGTTCATGGGGTAAGAGTTGGCAAGTTTAAGGGGTCGAGGGAGTAATTATGTTGTTTCAAAGGTTGTAGAGGTAATTGGCAAAACTTTTAGGGTATGCCAGGTAAAAATCCCTTAAAATAAATATGCATACCATAATACATAGATGAATTATACATGTATTTACCTATATAATAGGGGTCCTTTCAAATAGGACATGGTCCTTCCATGTGTAAGGAAGGCCAACGATCTGGGCCCTTAGATTCAAATCCAATGACACCTTCAATTTCTTTGTCCAAAATGGTAATTTGGTCATCCTCATTTGCATTAATTATGTATACCATTTAATATTTCAAATACTAAATTTGGCTAGATCTAATTTTGGTATTTTTCGTAATTCCATATTTAAATAATATCCAATTTTTAATTGGACGATATTATGCGAAGCAAATGTTTGTATCCTCATGTGATTTTTTGTAGAATCCGTAGTTCCTTTTGTAATAGTTACTAATTTTCTTGTAGAATCCGTGGTTGATTCAAATTCATAAGACATTTTGTAAAATGTATATGGTTCTTTGTAGAACACAATTCATATTAGCAATTAATTCATAGTTTTTTGTAATGATTATATGGTTTTTTGTAGAATAAATTTTATATTATTCTTTGTAAACTTACAGTAGACATTCACGCTAAATCGATAAGTAAAATACAAACCAAATATGTATAATACTCATCAAAAAGGTATAATATACATCCAAAATGTGTAATATACATCAAATATGCAAGATATATAAAAAAACTACATTTGTCATTCACACCAAATTATTTTGTAAAAATACATATCATATATGTATAATAAACATCAAAATTATATAATACACATCAATATTGTATAATACAAAGTAGTAAATGTATTTTTACATAACAATTCCATGCCACCAACTTCTGCGTTGCTGATGAGGTCACGAATGGCACCATGGACTGCTCCATGTCGATGTTGAAGATGGAGATGAATGGGGCGAAGAACTTTAAACCGACCACGCGCAGTTGTCCACATGAAGACGGAGATAATACCGTGAACTGCTCCATGTCGATGTCGAAATTACGCCAAACTATTTTTACATATGGATACCCCCGTGACGATGTTGAAGATGAAGATGAAAGGAACATCTAGATCCCCCTTGAGGAAGGAGAACCTCCTGCCGGTCATGCCGACGGTGAAGACGAAGACGAAGGTGACAAAGCGGCGGATGAGGCATGTGATGACGATAGAGACGATGGAGACAACAGAGATGAGACATGTGATGTGTGCACGGTGAAGAAGAGCAACGATGGAGATGGAGATGCACAACGTCTGATGTCCTCCTCATCCTCCCTATTTTTGTGCGTGTGCCTATTTTTGTGAGTGAGATTTTGAAATGAATGGAAAGATTATGAGAGAGATTAATGAGGAGATATTTTAGGTTGTTATATACTATATTTAGACAATGAATAATGACCAAAATAGGTTTTTAGATAATTAAATAATAATAATAACACACCTTTAATGACAATCATTGGATTAATTATGGATGCATGAGATCGTTGGCCTTCTATAGGAATGGAAGGACCATGTCCTATTTGAAAGATTTCCCTATATAATAAATACCCATATTTATTTAAGTTAACAAATAACTTCAGAAAATATAATAAATATACATGTGCGTGTATTTAAAAAAGTTATAAATATATAAATTATACATATATACTAATAAATCTAAAATAAAAAATAAAAATAAAAAACCAATTATACAGGTAAATATACATATATTACTACTTGTAAAAGGTAACATACAATAAATTAACTCAAAAAATAAATAAAAATCATATTAAAATACTATATAAAATAATAAATAAAATTCATGCTTGTATTTATTTAATTAAATCATTTATTATTTTATTTTTGATTTTTTTATTATTTCCTTCCTATTTTGTCGTGTAGTGCCTAACGTGGCCACTGGGAGCGCGGCCTTGGTTGACCTGCCAGTTGATGGATCCACGATTCATCGCCTTTATTCTTTTATTTTAGCTTTATTTCCTTAGTCAAGTACCTATAAATACCCACTAATTTAATGAAATCACCATTTTACATGTATTTGTTAAATATGCATTTTAACACTTTCTATACTCAAATAAAATAATAAATAATAAAAGAAAAAGAAAAATAATAGATGTATTTATGAAATAAATGCAGACTGACCCGTACCACGAGAGAAGGTCAAGACTTGACATGATTGATTGTGAATAAAGTAAGGAGAGATAGGGTCTCTAATTCAAAAATCCAAAAATAATTTGTAAAATTTTCCATGTATATTTGTACAAAACTTACACTATTTTATTTGTACATAAAATGACCTTAAATTAATTTTTTTTCTAAATAAAAGTTGTAAATAAAAATATTTTGTAGATAATAAAAATAATTACAAAGCAAAATAATGTACAAATTACAAATAATCACACTTAGAAAAAGTCGTAAAGCTATAATTGAAATACCAATTCCGGCTCCATACGAACACAAATTAAATCAAACTCACTTCCATTGTATTCTAAATTAAATTATCTAATGGTTGTGATTTTATAATTTTTGGAGTTACGGTTGAAAAGTCAGTTTTTTGGGTGGTTTGTACAGTTTTACCACTTACTTATTGTATAATTTATTCATATTTTTTTATACATAACATACATAATTATAAATATTATCTTCTTAATTAAAAATAAAAAATAAAAAAATAAAATTTAAAAATCATCTAAAAATAATTTCCTTATTTGTACATGTGTATATTATACTATATATATAAACTTGTATACAATTAATTTCCTTACATAAAATCACTAAAAATTAAATATCTAACATTAATTAACTTAATTAATTACTAAATTTGGATTTAATTATTTAAATATTTAATTTATTCATTTATTTGATTTGAAAACATGCCACTTGTATATAAAGATTTGATTCCATGCCTTAAATAACCACCATAAAGTTGGCTAATTATTTTTAATAAATTATTTATTTTATTTAATTCCGAATTCATTTTTAATTGATGAATTTATTTATTTATCTATTTTATTTAAATAACAACTAATTACATTCCTTTTTTGTACATACTTTCCTTTTTGAATCTTCCTCTTCTTTTTATTGACCTCCTCCTACCTTTTTCAAAATTTGATCAATCTTTGGTGGAGAGGAGCCCGATCTCCTAGAGCTTCTCATCACAAAAGGGTGCCCACCCTCCACGTCAGTCGGTGATAGTGATTCGGTCCTCGTCGAGGCCATCATGGTGTGTCCAATCTCGAGGTGAGATCCAACTTTATTTTTCATCGGTATTCTAGAGTAATGTTAGATTTTAAATTACAATCATGTAGTTGTTAAATTTTTTATCGTAGTTAATTATCCATCTCAATTTAATCCGCCTCCGACACCGATTTTTCATCTTATTTTCTGATCTCTACATTTCACATTCAACCTCACATAATCTATCACCTCCCACTACGTACGGTGGTCGGAGATCCGGATTTATCTCTTACCATGTCCAGATCTGCACTCCATTCACGTATCCACATTTGTTTATAAAATAAATATATATAATCAAGTATATTTCTTTTCCTAATAATTGTTTTGTAGGAAAATAAAAAAATATAAATAAATATAAAAAAATATTTTCTATCTATCGTTTCTATTTTAAAAAAGAAACGAATATTTTTTTCTGTTTACATATTGACAAAAAAGACGCTGGTCATCTTCAGCCCAGCCACCGCGCGTCACGCCCCGCCGCCTTTCACTGATGCGGCGACCGCTGCCATCCCCGCCAACAATAGAGGCCGCCGTTCGAACGACGATACGACCTCCCTTTTCACAGTCGCCAGCCCTCCGCCGTGAGGCCCGTAAGACCTTCCGTGTGTCCCTTCCACCCCGCGCCTCCACAGATCATCGCACAGTTGTGTCGAGGGGGCGTGTGTCACCCCTCACGATCAGCCTCCAGTCGCTCTGCTCCTTAGGCCCAACCGCCACGCGAGCGCTTCGTCAACCGCCTCTGGCCAACGGCGCCGCTGGCTGATGAATATGTGATTCACCACTCTAAAAGTTGAAAATAGAGCTTTGTTCCTGAGTAATTAGATGCATATTTCCACTTATATTGCATAATTAGCATTCATGCATGCATAACTAATATCTGCATTTTAGCATTCATATTTGCATTAAATAAGAAGCCAATTTCACTTGTAAAAATTACTTGTATATTTGCCATATTTCACCTTATTTGTATTTATTTTATACTAACTCCAAATCCAATAAAACCAACTTTATAATCTATAGATTACTAACACTAAATAAAGAAAAATATCAAAAAATACTAACTTGTAAAATTGACCAATAAAACCACAATCCAAGTTTGAAACTAGAAGCCTTAAAATATGAATATCTCTCTCATACAACATCTGAATTAGGTCTTCTCACTTTTAAAGTAATATACATTCAGAGATCTTCAAAATGAGACCAATTTCATTAAAATCGGAGCTCGTATGCAAAACTTGGATTTTGGGTCCCTTTTGTATATTGTACATATTGACCGTTTTGCCCTCCATTTTATCCTTTTATTTTCTTCATTATTAAAAATCCAAAAAATTAAATTAAGTTGTAAATACTCTTTTTATATTTTCTCTATTTTTATTTTGAATTTTCTCTTAATCAAAAATGACAAAAAATTACAAAATATAAAATGCGGTATTATTTATCTATAAGGTACCACCCAAAAATACATTTTGTACAGATGACTTCTTTTGATTTTTGACCCTTCACAAAATTTATAGATCTCGTCGAGACAAGCAACTTTCGTGTTGACCACTTTTTGATTTGATTCCTTTTGTTATTTCTTTTTTATTTTTGTTTACATTTAATTTTTGAATTTTTTAGGAGCGACATGTGGCAGCTCCTGGAGCCGCCACATGTCACCCTTTATTTTATTATTTTTGGATTTATTTTATTATTTTCGAATTTATTATTATTATAATTTTAATTTTTTTATTTGCCTACTATTTTATTTTATTATTTTGTTTATTTTATCTCCCTTTTACCTCTTCTCCCCTTACTTGTCTTCCACTCCAAGCCACCACTATCACCACCTCCTCCATCTTCTCCATCCCTTCTCCAACTTCCCTTTACTCCTCTTTATATTCTCACCTCCCAATCTGCCGTTTTCGAGAGAAGTGAGGTCGAGCCTCTTTAACCTTCAGGTGACAACTGTAGGAGACGAGTCGAGCGACGACAACCTCAAGGAGAGATCCGCGGTTAATCTCCGCGTAGTGAGCTGCCAGCCAAGCTCACGGAGCTTCTCCGATTTTCGATCGCCAAATTGGATCGAGGCCACAATGACGAGAGCCGTACATCACAGCTCCACCTTCGGCGACCACACATGTATATTTTCCATTATATCTTTTCATTTCATTTTTTATCTAACAAATTTTCTTCCTTATTGTTTTATCATCATCACATAAAAAACACTCCACTACCATCATCACGGTCACCACACCACAATCACCTCATTTTAATCACCACCAAAATATTTTCATTCACCATCATCATCATTATCATCGTATTTTTTTACATCATCACCCTTGCATACATTCACAATCACCATCATTTCAGCATCTTATTTCCTGTCTAAAAAATTACACAAAAAAATTAAAAAAAACACGGGCAGCAGCAGGTTGCCACCCCCAGTGCCTCCAGGCCTTCACGACCGTTAACCGCCGGCCAGCGCCCCCGCTGGGGCGTCCCCACCTGCAGGCCACCACCTTCCACGCAAGCAGCCCTCGCGAAGCAGCCGCCCGCTGCTGGCGGTTGGTGGCCCTGCTCCAGCCCTCGGCCAGTGCTGCGTGCGCACCTAACCACCCACTCCCGGTGCTCCTCCCATCCCTGCCGCCCCAGCCTATGGTGGCGGCCGCCGTCCTTCTTCCTAGAGCAGCACCCCAGGTGCGCATGTGCCGTGCAACAACTTCGTCGGTTCCCAACGCCCACGCGCCTCCAGCTGTCTTGTGCTGCCAGCAACTCTGCCAGCGCCGATCTCGCGCGACGCTTCACCGCCATCTCCCGCTCGGACGCACCCCTGCGCCTCCGCCCCAGGCTTCGAGCCCCGCCACGTGTCCGCGCTCCAGCGTTGGCGTGGCGCCGCTGCTGTCGCCCACGCACAGCCGCCGCGCACTGCGCCCGCACCCCCGCCAGTACCGCCCCACGCTCGGTCGCAGATCCCACCACGCTCCCCCGCGCCATGCTGCATGACCGTCCTCAGCCGCGCGTCGCGTGGCCGCGTCCTCCTCTCCGCCATCGGCCGCAGCGCCGTCGTGTGCACGGCCGTCCCCCTACCCCGTGCGCCGCCGCCCACGTCTCCTTGCTGCCTTGCGTCATTAGCCCTAACTTGGGTTGCAAGTTGGGATCAAGTGAAGGTTCATTTTTTATTTTATTTTATTTGTTAACTTTGCATTTTCGCCCTCTCAAGTTTTTGAATTTGCAAACAGGTCCATGTGCACTTTTCTTTATTAACTTTTATTTTCTGTATTGTGAAGACACCACTGAGTTTGAGCGATAATTTGGACAGTCATTTTGCATCATTTTTATAAAAAAATAGCACTTTGATGAGCAACTAAATCTTTATCTCGTGCCTATTTATGTGCATTTTTGTAAGCATTGAAATATTAATTAAAAATCAGAGATTGAAATTGAGTAATATTTTACCCATTTAAGCTCTGAAATTCGCACAGCCATATTTATTGCTCTAAAAATTATGAAAAATTCATATTTGATGCCTCTAAGTGTGCTTTAATTACAACCTAAATTTCGTCTAATTCAGAGTTGTCTTGTGCAAGGAATAAATGTAGATTGAATTGTGTAATTGATTTTTAATCAAATCCACGAATAAGATTTTTACAAAATTCAAGTCTCCTGGATTGCACATTAATATATCTTTTGTGGATTAGTTAGGAATTAAATACTCGCAGTAGCTCTGTTTTCAGTAAAAATTCATAAAAAATCACAAAATGTTAGAAAATTCCAAAAATATTAGTGTAGCTTCATTTCATTATATTTCACTTCCAGCAATTTTTTCATAATTTTTGCATATCATTTGCACGAAAAATTGCATAAAAATCCTAAAAAAGTTTGCATTTTTCATCATTGCATTTCAATTCAAAAATTCCAAAAAAATCTATTTTGCATTAATCATTGGATTAGGTTTAAAGGAAAAATATAATTTGGTCAATTTGGAATAATTTCGGATTAAAAATTAAATTTGCCTAAGTTGTTAATTTCCTTAATAACCTAGTTCATCCACATCGGTGCATCTGCATTTTTATTGCATTAAAGAAAAATTAAAAAATATCACTAGGAAAACCACGATCTTATTTTATTTAATCTGATCCCGAGTTGTTCCTTCGCCTCCTTGAGTCGACCTCGGGGCTTGCCCAGGCTAAACAAACATAAAACCGTGCTTAATTTCATTAGACAATCAATAGATCTGCGTGGTTATTTTTTATCGATCCGGATTTATCCGATTGCAACGAAACCGTCAATTCGACACATTAAAAGGGTAGATCCACGGTTCATCAAATGGCACCGTTGCCGAGGAGGCAAACAGCTTAGGATCATTATAGAAAATTATATTTACGTTTTCCAGTCACTCGGGTAGTCTGATCCCCGAACCACCTTGTAATTATTCTTTTTTTTTTCAATTATTTTTCTATTTATTTTTTCCCTCTATCTCTCACTGACATTTTTGTATCTTTTTGTGCAAGGACCCGGTGGACTTGAAGCAGCTTTCTTGAAGTCGACGCATCTCGAAGTGCATCGGAGGCCGACGATTCGTGGATCAAGTCGGTTGTTGAGACGACAGAAAGATTTTTATTTTTTTAATTTGTAAAATAAAGTGTTTGCATTTCCAGCGATTCCCGTTTGGGATCTCGCGCGTGTAGGTCATAATAAAACGTGTTCCCGTGTGATGTGTGGTTGCTTTACCTAGAATAGGACCAGCACTTGCGGCTCTTAGAGCTATTTTAGGAACTGTTTGTGCTCATAAAATTTTAAGACCACACTTCGCACTTAAAAGACATACTTAGACCGCAGGGCTTAGCCAAATTCAATTCATTCTTCACTCGTTAATAGAACTGCCTGTCTAGGAGCGGCTTTTCTCAATTGCATTCATTTAGTGTAAAAATTTCAATTCAGTATTGCATCCCGCATTGTAGAGAGCTGGATGTACTATAAGTATTCTTACTCAAGCATTCATCATCGTTTTCTCGATTGCATCGGCTTTTTTCGATTCTCTCTTTCGGTTTTCTAACCTCGGATAAAGGAATTGGGTCCGGACGGTAGATGTGATTGCTTGTGTGGATTAACATCGGTGACAACTAATTTCTAAAATCAGGACTGCTAATTGAATTGGACCAAAAAAATTGACTAAAATTAACCCTTGTTTGCGGGAGATTAATCCCCGACCTTATTTTCAGGCTGAGTGAGGTTACTTGAGTGTGTGTGAACACCTTAAGGCAGAGCCCAAATCCCCGCCTTCCATATCACGTTCCGACTAATCCTAGCAAATATCACAAGTTGAATTATTGAGGTTCACTGAATAGCATCACGTAGCCTCCGCCTGTCTCAGGTAGATAGGGGCGAAATTACGGTACTTCGCGACAAGTTGTTAGTAACCCCACGGGGTGAAGTTCTGGCCTTATCAGCCTCCGCCTGCTTGCAGATAGATAGGGGTAGGTCTTTGAATCCATCAACTTGGGATAGGAGCAAATAAAGGAAGGGGCATCGGTATCTTAGGCGACAGGTTAAACAGGGGAGACGCATTCAGCTTTTAGCCGACTCCCCTATAGGCCACGTAACCTTTGCTATTTGTTTGAACAATCACACTTAAAATCAACCAGACTAATCGGACTCGGTTTCGGGTCCATCACTGTATATTCGCCACATTTCACCTTATTTGTATTTATTTTATACTAACTCCAAATCCAATAAAACCAACTCTATAGTGTATATATTACTAACATTAAATAAAAAAATATCAAAAAATATTAACTTGTAAAATTGACCAATAAAACCAAAATCCAAGTTTGAAACTAGAAGCCTTAAAATATGCATATTTCTATCATACAACTGATGAATACCCATCACTCTTTATTCTTTTATTTTAGCTACAAAACCTTTGCCAAACACATGTAGATACACGTAAATAATAATAATTAGCATTCAGCATGCATTGTGTAAAAATAATTAATTAGCATGTTATTGTGCATAAATAAAAGAATAAAGAAATAAAAGAAAAAGAGGGAAATATTTAGAATAAATATTGAGCGACCTAATCCCAAGGGAGGGCTCAACATGGGCCTGATCGCATAAAAACCAAAGTAGAGGGAGATAAGGAAGCTCACCCTTGTACATATATACCTATAAATAAATAAAAATATTTTCTTCTAAATAAAAATAAAATGGGTATGTATTTATTTGTATATATTTGTAAATATAAAATAAAAATAAAAATGAGAAAACTAAAAAGAAAATAAAATCCCCCATCTATTGTACATAAGCCACGTATATAGAAACCCTTTATATATTTATTTATCCCTATAAATAAATAAATAAAATTGTAAAAAATGTGTACATATTCTATATTTCATAATGTAAATAAATAAAATAAAAATTACAAAAACAAAAATAAAATAAAAAAAGAATAAAAATAAAATCAATTTCCTTCATTGTATATATACCATATATGTATATAAATAAACTTATTTATTTACCCCTTGTAAATAATTAATAAAATAAAAAAATCCCAAAATATTCCAAATTTTATGCTATAAATAAATAAAATATAAAATTGGAATAAAAATGCACAAAAATAAATAATTAAAAATAAAAATAAAAAATACTATATTGTATATAATACTATATTGTAAATACTTAATTTTTACTTCAAAAAAATAAATAAAAATCACCAAAAATTAGTTTATAAATAAATAAATATTTTTCATGTTTTAACTTTTTTCCGAAATAGGCCATTTGCTATTTTATATTGATTTTCCAATTCTTTATGACGTGACCGACTCTCATTGGTCCACGGGGGATGTTGACCCCCCAGTCAACTCCCCCCTGGACCACAGACCCGCGGATCCAGTGCCCCGACCCTATTTCTCCAAATTATCGCCATTTGATCCGAGCTCCAAATTCGTAAACCCCAGGTCCTAATCCATTTGTGTTCATCCCTGATCCACGCCCAGGCTGGGTTATGGGGATCCGTGCTCCGATTTCCTCGCCCGACCACCTTCTAGCCGGACCCCTAGGAATATAAAACCTGAGCTCTGCCGCACATTTCACTCATCTTTGGCTCCGCATTCTCCTTCCCAGGACCTCCACCACCTTCGCCTGAGTGACAGCAAGCGACCAGTGGTGTCGCAGCGAGGAGAGAGTGACCCGACCATCGATCCGGTAGCCTTGCACCGCCGTGCGCCGCCCCTTACGTGGTGCTCGAGCCTCGGGCATCGACGACCCTCGAGGCAAGGACCCAGAGCTTCAGCAACTCTTCCCCAGTCGAACTCAGCCATCTGGTAAGCCTAAATTCTCTTATCTTTCGCCAATTTCAGTTTATGCCCAATTTAGTTCATCACCGTCGACCGTCGATTCCGACCACACCCATCCATATCTCGACCATCGGACTCGACCTTCACCTTCTCCCTTCTCCCCCGCACATTCTTCATCCATCCATTCATCCCAGTTCGCACAGGAACTGGGAATTGATCTCCTTCGTCGTCGCATCGCCGGAGACCATTCGCCCCGACGCACAGACCACCCACCTCGCCTCTAACCAGGTCGAGACACTTTGCCCTCAACCTAGGAGCGTGTTGCGATACCTTGCAGGTCTCGACAGGCCCATCTGAGGGCCTAACCATCCAGAGGCAGCAGCTCCAGGTCATCGCCGCCGCCGGAGCTCCTCAGAGCTCTCCGGCTTCATCGGAGATCAGCAGCAGCTGCGGGACACCTTGGCGGAGCTATTCCACATCTCAGGAGCAGTAGAGGAGGGCCATCGCACGCGTTCTGGGCCGACGAAGTTTGTCGGCCATCTGTTCTTCGAGGAGCCTTCCCAGCCGTCCATCCAGCCTTCAGCTCCAGAAGTTATCCATGCCGTTCATTAGAGGAGCAGCCGTCATCGTCAGATCCGTTGGAGGGCCGATCTGGACCGTCCGTTGCAGAGGAGAGACGCCCTCGATTCCAGCCGTTTGATCAGCTGTGTGGCGCCTCCCCAGTCCATCCGCGAATAAAGGGCAATTTACCCTTAGGCCCTTTGCCTTTTTGTTTTTATTAAGTAGCCATGTAAATATTTTCGTAGTTTATTTTAGTTTGGAATATTTGCATAGAGGACCTGTTGGTTTATGTTATTTGCATTTCTACCCCTGTATATTGTGGGACACATGCTTCGTCACGTGCATTTTGGTGAAATTGCATGTATGGGCATGTAGTTTCTTGTTGTTCATAGAATGAAATCTATTTTTGGTTAATTGCATTTATGCCCCTGTGAGTGCTTTTATTTCTGCATGTGCTGAATATCGTGGGTTTTTATAACTTAGCCCCTGGACCTTTAGTACATGTTACTAATCGGTCCAGGGACTTAAGTTTCATTACATTTAGGTCCTCCCGTGCCAAATCCACGTACCCGGCGTGTGCGAACCTGGTGTTTTTGCACGAGGAGCTCTTGGATTTCTATTTTTGTTACTTTTAGGCCCCCAGAAGATAGTTTTATTGCGGGCATGTCCCTGTGACTGTGGGCTCTTGTTTAAAATATCTAATTATCTCCAAATTAAGTAAAAATTGGCTCCTGCCACTGTGTAGAATTTTCACTAATTTTTGGGAAATTTTTGGAGCCCTTTTATTATTTTAAAAATTCAAAAACACCCCCTTCTCTGTCTATCCAGTTATAAAAATCACAAAAAAATATTAAAACCTTCTCAAAAATTCTAAAAATTTTATATTTTGTTTGTTTTGACGTGTTTGATTTTCTGACCAATTTTAGTCAATTTTAGACTTATAGAAAATATAAAAATAGAAAAACATTGAAAAACTTACAAAAATTCCAATAAATCATAGAAAACTCCAAAAATAATAAAATTTTCTTCTGATTGTTTATTGTTCATAGTTCACAGGAAAATTACCTCTAGGCTCTGTTGAGACCAATTGATATTTTATTTTGGTCTTAGAAGCCTGACTGGACAGTGTTCTTGCATTTCAGCCTTCTTTTATTTTTATAAAATTCTATAAAAATCAGAAAAATATCAAAAATTCAACAAAAATAGTAAAAAATATAAAAATCATAAAAATATTTTTGTTTGATTTTTTGGAGCCTTTTAGAGTAAAGAAATAATTGTTGAAAGTTGCTTGATTTTATTGTTTTATTATTTTCTTTATAATTAAAATTTCCAAAAAAATATAAAAATATTAAAAATCCACCAAAAATAATTTATTTTTATTTTTATTTTTATTTGTTTGTGACTACTTCGTAGGCCGCGAGGCCAACCCGTGCTCCTTGAGTTTGACCCTGGGTGCTATACCAGGTTAATATCATAGCTAGACCGCTATCTTGAGTTTTCATCGATTTTTGTCTTTGTTTGGTGGTCTGAATTTTTCTTGATTGAGCTCTCAGTCCCGAGTGACTGAGGTCACAACGACCTTAGTGATTCATACTTTACCTCGGTTGTTTGGGTGGCTCATCAGAATGGCGCCGTTGCTGGGGAGCACGGCTTAGTAGTCAGTTTCTTTTTCTTCTTATTTTGTTTTCTTTTTCGCGGTTTTCCGCGGCTCTTTCTGAGTCCGTGGCTTTTCGCGGCCTTTTCTTTTTCTTTCATTTTATTTTATTTTATTTCATTTTCTTTTATTTTTATTTTTGATTGTTTTTGCTTGTTTATTTTTGTTTGCATTTTTGCATATTTATTCCCTGTTTCATTTCACTTGCTTTTGCTGCTTTATTTTTATCTGGTGTTTGACACTCTGTTGTATTCTTGCGAGGGTCCGAGGATCGAGGCAACGACTCTCGAGGAGCCGGCGTAACCGTGGTGATCGGAGGCGGCTCCTTTCTGCATGGAGCCGCAGGAGAGCGCGAGGAGACAACCAAGTGTGGGAGGCTTAGTTTAGTTTAGTCAAGATTCTATTTCAGCACTATTTAAATAATTGTTATAATAATACAAGGACAGCAGGACTCTCTTGGACTCTTAGAATTTCGAGGTCTGTTTCGCCGAGCACCGGTGTGCTCGGGGGACCCCTAAGTTTTTACGCAGCTTTTTCGCGGTTTTGTTTTCTTTACTGCTTATTCGATTTCTCGCGGATTTTCGAGCCCCTAGCCTTAGGATTTTCTGCTTGACTGTGACGTAATTAGTAGGATCCAAACACCCTAATAAAGCTGCTTGTGCCTATAGTTCGGTAATTGGACCTATAATAAAAAGATTAATAAAATAGTCGATTCACTACCTTCGAGCCTACGTGTCGCAGCCCACCCTGCCAAGCGCTGCTCCTGAACCCGATTTGTTGGGAGGAGGAGGGGTGGACCGAGACCGGACTTTTAGATTGAAGGCTGGTGGTCGACTAGCCGTTCTTTCGAGTAGAACTGCTGTTTAGGAACTCGATTTTCCGCCTGCACCATTTAGGTAGTTTATTTTCAGTCTTTAAATTCTGCACGGATCATTTTGCATGTAGACTGCTGGAGTCAGGTACGCATTTCTTACTCTGCATGCATCATTGATTTCAACGCGCATCGGTTATTTCGACTTCTCCCCTGATTTTTGGACTTAATAACTAGGAGAACTGAAAAATTCGTTAGGTAATTCCTTTTTATTTGAAAATTACCTAAAAATAAAAACAATAAAATCGGGACTGCTAATCACACTTGACCTAAAAGACACCGCATTGAAAATTTGTCTTGGGGAGAGTAACCCCCTCCTTGTTTGGTTTGGATGAGCGAGAGAGTGATCCGTACCCTAGGCTAGAGCCGTATCCGATTTTTCTCGACTGATTACCGGCTTTCTGTACGGGATAGTCGGTTGAGAAAAATTTGGATTCCTATTCAGCTCACGTAATCGCTCTGATAGACTGAATGATCACCTAAAATAAAATCGACAAGATAATTGACTGATCCCTTTCGGTCTTCAGCTCATGTGCGTAGGTGAATCGGGGGTTATGTTTTCTCATCTTGTGTAATTTCCAGATCCCTTCGGCCTTTCTCCCTTCTATCTTCTCCATCTGTCTGCCACCCACCCTCCCTTCAGTCCTCTTCTTCTCTTTTACCCCTGGATGATGGATCCCCCTCACTTCGAGCCGACTCTTGCGGCTTTTTCTTCACTATCTGACCATCAGTCCAGTCCACCTTTTAGGGAGGTTGGATCTCCGACCAACCTCCCGCTTCCTCCCTCCCATCCTGTTCATTACTCTGGGCATGCTGTGCTTGACGTCCGAGGATACCAGATAGAGCAGATGCGAGATCCGGACGATGTCGTTGCTGAGTTGAGAGCGCACTCCGTTCGAGATCACAGAGAGCAGACGAGATCAGCAAATAGATACTATCCCAGATTGACGGAGGAGCAGATAACACAGGGAGCTCAGTCGACTTTTACACTACGTCCATTCAGTCTGGATTTGGATTACATTCAGCGATTGCCGACATTTTCAGGAGAGGCACACGAGGAGCCTTATCTTCACCTGTCCGCATTCGAGGAGTTTTGCAGAGCATAACGATATTTGGATATCAATGCAGAGGAGCTGATGAGGAGGACCTTCCCATTTACACTTCACGAGAGAGCCATGAGATGGCACAGACGATTGGGGAGGACATTCGATACGTGGGGAGAGCTACGCCGAGAGTTCTTACAGAGATACTTTCCCCAGCGTAGAGCAGAGTTTATGCGGTCTTTGATCACCGAGTTTTCAGTAGACCCCCAGGAGCCATTGCAGGAGGCATGGCCGAGGTTTCTTGACCTCTTGAGGAGACTTCCAGACCACGGAATTCCAGTGACAGACTTGATAGAGATCTCCATGCGAGGGATGACCGCAGAGCAGCTAGCACTGGTGATTACCACATGTGGCGGTTCACACCGCAGTTCCGACATTCACCTATTAGATACCATCTCGAGGCTACTTTCACAACGATCTTCTTCATGAGATACCTTAGTCGGGACAACACATGCGGACGATGCAGTACCAGTGCGGTGTGTCACTTCACATGAGGATCCAACTCTTACACACCAGTCCGAGGACTTGGATGATGCAGCACCACAGAGCACAGATGAGATGACTATGATAGCAGAGGTTCGGACCCAGAGTCTACTTGAGTTCCCGTTGGTCTTCCAGATAGAGTTCGAGTCAGCCCTCGAGTTCCTCATCGACGAGACTTGGATATCAGATCTTCTGATACTCCAGGTACCGGAGGAGCCCCCTCTACTACAACCATTGTCTCATCTACTTCAGATTCCAGTCCCAGAGGAGTCAGCCTCATTTCTGCAGATATACTTCTCGGAGTGTGATAGTTACCAGGACTCAGCCCAACAGCTAGAGGTCGATACGGGACACCACTTTGAGAGTTCAGATACAGATATTCCCGTATTCGAGCCTTTTATCCTCCACTCTGACGAGATAGACACCCTTGATGAGGACCAGTTGGCAGCCAGCATTGCCGCAGAGCGAGGATCAGCCGCAGACACTTTGCCATCCTCCGCGGTGTTGACCTGTACCTTCTCCTGCTTCCAGATTTCCGAGAGCCATACTTCCGATGATGATGCAGCCTGGTGCACCGAGTGGATACTTGACAGCAGCGCAGATGTCCATCTAGATCCTGATCCTCTTCTTCTCACCTCTGATCTTGCATCTCTCCCCGAGGGTTATCTGCGGGAGAATGACGCATTCGATGAGTACTCGTTTTCACCTTCTGAGAGTGTCTCCGATCTGACGGAGCACGAAACCGAGTCTTTAGATCCTTCTGATTCTGAGTCTTCTCACCTCAAAGACCCTCGCGAGGATGAGCCCATCCTGGAGATATTCGATGATCTATCTGATCTGCTTCTATTTCATTCATCGGATATCAGTCTTCTTAGAGAGTCTCCTGATCTTGACTGCCCACACTTCTTCAAGACATTGATTAACGTGGAGGATTCCATGACTGATCCATCCTTCTCCACGTTTGATATCTTCGGCTCCACACTTCCACTCCAGTCAGATCCAGAGCCGACGATTTCTTTTGTGCTACCGGACCCCAATCACTTACTTCCATATCCTTGGCCGGTAACAGACACCCGCCTGATTGCATACATGGGTGTCATTCTTTACACTTTTGAGTTCGTCGTTGTTCTCATACCGAGACTGCGACGACAGTACGACATTCGACTTATCGATGCCGTCCTGAACATGGATACTGCTTTATCCTAGCCTTTGCGCCCAGTTAGGGGCGTAAAATCTAGCGCTTGTTGAGAGGCACCTCAACATTGTACTCTTTTGTATATATGTGTTTTGTCTTAGTTTGATTTTTCTTTCTTCCGTTCTTGTTTTTACCCCAGGTCTCGCTTAGGATTATCTTTGCTATACTTAGGATATTCCTCATCCTAAGTATAGGGGGGTGGAAACACCGGGTTGTTCTTCCATTCTGTTTCATCACTTCTGTTGTGTTGCCTATACTTAAGGTTCTTCACCTTAAGTATAGGGGGAGTGATGCTCCTCCTTCTTGTATATATCTGTTGACCTTCTTCGTGTCTTGCTACCCCTGTTTTTGCTGCCTATACTTAGGGATATTTTACCCCCAGTATAGGGGGGGTAGACCCTGTACATTCTTCACTGGTTTTCCCTTCGTGTACAGCCTGCTATACTTAGGATTACTTGATCCTAAGTATAGGGGGGAAAAGCCGAGACCCTCTTGATTTCTATTCATTCATTCGTCTTTGTATATAGCCTTCCTTTTTACTTCCCTATACACAACACGAGTTATGTCTTCTTCATCGCTCTTGACTCTGAGGACATCGTTCGAGCTAAGTATAGGGGTGTGTGTATATATTTCATATATACTTTAGCCATAACTCATACTTGGTGTGAGTGTGTAAATAAATAAAAATGGCTAAAAACCTAAAATCCACAAAAATTAAAAATTTTCCCTGTAAATAAACACTCTTTTATTTGCACATACATAGCTATTGTACAAATTATTTTTGTAAAAATGTTTTCAAAAACTTTTTGTGTAAAGTTTGTGTAAATATGTGCATATCAAAATTATGTATATAGTATAAAATTGTTCCAAAATGTTTTGAAAATCAAAAGTTTGCAAAAACCTTGTGTAAATTTGTGTGAATATTTTGCAAAACTTGTATTGATGCATACATCCATGACTTCAAAACATTTTTCAAAATTTTTTGCATTTGTGTAAATATTGTGTAAATAGCATCCTTGTATATATGTATATAGTTTTTCCTGGATTATAGTTGACATTTAAACTAGCCTGCAATTAAATTGGGAAATGGAGCTTGATTAAGATCTTTATCCACCTAATTTTAAGAGGAACCTTATAGGGCTTAGGGTTAAGGCTTTTTAGGTCCATGGTGACTTAATTCTTTGAGTCCACTAGGCTATGATCACATGTCATCTCAATGAGCCTAAGTAGAGCACTTAACAACACACACATGACTCATATAGATAATGGCTTGACTTGGACCCGCACTTTACACCGAGCTCTCTACGGATGAGGTGGTGAGGAGGCAGTCTTCCTTGACTTGGGGTAGCATATGAGGGCAGTACTTCTAGGCGGAACTTCTCTTCTTCTTTTAGTGAAGGAAGTGCGTCTCAACTTGGTCTGGTTGCCATGAGGTCTAACGACAGGAGTTGTGGGTTGCAATAATGCTTCAAAAGAGGGATAGTCTACTGGCTCAAGAGGGAAAACTCCTTATGTATATATGCTGCACATGTAGATGTTGTATAGATGCACTTAAAAAAATGCAAAAAGAAAATAACTCCAAAAAAGTGGTGGGTCTGATAGAATATGATAATCCTGCCGGAGTATGTATATAGTGCAAATAAGCAAAGCTTGAGATTCATGTCCCACCTTATGTAGCTTGCAGCAGGGAGACTTAGCTACACTGGTTGAGCTCCCAAGGATACATGGCTACACTGGCCATGGTCCATTCTCTTCTTCCCCCTCTTCTTGAGCCAGTTGAACTTGAACTTAGAAAAGAATACCCCGCTCCTCGAGGAAAGAGTGGCCAGACTGAGGTCATAGAGTTAGCTTGTTGGGGAGGGTTGTCAAGTTACTACTTTTGAGGTGGAGAGCTATACCTCACTTACACAGTACAAGGAAAGACTCATAGTCTTCAGGGTTTGTGTATGATGACGTGTTCTGATCTGGATTATTGAGGAGTCTTGATTATAGATTAGTGGATCTTAGAGGCTGTTAAGTTTTAAACCTAAGTCTAAATAAGGTTCCGACACACTAAGAATCCAAAGATCTGATCGAGCTCCATATTTCAATTTAATGAAGGCAAGTTTAATAATCAACCTTGATCCATGCTTTTTCTCCACCTTTTCTTTTTCTTTTATTTTTCACTTCTTTTTTAAATAAGTGTTTGCTAAGGGACTAGCAAAGTTAAGTATAGGGGGGTGATGAATACCCATTCATCACTCTTTATTCTTTTATTTTAGCTACAAAACATTTGCCAAACACATGTAGATACATGTAAATAATAATAATTAGCATTCATCATGCATTGTGTAAAAATAATTAATTAGCATGTTTTTGTGCATAAATAAAAGAATAAAGAAATAAAAGAAAAAGAGGGAAACATTTAGAATAAATATTGAGCGACCTAATCCCAAGGGAGGGCTCAGCATGATCCTGACCGCATAAAAACCAAAGTAGAGGGAGATAAGGAAGCTCACCCTTGTACATATATACCTATAAATAAATTAAAATATTTTCCTCTAAATAAAAATAAAATGGGTAAGTATTTATTTGTATATATTTGTAAATATAAAATTAAAATAAAAATGAGAAAACTAAAAAGAAAATAAAATCCCTCATCTATTGTACATAAGCCATGCATATAGAAACCCTTTATATATTTATTTATCCCTATAAATAAATAAATAAAATTGTAAAAAATGTGTACACATTCTATATTTCATAATGTAAATAAATAAAATAAAAAACTAAAAAAACAAAAATAAAATAAAAAAAGATTAAAAATAAAATCAATTTCCTTCATTGTATATATACCATATATGTATATAAATAAACTTATTTATTTACCTCTTGTAAATAATTAATAAAAATAAAATAAAAATAACAAAATATTCCAAATTTTATGCTATAAATAAAATATAAAATTGGAATAAAAATGCACAAAAATAAATAATTAAAAATAAAAATAAAAAATACTATATTGTATATACCTATATATATAATACTATATTGTAAATACTTACTTTTTACTTCAAAAAAATAAATAAAAGTCACAAAAAATTAGTTTATAAATAAAAATATATTTTTCATGTTTTAACTTTTTCTAAATAAGGCCATTTGCTATTTTATATTGATTTTCCAATTCTTTATGACGTGGCCGACTCTCATTGGTCCACGGGGGATGTTGACCCCTCGGTCAACTCCCCCCTGGACCACAGACCCGCGGATCCAGTGCCCTGACCCGATTTTTCCAAATTATTGCCACTTGATCCGAGCTCCAAATCCGTAAACCCCGGGTCCTAATCCATCTGTGTTCATCCCTGATCCACGCCCGGGCTGGGTTATGGGGATCCGTGCTCCGATTTCCTCGCTCGACCACCTTCTAGCCGGACCCCTAGGAATATAAAACCTGAGCTCTGTCGCGTATTTCACTCATCTTTGGCTCCACATTCTCCTTCCCAGGACCTCCACCACCTTCGCCTGAGTGACAGCAAGCGACCGGTGGTGTCGCAGCGAGGAGAGAGTGACCCGACCATCGATCCGATAGCCTTGCACCAAAGTGCGCCGCCCCTTGCATGGTGCTCGGGCCTCGGCAAGGACCCAGAGATTCAGCAGCTTGTCCCCAGTCGATCTCAGCCATCTGGTGAGCCTAGATTCTCTTATCTTTCGCCAATTTCAGTTTACGCCCAATTTAGTTCATCGCCGTCGACCGTCGATTCCGACCACACCCGTCCATATCTCGACCATCGGACTCGACCTTCACCTTCGCCCTTCTCCCCCGCACATTCTTCACCCATCCATTCATCCAGTTCGCACAGGAACTGGGAATCGGTCTCCTTCACCGTCGCATTGCCGGAGACCATTCCCCCCGACGTACAGACCACCCACCTCGCCTCTAACCGGGTCGAGGCACTTTGCCCTCGACCCAGGAGCGTGTTGCGATACCTTGCAGGTCTCGACAGGCCCATCTGAGGGCCTAACCATCCAGAGGCAGCAGCTCCAGGCCATCGCCGCCGTCGGAGCTCCTCAGAGCTCGCCGGCTTCATCGGAGATCAGCAGCAGCTGCGGGACACCTTGTCGGAGCTATTCTGCATCTCAGGAGCAACAGAGGAGGGCCATCGCGCGCGTTCTGGGCTGGCGAAGTTCGCCGACCATCTATTCTTTGAGGACCCTTCCCAGCCGTCCATCCAGCCTCCAGCTCCAGAAGTTATCCATGCCGTTCATTTGAGGAGCAACCGTCATCGTCAGATCCGTTGGAGGGCTGATCTGGACCGTCCGTTGCAGAGGAGAGATGCCCTCGATTCTAGCCGTTTGATCAGCTACGTGGCACCTCCCCAGTCCATCCACGAATAAAGGGTAATTTACCCTTAGGCCCTTTGCCTTTTTGTTTTTATTAAGTAGCCCTGTAAATATTTTCGTAGTTTATTTTAGTTTGGAATATTTGCATAGAGGACCTGTTGGTTTATGTTATTTGCATTTCTACCCCTGTATGTTGTGGGACACGTGCTTCGTCACGTGCATTTTGGTGAAATTGCATGTATGGGCATGTAGTTTCTTGTTGTTCATAGAATGAAATATTTTTTTGGTTAATTACATTTATGCCCCTGTGAGTGCTTTTATTTTTGCATGTGCTGAATATCATGGGTTTTTATAACTTAGCCCCTGGACCTTTTGTACATGTTACTAATCGGTCCAGGGACTTAAGTTTCATTGCATTTAGGTCCTCCCATGCCAAATCCGCGTGCCTGGCGCGTGCAAACCTGGTGTTTTTGCACGAGGAGCCCCTGGATTTCTATTTTTGTTACTTTTAGGCCCCCAGAAGATAGTTTTATTGCGGGCAGGTCCCTGTAACTGTGGGCTCTTGTTTGCTTTAAATAAAATATCAAATTATCTCCAAATTAAGTGAAAATTTGACACTTGGCTCCTGCCACTGTGTAGAATTTTCACTAATTTTTGGGAAATTTTTGGAGCCCTTTTATTTTTTTAAAAAAATTCAAAAACACCCCTTTTTTCTGTCTGTTATAAAATCACCAAAAAATATTAAAACCTTCTCAAAAATTCTAAAAAATTCACATTTTGTTTGTTTTGAGGTGTTTGATTTTCCGACCAATTTTGGTCAATTTTGGACTTATAGAAAATATAAAAATAGAAAAACATTGAAAAACTTAGAAAAACTCCAATAAATCATAGAAAACTCCAAAAATAATAAATTTTTCTCGTGATTGTTTCTTATTGTTCACAGTTCACAGGAAAATTACCTCCAAACTCTGTTGAGACCAATTGATATTTTATTTTGGTCTTAGAAGCCTGACTGGACAGTGTTCTTGCATTTCAGCCTTCTTTTATTTTTATAAAATTCTATAAAAATCAAAAAAATATCAAAAATTCACTAAAAATAGTAAAACATACAAAAATCATAAAAATATTTTTGTTTGATTTTTTGGAGCCTTTTAGAGTAGTGAAATAATTGTTGAAAGTTGCTTGATTTTATTGTTTTATTATTTTCTTTATAATTAAAATTTCCAAAAAAATATAAAAATATTAAAAATCCACCAAAAATAATTTGTTTTTGTTTTTATTTTTATTTGTTTGTGACTACTTCGTAGACCGCGAGGCCAACCCGTGCTCCTTGAGTTTGACCCTAGGCGCTATACCAGGTTAATATCATAGCTAGACCGCTATCTTGAGTTTTCATCGATTTTTGTCTTTGTTTGGTGGTCTGAATTTTTCTTGATTGAGCTCTCAGTCCCGAGTGACTGAGGTCACAACGACCTTAGTGATTCATACTTTACCTTGGTTGTTCGGGTGGCTCATCAACAATCTCCGAATTAGGTCTACTCACTTTTAAAGTAATACACATTCAGAGACCTTCAAAACGAGACTAATTTCATTAAAATCGGAGCTCGTATGCAAAACTTGGATTTTGGACCCCTTTTGTATATTATACATAATGACCGTTTTGCCCTCCATTTTATCCTTTTATTTTCTTCATTATTAAAAATCTAAAAAAATTAGATTAAGTTGTAAATATTATTTTTATATTTTCTCTATTTTTATTTTGAATATTCTCTTAATTAAAAATGATAAAAAAAATTACAAAAGATAAAATGCGGTATTTTATATCTATAAGGTACCACCTAAAAATATTTTTTGTACAGATCGCTTCTTTTGATTTTCCGCCCTTCACAAAATTTATAGATCTCGTCGAAATGAGCAACTTTTGTGTTGACCACTTTTTGATTTAGTCTCTTTTGTTATTTCTTTTTTATTTTTGTTTACATTTAATTTTTGAATTTTCTAGGAGCGACATGTGGCAGCTCCTGGAGCCGCCACATGTCACCCTTTATTTTATTATTTTCGGATTTATTTTATTATTTTCAGATTTATTATTAATATTATTAATTTATTATTATTATTTTAATTATTTTTCGTAGCCTACTATTTTATTTCATTATTTTGTTTATTTTATCACCCTTTTACCTCTTCTCCCCTTACTTGTCTTCCACTCCAAGCCACCACTATCACCACCTCCTCCATCTTCTCCATCCCTTCTCCAACGTCCCTTTCCTCCTCTTTATATTCACACCTCCCAATCCACCGTTTTTGAGAGAAGTGAGGTCGAGCCCCTTTAACCTTCAGGTGACAGCTGTAGGAGACAAGTCGAGCGACGACAACCTCAAGGCGAGATCCGCGGTTAATCTCCTCGTAGTGAGCTGCCAGCCAAGCTCACGGAGCTTCTCCGATTTTCGATCGCCAAATCTGATTGAGGCCATGACGATGAGAGCCGCCATCGCAGCTCCACCTTCAGCGACCACACATGTATATTTTCCATCATATCTTTTCATTTCATTTTTTATCTAACAAATTTTCTTCCTTATTGTTTTGTCATCATCACATAAAAATCACTCCACCACCATCATCACGATCACCACACCACAATCACCTCATTTTTATCACCACCAAAATATTTTCAATCACCACCATCATCACTACCATCGTATTTTTTTACATCATCACCCTTGCATATATTCACAATCACCATCATTTTTGCATCTTATTTCCTGTCTAAAAAAATTACACAAAAAAATAAAAAAAAACAAGGGCATCAGCAGGTTGCCGCCCCTTATGCCTCCAGGCCTTCACGACCGTTCACCGCCGGCCAGCGCCCCTGCTGGGGCGTCCCCACCTGCAGGAAACCACCTTCCGCGCACGCAGCCCTCGCACAGCGGCCGCCCGCTGCTGGCGGTTGGTGGCTGCGCTCCTGCCCTCGGCCAGAGCCGCGCACGCGCCTAGCCACCCACTCCTGCACTCCTCCCATCCCTGCCGCCCCAACCCGCGGTGGAGGCCGCCGTCCTTCTTCCTGGAGTAGCACCCCAGGTGTGCCTATGCTGCGCAACAACTTTACTGGTTCCCAACGCCCACGCGCCTCCAGCCGTCCTGTGCCGCTAGCAACTCCGCCAGCGCCGACCTCGCGTGGTGCTTCACCGCCATCTCCTGCCCGGACGCACCCCTGCGCCTCCGCCCCAGGCTTCGAGCCCCGCCACGCGTCCACGCTCCAGCGTTGGCACGACGCCGCTGCTGCCGCCCACGCGCAGCCGCCGCGCACTGCGCCCGCACCCCCACTAGTACCGCCCCACGCGTGGTCGCAGATCTCCACCACGCTCCCCCGCGCCACGCCGCGTCGCTGTCCTCAGCCGCGCGTCGCGTGGTCGCGTCCTCCTCTCCGCCATCGGCCGCAGCGCCGTCGTGTGCACGGCCGCCCCCCGCTGCCCCGTGCGCCGCCGCCCACATCTCCTTGCCGCCCTGCGTCGTTAGCCTAACTTGGGTTGCAAGTTGGGATCAAGTGAAGGTTCATTTTTTATTTTATTTATGAACTTTGCATTTTCTCCCTCTCAAGTTTTTGAAATTACAAACAGGTCCCTGTGCACTTTTTCTTTATTAACTTTCATTTTCTGTTATGCGAAGACACCACTGAGTTTGAGCGTTAATTTGGACAGTAATTTTGCATCAATTTTTATCAAAAAAATAACACTTTGATGAGCAACTAAATCTTTATCTCGTGGCTATTTATGTGCATTTTTGTAAGCATTGGATTATTAATTAAAAATTAGAGATTGAAATTGAGTAATATTTTACCCATTTAAGCTCTGAAATTCGCATAGCCATATTTATTGCTCTAAAAATTGTGAAAAAATCATATTTGATGCCTCTAAGTGTGCTTTAATTACAATCTAAATTTCGTCCAATTCAGAGTTGTTTTGTGCATGGAATAAATTGTAGATTGAATTGTGTAATTGATTTTTAATTAAATCCACGAATAAATTTTTTACAAAATTTCAAGTCTCCTGGATTGCACATTAATATATCTATTTGAGATAAATAGATCTTTAGAAAATTTGATTTTATAGATTAATTATGAATTAAATACTCACAGTAGCTCTATTTTCAGTAAAAATTCATAAAAAAATCACAAAATGTCAGAAAATTCCAAAAATTTTAGTATAGCTTCATTATCATATTTCACTTCCAGCAAGTTTTTCATAATTTTTGCGTATCATCTACATGAAAAATTGCATAAAAATCCTAAAAAAAACTTTGCATTTTTCATCATTGCATTTTAAATTCAAAAATTCCAAAAAAATCCATTTTGCATTAATCATTGGATTAGGTTTAAAGAAAAAATATAATTTGGTCAATTTGGAATAATGTTAGATTAAAATTAAATTTGGCTAAGTTGTTGATTTCCTTAATAACCTAGTTCATCCACATCGGTGCATCTACATTTTTATTGCATTAAAGAAAAATAAAAAAATCTCACTAGGAAAACCACGATCTAATTCATTTAATCTGATCCCGAGTTGTTCCTTTTCCTCCTTGAGTCGACCCTGGGGCTTGTCCAGGCTAAACAAATATAAAACCACGCTTAATTTCATTAGACGATTAATAGATATGTGCGGTTATTTTTTATCGATTCGGATTTATCCGGCTGCAACGAAACTGTCAATTCAACACATTAAAAGGGTAGATCCGCGGTTCATCACTGGCGCCACCCTTATCTCCAGCACAGCGGCGCCTCCTCCGCCATCAGTGACCCGCGGCGTCTGCTCTACCTCTCCTCCACTAGATCTCCAACTGCGCGAGCCCGCCGCTGTCGCTCGCAACGACATCATTCTGTTGAGCGAGCGATCAACTAGGGTTAAGTATGCAAATATATCAATGGTCATTGCGACCCCAATTAATCGGCTAACTCAACGAGAAAAATAAATACAACCACTTAAGAGAAAATCAATCAATGAAATGTAAGCAGCCTTCGCTATTTAATTTACCTGGTATAGCGACTAGGGTCAAACAGAAGGAGCACAATTAGACAACTTAGCAGTCAAATTTCAAAGATAAAATTTTTTAATGATTTTTTTATTTTTCAATTTTTTTTAATTTTCAAATAAGGCACAAGTCACAATATGCACACACACTCTTTTTGTATTTTTCAAAATAATAAAAAATGCTCAAAAATTGCAGAAAATATTTTTTTGGTTTTATAGATTTTAAAATATTTTTGATAATTTTTCAAAATTTTTCTGATATTTTAGTGATTTTATAAAAATTAAACAGTGGCAACAAAGGAAATAGTGCATAACCAAGAGTATTTTGCACCTTAATACTAATTTAAGTGCTCAAAAGTCCTAGAATACTTTTTGTACAAAAACATATACAAATATCGACACACAGGAACTAAAATCACGATTTTGGATTTTTCTACAATTTTATATGATTTTTCAAGATTTTCAGTATTTTACAATTTTTAAGAGTTTTATAAATGTTTATTGCATGAAATTTAGAAAGAAATTAAAGGGAAATAAAATACACCTACAATAATATTTTTGGAATTTTTAAACAAATGTTTGAATTTTTATGATTTTTTCTAATTTCGGATAGAGTTTTTTTTTAAAATAGCAAATAAAAATAAAATACAATGAAATATATATATATATATATTATAGAGGGATACGATAGGAATACATACAAATTTTTGTAGAATTTTTAGAGCGAAGAAAACCTTTATTTCAATTAAAAGAACGTACAAAATAAATAGTCAGGAAAACATGGACTAAAAAGTAAATAACTAATGTTTTTGCATTAATTAAATTAAATAAATAAACTACATGGAGAAAAATGAAATTTACCCAAAAATCACGTCTATGCACGTGCAGTTCCTGAGGTGGGGACCTTTATGCAAATTCAAAAACCTCTTGGGGATTGAAAAGCAATTTTGCCATTTTTTTATTTTAAAATCCCCATTTCAGGGTTTCTTCATTCGTGTTCTTCACCGATCAACCGACCCGCTGCTCCCCTAGGCCTGTCAAACCATGTTGACTGCCCCTATTCCTTGGATTTTCCCCGACGAACCTTGCATCTTCAAGGCTTGATTCTTCTTTGACTTTTGTTCCTTGATCACTGGTCTTTCACACGAACATTTCTCCTCGACCCAAGGAACAATGAATTGAGCACTCTGCCCAATCCAACCACCTCATGTACATATACCTCATCGGACCTTCGATTTAAATTTGATACCTCTTGAACGAAATCCCCATATTTCTCGCATGCGGGTTTGCTGTGACAGGGGCTTTTCTCGCCGGAGTGTTCGGTGTGGAGGAAGAGGTGTTTCATCTGGTGATCCGAGCTTGCCGTGCTTCTTCGCCGGAGCTTTTCTTGGCTCCCTCATCCTACAGGTAGAGCCATAGATTTCTTGCTTTTTTTCATTCCTAGGACTGAGGTTAGCATCAGGTAGTTGTTAGTTTCCTTTATTTTTGATTTTTATTTCGTAATTTTCCAAATTAAAGTTTTCCAAAGCTTGAGCTCTGGCCACCGCTTCACCATGGCTCGACCATCCTCCACTGCACCTATCACCTCCATCTCCTTCCCCTTCGTTTGCTCTATGCCCCAGGCACCCCTACTCATCTTGATATTCCCCCAGATCGAGCTACTGATACCCTACCCCCGTCGCTCACTGGAGTACCCTCCGCCTCTCTCCATCCCGCTCCCCATCGCACCAAATTGAGCTCAGAACTCTTTATTTTGTTTTGCAAGCCTAACATTGCAGGTTTTAGACTAGAAGGACCCCTTATGGGTTGGAATTTGACCAGCCATAGGTTCCCCAGCTGCTCCGCCTTCCTCGACCATCCGAGAATCCACCGATGAGTCCCGAACTTGTTTGAGCAGCTCAACCATCGCGGGACTCTTCCAGCTCTCTTTTGAGCCAAATACGAGCCTCTCCGGTGGTTGGAGTTGACCAGGAGATAGGACCGAAGTTCTCTCCTACAAACATTTTTTGTCGTTCTTCCTAGTTGCCCCTCTGCAGTCCGGTCAATAGCTCCACCCATGTGGTACAACTACCGTCCGATCTTGGCCACCATCAATCGTAGGATTCATCTCCCAATCTGATATCAGCCATGCATCACCAAAGCATCATCAGGAGACCATGAACTGCCACATGGATAAGTGGGAAGCCACAACTGTCCGATCATGCCTGATAACCGTCTAGATGACTAAGGTAAAGGTCTAGAAATGGTCGTTGCGACCTCAGTCACTCAGACTAGTGTATCAAGAAAAATCAGACCACTCTAGCAAATAAATCAATCAAGCACAAAAGAAAGCGGCCTAGCTATGAGATTAACCTGGTATAGCACCCAGGGTCGAACACAAGGAGCACGGGTTGGCCAGAGGCCTACGAAGTAGTAAAAATAAAATAAAATAAAATACAAGGATTTTTAGTTGTTTTTAATAATTTTTATATTTTTTTGATTTTTAATATAATGAGAAAATAAAAGAAAGCAAATAAAAGCACACTTGAGCAATTTATTTAAAGCACCAAAAATCAAGCAAAAATTCAAGAAAAATTGTTTTTATGTTTTTTAGGTTTTTAAGTGTTTTTGGTGAATTTTTGGGATTTTTATAAGGTGTATTTTATTTTCTAAAAATCAAACAGTGCTAAAAAGGCAAGGTACTGTCCAGCCAGGACCAAAACCCAAAAATAAAATATTTAAGGATCTCAAAGGAACCTGGAGGTAATTTTCCTGTATACTAGAGAAGACAAGGAAAATTTGGGCACCAAAATTATTGTTTTTGGGTTTTTAGATTATTTATTATAATTTTTATGAGTTTTTAGATGTTTTTAGATTTTTAGGGTTTTTAAGCAATGAAAAATAGCCAAAATTGGCTAGAAATTCAAACAACACAAAAAGAACAATAACTAATTTTTTTAGATTGTTTGGGGGTGTTTTTATATTTTTTTGGGATTTTTAAACCTAGACAGTAGCTAAAATAGATGTTTTTGAATTTTTAAAAATAACAAACAAAATAAAAAATGTCCTCAAAAATTCTCAAAAATCCTACAACATGGCAGGAGCCATGTGTCAAATTTTCATCGAATTTGGAGGTGGTTTGATATTTTATTCAAAAATCAAAAGGGGGCACTGTGCACAGGGACTTAAGTGCAAATACCCGAAGATCTGGGGGTCCAGGTGCAATTTTCCCAGCAAGTCACGCGCGTGGCGCGTGCCTGGGGCACTCAGGGACCTTCTGGTAATAAAAACCAAGTCCTAGGACCTTTTGGTAACTCATACCAAAAAGTCCAGGGACGGTTATGCAATTAACCCTCTAAAATCCGCACATGCTCAAATAAAACGTTCACAGGGGTATCGATGCAATTACCAGAAAGTATTCATTCATTCATAAACCAACCAGAACTACAGGACTAATACTGCAAATAAACCAAAAGTACACGCGACGAAGCACGTGGCTCACACAAACAGGGGTATAAATGCGAATATCAACAAGCACGAGGTCCAATATGCAATTTACCCTACGTAAATAAAATGCATAAAATATTTACAGGACTGGAATTAAAAACACAAACGACGAAGGGGCCCAAGATAAATTACCCCTTTATTACGCCGACGGCTGGATGAGCGCCACGTAGATGATCGGACGATCCTAGTGAGTGGCGCCTCTCTCTCCTTCGCACGTGGGCCGATCGACGGTGCAGGGCGAGGCACGTGGAGGATCTAACGGCTGGCAGTGCTGGTGCCTCTCTCCTCTGCGCTAACGGTCCGGATCAGCCCCTCGATGGGATCAACGGTGTCTGCTCCTTCATGGATGGACGATCAAGATGAAAACTGGGGAGCTGCGGGTGATCGGACGGTGATGGAGGTCCCTCGAAGAACAGGTGGCCGGCGAGTTTCGCCGGCCGCGTATGCGTGCTAGGGTCCTCCTCAGCTGCCTCCAAGGATCGGAGAAGATCGGCGATAACGTCCCGCAGCTGGTGGTGGCCTCCGATGGCTCAGCCGAGCCCTGGAAGGGCTCCGGCGAGCGCGGCGGCGATGAGCTCCTGGCCTGGATGTGAGGGGGCCTCAGATGGCCTCCTCTTGACCTGCAAAACAGCTCAAGAGCTTCGCGGGTCGAGGGCAAAGTGCCTCGACCCGAAGAAGCGGCGTGAGGGTGAACTGTGGGTCGGGACGAGCGAGCTCCGGCGAGCGGAGGACGGTGGAGCTCGAACCCCAGCTCCTGTGCGAGCTGGGTTGAGTGAAGGGGCGGAGAAGGTGCGTCGAGGGATGGCGGAGGTGACTGAGTGTTCCGATGATCGAGAAGATGTACGATATAGCCGGAATCAAAGGAATACGTCGGAGCTACGAATTGGGGGTAACCAAAAATTAAACGAAATGAGAAGACTAGAAGGTTACCTGGGTGGCGTGGAAGACTGTGCTGGAGCTAAGGTGGCTCCTGGTCGTCGCCTCGAAGGTTGCCACTGCCTGAGGCTCGAGCTCCTGCACGGGGCGGAGCACGGCGGCGCAACGTCACCGGATCAATGGTCCGGGCACCCCCTCCTCACTGCGACAAAGGCAACCGCGAGCTGTCACCTCAGGGATTGCAATGGAGGTCACGGGAATGAGAGTGGCGAGCCAAAGATAGAAATGAAGTGCGGCGGAGCTCGGTTTTTATGTGGGTGCAGGTCCGGGAAGAAGAGCTCGGGTCCGGCTCGATTGAGCACGGATCCCTAGGATCAATGTCGGGCGAGATTCCCGGATACCTGGGGAGTAATTAGGACCTTGGATTAGGCGAAATGGTGATCGGGTCTGGTGGGAATAAGTGGGAGAAGTTGGGTCCGCGAACCAGACCCGGCTCTGGTGGTCCTGGGGGGGGAGTTGACCGGGGGTCAACAATCCCCCGTGGACCAATCAGAGCCCGCCACGCCATAAGTTTTTATTTGATTTTTTTTGGGCCATTAAATGACCGAATTTTCAAAAACTTAAAACATGAAATATTTTTAATTTATTTTTTTCTATTTTTTTTGTGATTTTTAATTAATTTTTGGAAATAAAAATAAGGTATTTACATAGTATAGCTATACATAGGTATATATACAATATAGGGTTTTTAATTTTGATTTTTAATTAGTTATTTTTATACATTTTTATTTCTATTTTATATTTTATTTATTTATATAATAAAATGATGAATAAAAGGCTATTTTTATTTTATATACATAGAGGAAATAAATAGTTATGTACAACTATATACATGGCATATATACAAGATATTTTTGTAATTTTAATTTTTGTTATTTTTATTTGATTTTTGTTTTGTTTCTTTTTATTTATTTTATTTACAATATATCATAGAATATTTACAAAGAGTTTTAAAAATAAATAAATTTATTTACAAGGTGAAATAAAGAAAGGATCATGGTCTATGTACATGGTGAAAGGTCATTTTTGAGTTTTTGATTTTTAAATTTTTATTTTATTTTTAATAGTTTCTAAATATATACACAATATATACAAGCATATTTTTGGGTGAGGAAAATATAATTTTATTTATTTACATAAATATTTACACATGAGCCCCTATCTCCCTCTACTTTGGCTTTTATGCGGTCAGGCCCATGCTGAGCCCTCCCTTGGGTTAGGTTGCTCAATATTTATTATAAATATTTCCCTCTTTTTCTTTTTCTTCTTTATTCTTTTATTTTTGCACAAAAACATGCTAATTATAAGTATTTACACAATGCATGCTTTTGCTAATTATTCCTATTTACACATATCTACATGCATTTGCATAGGTTTTTGTAGCTAAAATATAAGAATAAAGAGTGATGAATGGGTATTCATCAATGCCTCATTGGGTAATTTTGCCCTGCACCCCTCAGTTTTTGTATTTTCATTTTAGTCCATAAAGTTTCGTCTGTAGGTCAAAACTTTTTGTAATATTTTCACCCTAACCCCTGTATTGACTTTATTTGCTATTTGGTCTAGTCCACATCACCTCATGAGCCCATGCACGTGAGATGCTTGGACATTTTTGCAGAGGACCCCCTACGAGTTTTGTTGTTATTTTACCCCCAAAATTTTTAGTTACATGTGAAACTTTGTGGATAAATTACAAGTATCCCCTGAAGGTTTTTTTTAGAAATTGTATTTATACCCATGCCAACACGTTATTTTTAATTATCTCTAGGATTTTTGTGCATATGACCTTGGACTTGGATTTATGTTCTGGAATGCATTTATAGTTTATTTAAATTACATTTAGGCCCTGCCAGAATATTAAATATAATTTCTTGTATTTCCTTTATTAAAAAAGCATTTTGTATCAAAAATTGTAGGAAAATTATTTTAAGTGTCTGGACTTGAATTAAATCACATATATTTTCATAATATAATTAAATCTATTTTCTTATTTTTAATAATAAAGAAAACATTGCATTTATTCCCTGTTTAACTTCAAAAATACAAAAAAATGCTTTGAAAAATTCTAAAAAATTTAGAGTATCCTTATTACTATATTATGCAACTATAGACCAAAAATCATTAAAAATTTCACAAAAAAATACTAAAAATTGAAGAACCCAAAAACATTATAAAAATTATAAAAACCCCAAGAATATCATTTTTTATTTTTATATCTTATTTATACTATATATTATACATTAAAAATAGTCTTGGAAAATTTTATGATCTTTACTTATTTTAAATTCCAAAACAATCTGATCTATTATTAGTATTCACTGTTTTACCAATTTTATTCATTTAAAAATATAAAAAAATAGTAAAAATTATAAATAAATTCCAAAAATAGAGCAAAATAAAAAAAGATAAAAATATTTTACTTCACCCATTTTCAGTATTTATAACCTTATCAATAAATATAAAAGCCTATATTATCTATAAATAGCTATATTTACTTATATTATTAATATCATTATTATTATTAAAAATATCAAACATAGTTTAAAGACCCTTAAAAAATAAAAAGACTACCCTTTAGGGTATTCTTATGATTTTTAATTATATTATATATATTTATACTCTATATATCTATTATATTATATATTATCTATCTATCTTTATATATACATATATCCTATATATTAAAAAGAAAAATAAAAATCAGAAAATATAAAAAGAAAATAAAAATTTAAAAAATGTTATATATTAAAAATGATAAAAAAATAAAAAATCCCTATAAAAATATTCAAAATTTACTGCCTTTATTGTCAATTTTTGTGGTCTATTCTCATTGCTCCTTTGTGGTTCGACCCATATATTTACATACTATACATATCATTTTGTAGGTTATAATAAATTTTAGCTCATTTTTCTTCATTATTTGAGCCTTATTGTTGGTTAATTGTTGATGCACATGATTGCGGATATCAGAGAGCTGAGAGTGCGGTCGACACATCGAGTGCCAGACCCGACTTGTCAGGCACCACAGACCCTCCAAGACTAGAAGTTAGGATCCCTTCGTGATCATCATGTCCATTACCCATCCATCAAGAAGGGGCCATTTCAGCAATTTTGAGACAGTTAAATCTGACAGGCTTGATGGATGGGATAGGAAGCTCGAATTGAGTTGACATCGGAATGAAACTATGTTGACATATAGTAGTCTAAAACTCCTAAGGTGTTATTAGAAAATACTGCAAAAAATGTGAACTGTTTATTTTTTTAAAATAAAATCCAAATGGATTTACTTAGAATTATGAGTGGAATATGTGTTTCGAATTTCGTGTAAAACAAACGTTTCTAACACTTCCATCTGGAGGGGGTCAATTTCAGCAATTCTGAGACCGTTAAAATTTTGACAGTATTGATGGAGGGAATAGAATTCTTGATTAAATTAATTTTGAATGATACCATGTTGACATATCGTGATCTAAATTCCACTAAGTTTCAATTCAAAAAAATACAAAGAAAAAAGGGTGGGAGCATGTACGTTACATGCTCCTAGGGAGCATACTCCTTCCCCCCCCCCCCCCCCCCACACACACACATATATAAGTTTATTGTGATGAATCATCTAGCCTAAGCATTGCGATGATGAGATAGATATATGGGCCTCATCGTCGTGCCCTAACTTGTATATGGAATGTGTAGGGATGATGAGATGTCCTCCCACGGAGAAAAAACAGTAAGAAAGAAAAAAGAACTAATCTTTCAATAAAGAGAATTGCAAGGGACTAGCTTCCTGAGCACACTTCGAATGCTCCTTTTCTCTCTCTTCACTTGGGAAGACCTATCCCTCGTACTACTCCTGCCCACACAAACCCTTTCGCTTCATCTTTTCTTTCACTTTTTCTTTTTTAGTCTTTTCCTGCATTTTCTCTCTGATCATTTTCATTTCTTTCATCAGCTATCTGCCTCAGCTTCTTTTGCCATTTTTAAATGCCCTCAATCGTCGCATTCAGAGCTGTCTGCTGGTAGATGCCCAATGGGTTCTTGCGGAAGGAGGAGTCTCGGAGAAAGATTAGACTAGAATCGGAAGCTCTTCCAAGTCTGAATATCTAGTTGGGGCTCTCTTGTTTCCGTGAGGAGTATGAGAGCATTGGCCCGTAGCGGGAAGATGAAGTAGTGAGAGGTGGATTGGGGCTCACTCTTTATCCTCGTCGACCTCTTTCCCGGAGCGACCTGGAGTCTACGAAGGGAGCCTAGAACCCACGTCCCTATAGTTCCCCTTTCTGAATCGAGGCCTCGACTCGCCTACTACAGTCAACTACAGCTTGCTGCTTCTGACTTGACCCTAGCCCTTGCCAAGCTCATGTGCCTACTGCTATTATTGCGGCTTCGCTCGAAATCAAGTCTTCTTCTTATGATTCTTCTAGCGTCGATCAAGGAAGCAGCTGACGTATGCGGGAAAGAAGTGAGAAGGAATGCAGGGCTAGTTAATGGGAGGGGGGTTGCAGATTGTCTCAAGCTAGCTGCTTTCCAAATTACGAGAAAATCAAGAGCAAAGTGAAGTTCCCAATATCAAATATATAGTATGAAGCCTAACTACTCCTTCTAAGATGCAACGACAAGATCTTGACCAACACGTACTTGTCAATGTTGAGATTAGTTGAGCAACACCGATCAGTTGAGCAACATAATGCTAAGCATAACGATTCTTCACCATATGTTAATACGAAATTCTATTATGATGAGAGAAGTAGTTAGATATTTCGGTAAGTGTAACAACATGAGCATTTGTGAGTTCATGTTAAGTCGTGGTCTACTTTCCCGTGACATGTCTTGGGAGTCATAGTGTAACGTCTTGGATTTAGGTCCCCGGTCCGTTATCGAGGAAAATTGGTCCTAACAACTTGTTGGGTTTGGACCCAAATGGAGACGTTGACAACCACCCAAAATGTTTAAGCCCAAGTTGTCAAGTAGTAATCCTGCCACTTTAACTCACTCTCACACTTTGTGAGTTTTAGATGTAGGACTATGTTTTGGGGGTTGGGGTGTTACAACCTCATCCACTTATATTCGCAACGTCCTCGTTGCGACATGACCCATCACTTATTCCCAGTGACAGTGACAGTTGCACGCTCCCGGCTTAGGTCCCTTCGGGTAGCCCTTTCCACTATCAGAGGGAACCTGCTTTGATACCATTTGTAACGTCTCGGGCTTAGGTCCCCGGTCCGTTATCGAGGAAAACTGGCCCTAACAACTTATTAGGTTCCGACCCAAATGGATCTGTTGACAACCACACAAATGCTTAAGCCCAAGTTGTCAAGTAGTAATCCCCGCCACTTATAACCCACTCTCACACTTTGTGAATTTTAAATGTGGGACTATGTTTTGGGGGTTGGGATGTTACACATAGTCATAGACATGGTACTTCAAACACATTATGACATATAAGATTTGGTTAGATTCCCTATCTTACTATTATGCAGCAAGTTTTTCCTACTTTCTCCTTTTCTTTAGTATAAACCAATTCTTCCCCCTGTGTAATATTACCACAAAATATCAATATGTATAAGGGAAACTCTATTGAAATTTTCAAAAACTTCGAATCTCCTTATGAACGGAGGATCAAGAAGACAAAGGACATAATTTATTGGCAATATGGCTGGGTTTCGAAGTTACAATGAAAGCTTGTAGATGGGAATATTCACTTTAACATGATGTGGAATTGGATTCCTGTAATTGGTATGTCTATGTACAGTCCAAGCACTACTAAACAAAATGAACGGCTTGTGGACACATGGGCAAATGTTCAGGGTTGGGGACACATGTGCAATTGTTCACATTTATACCAGCATGACATATTTGATGTCATATCTAGAACCCTAACTAATACGAAGTTTTCCTCTCCCTCTTCTACCGTCTGCCACGTGGCAGCCCCAATTCTCACCAAATTATCTCTCCCCTTCATTTATTCCTTTCTTTCCCTCTCTCCCTCTTTCTCTCTCTCTCTCTCCACTCATTCTCTCTCCCTCTCCCCTCTTTTCTCTCTCTCTCTCTCTCTCTCTCCTTTAACTCCTCCCATCTCCCTCTTTCTCCCTTTCTCATCTTTCTCTCTCTCCTCTAATATATTTATTAAATTTAAAATTAAAAATATCATATATTTTTTATATTTATCATATTAATATATATAGCAGTTATATTTATCAAATTAAAATTTTTAAATCTCATATAAAATTATATTTTTTCCCAAACTTAGTGATTTAATCAAATTTAATCAAAACACGTGTATATTAATTTATTATCATACTAAAATTAAATCATATTTATATGTGATGTAAAATTGATTACATTTTTTTAAAAACTTAGTAATTTATTCAAATTCAGATTTTGTAATCAATGTGTGAAAAATACATGTATATATTTTATTATACTAAAATTTTATCATATTTATATGTGATGTAAAAATTGTGAACTACAATAATAATTTAAAAATACTTTAAAATAAAGTCAACTATAAAATATAATACTAATTAAAAAATAATTTAAATCAAACTTAAATTTGTATATATAAATCTTATAATAAAGTAATAAAAAAATATAATTTCAAAATAATTTCCAATTGATGTTTAAGTTATTATGTAATACAAATAATTCAATACATAATAAAAATAGAAACTAACTTATGATTATGATAATGGTAAAATTATATTTATATCAAGAGTTTATTTATAAAATTTTTAAAAATAATCTAAAATTTACTAATAGTAAATTTGTTTATATGTAATAAATACATAACTTATTTTTACCTCATCTTTTTTAATCGCTTATGTAGTACATACCTAATAATTCTTAATTGCCATTTGATCCCACCGCGATGCGCGGGTATGCTACTTAGTTAACCCTACAATCGTGAAACTATTATGACGGGGATTTGTTTTGCAACATGTTGCATGTTGTTGAAAACGTCAACCAATTAAGGCTCTGTTTGGTTGGAGAATAGGCCCTGGAATAAGGGGCCAATTCTCCTCCGATACGGTTCCCATTGGTATGATTATTCCCCATTATTCCATCTTATTTCACTCTTATCTTTGACCCATCTTGCCTACCTTTATTTCACCTTATTCTCCTTATTCCTATCCTCCAACCGAACAAAGAATAAACCCTTATTCTCCTTATTCCCCATCCTTATTCCTGCTTATTCCCGAACCGAACGCACCCTTAGGTCTTTGGAACAAGTTTGGCTGCATGTTCCCATTGAGAAGAATATTTTATAGCAAAATTATAAAAATGTTTCAACTATGCATTTATACCCAATTAATGATCTCATTTTCAAATGAAACAAAGAGGGTTTTGAACTTTCAACTTTAAGGTTTAATACCGACATACGAAGATCACAAGGCTGACGAAGGCCATTGTTTGAGACAAAAAAAGTAAGTTCAAGCTCTTCCGTGTTATGTTTGAAAAATGATACCTTTAATTGAGAATCGGTGCATATTTAGATCTTTTTTCTAACTTACCTAATTTTATATGATGTTTTTTTTTGAGTGAGAGAGGGTCTTGAACTAAACTTAATTTAAATGCAATAATATAGTAGCTAGACGATCACACACATTGTAAAATCATGTCGTCTGTCATATGGTAGTCTAAGTCGTTAGCTTTAATTGTATTAAAATAACAACGAAACATAACATGATAAACATACATATGCAAAAAATCTAAAAAATTGTGATGTGTGTGTGCATGGAGTAGACTATAAAAAAGTTCTTGAGCTATACACACAATTTCATGCCATACCTGAACTTTAAAAGATAACAGTGTGGTACTCAATCTTTAATATTTGTCTTAATATTGTCCTTGACTATTGGCATTTAATTGATCGTTTTTTCTTTCTAACCTTAAATAACAATAGCTCAAAACCACATTAAGATAAATACTAAAAATGAGGTACTCGATTGTTATCTTTAAAAGTTCACACATGACATTGAAATTGGGTGTATAGTTAAGGGACTTTTGTGTAACTTACTTAGTATCTTATAAAATAATTTCTCTCTCCCTCTCTATGTATGCACTAAGATTTTATAGTCAAGACATACATTTTCTTATATATTTGTTCACGAAAAGGAAAGCAAGTTCATTCATGATCCTCCGCTTACCCGACGCTTGTTGATACTCTTCATTCTCATGATCCCCTTCTATTCTCCAAGGGGTTTGACATGAAATTGATCTTTTTCTGCACCTCCTCTAAATTTTGATTCAATAATCAGTCCCATTGCTACATCTTCTTTCGAAACCTCAAACTAGCTCTAAGCTCATCTGCGCCTTATCGATAAATTTTTTTATCACATTTATAGATGACAACAGTGGATATTGTAAGCGTTTTTGTTTGAAATTAAAGACGAGGCTTCAGAAAATTTTAATATATTTAGAAAGACAGAAGAAACACGATTGACAAAGCCATCGAAATATATCGAATGGCATGGAAAATTCTTCCAAGAACTATGTGAATTACATGGCACAACTCATAAGGTTACAAATCACCATTCCTTTTGGTCTCATGGAATACTATAACAAAAAAATATGACCATTACTTGCATGGTCAATTTTCCTTTAGAGTTCCAAGCTACCTACTTATGCATGGTTAAATATATAAATTTGACATATCATACTCTCCATAGAATTCCCAAAAATTGAGAATAATCCATTTTACACAAGACAACAAAGTCAGTCTAAAAGTAATTATCACGATCTTTGTGGATCATATCAGATGTATTCATGCCTATAGATTTTTTGGAATTCAATTTGATAAATCAAGCATAGATGTCAACACTATTATCGAACATCAGGTTGTCTACATTATGACATATTTTGAAATCTAGTTTTGAATATTTACCCATTACATCTAGTTTAATTCTTCATCAAATGAAAGGACAACAAATGTGGGCAAGGGCGGAGCCAGGAATTTCTAATAGGTGGGGCCGATGTTCGATCAATCAAATACATATATATAATTAAAAAATTGTTGCTATTGAGTACATTATTTAGTAAAAGGTAGATAGAGTCGAAGAGAAGCATATATAATGATTAGTTGAAAATACTAACAAAATTATCAATATGAGCATATATATGCTTCAAGTCAATACGAACAATATTACTATTATATGACTTGTCTTATTATTAGTGTCAATTTACACATTTTTTATTGAAATTATTGCATATCACATAAAATATTGTTTCATATATAATCTCATATATCCTAGTGCAACTGCAATTAATATCTTAAATTGTAATAAAGGTATGTATAAATAAAATACAATAGGAATTTATAAAATTCGATATCAGACTTATTATGATGATCTAACATAATAAAATTAAATACCATCATTAATCATAATACCACAACATTCAAAAGTCAAATTTTGCATCAAATAAATTTAAGAAATTTTAGCGTTTTTTTAAAATTACCATCTAGTATTATGCGGATGAAGGAACCCCACAATTAGGACAACTCGATTCAGAAGTTTGTTGGGGGATTTCTCGCAACAGTGAAAATAGTTGATTCAGAAAATAGTTGGTTTATGTGCATGTCGTTGATGCAAGTTTGCAAGAAAATAATGATTTTCAACTTTTAATAATAGCATTATGTGAACAACAGTGGCATGTTGCAACGTTAAAGGAGAATGAAACCTGAAAAATGACTAGCATCCGATAATGGGAGAATTGGAGGGACCATTGCTTAATTTGCATCCCATATTTTTTTAATTTGAAGGAGAATTTACAAAGAAGGAGCATTTGGGACCATAATATATTCAATTACTAATTTGGGGGGGGGGGGGGGGGGCACGGCCCCTTTCCGCCCCCCTTTCCCTCCGCCCATGAATGTGGGGATAATATATCTCACTCGGAACCCAATGATATTGAATTTAAGTGGAGTAAATGGCAAGTAATTACCATGGACAAAGGATGTGGATTCATTTCTTACGAGATCGACTGCGATCCCTATAAAAGCATCAGAAAAATACCATAAAAAGTGAAAATTATCTTCTCCCTTTAACGATGAAGGAGAAATGTCATTAAATAGAATACCATAGATTATAAGAAAAGTAAAGCTCAAATGGAAAATTAAAAGTTAACAAGCAAAACAAAGAGTCAAATGGAATATTCACAAGGAAAAATGTTAAATGGACTGATATTATACACCATGTTAAAGCTAGGAAAGCATTAAATAGAATATCGTCATACATCTCAAACATGTAACCTACATATGTAAATTGTTAAGAAAAGCAGCATCAAATACAATATCATTACCAACCATGTGGAATTGATGAGCAATTAAATGGGCCATCAGAGAATGTGAGCAAATCAAAATTATCATGTATAATATTGAAAAATTATAAGCCATGCATAATATTAAATAAAATATTGAATTTGGGTTCGATAAAGAATGATTTTGTTGCGGGATACGTTGTACAAAAAGCTGCATCAACTAAAGTGGCTAAGCATGAGAAGTCATGTATTGACAATCAACATGTATTCATCCCCTTTGGTTTTGATACATTTGGGTTCTTGCAAGTGAAGCAATGGATCTCCTCAAGAGGATCCAAAAAAATATACATAATAATGTTATGGTTCCTAGATCTATGAATGTTGTATTTCGAAGGATTGTATTTGCCATCCAAAAGGGATTGGTGGCGTAACTTGTTGCTCGTCTCCCATCAATTTCTATGTTCTAAGGATAAGCAAAGCTTTTTATGGATGACTGTCAGCTTGAAAAAAAATATCACCATCCACCAATATATGAGGTCAACATGCAATCGTCGAAAGTAGAATTTACAACAGACTTGAAAAACATAAATACATGACAAATTCTCCATAAATAGGTATAGCTGAATGGAAGGGAGAAAGAACAAAAACTATTTTCGAGATCTTTGAGTAGAAACAAGAATGGGCAATAAAAACAAATATATAAGACCTCAAATCAAAGCCTCCTCCCATAATGGTAGATGCTTCCTCTCCTCCTCCCTAGCGAGGGAGATTTCGGAGAGAATGCATGCCCAAGAGAAGGAAGAGGAAAGGGAGAGCAGGGGAAGACGACGCCATGGTTGTATTAGAGGCTTATATTTATGTCTAAATTGAAAGAGATGATGTGTTAGTCTAGTTAGTGGGAAATATAGGTGCCCAGTCGTTTTTATTAGGGATTTTTATACCTATAACCATGAGTAACTAATTACATTCATGATCCCGCGAAATCACGAATTGCACCTAAAACCCTGAATAATGCTTAACTCTTACATGGTATAACCCTATGTTAGTTACCATCTATTTTTTCCGTTAACTCTCACGGAAAAGATTACATATTGACAATTTTACCTTTAAAAACATATTACATTTATAAAGTATGCCATTGGTATAAAAAATCTAAGAAAACAAGGATGCCTTGTTCATTGGCCGCCTCTTCTTGCTTCTTCTCTCCTCGTCCTCCATGCTGTTGACCACGGACTCCCAGCCGCCGCGAGGCCACTCTGCTCTCTTCCTACAGCACCGGAGCACTCGGCGAAGGTCATCAGCCTTCATTGCGGTCAGGATGTTGCCCACATAGCCGTCGCTGATCATCTTCTCGAGGACATTCGATTGCCATGCCACGACCTCGCCGACCAAGAAGCGAGCCCTATCGGAGCTGAACAGATTCAGCTTCTTCCTGCCATCATTCGCAACCATCACAAATCTCCAGAGGATAGGTCGGTCCAGAAGCCGCACACTCAATGGAGCTCGACGGGTGCTTCATTTTCTTGCCCTTGTTATGATCATCATCCAAAGCGAGCCCTAAACCAAGAAGCGAGCCCTATTGGAGCTGATCAGAACACAAGTTTTACCAGCAGCAACAATCTCATATCAGATCAGTCACCCCGCCTTTTGGGGAAGTCCTGGAATTCACCAGCAGCAACCTGCAAGCTACACAGAACACAAGTTTCACTCTGGTGCCCACAAATGATTCGACATTTCCTCCAATTATCAGTGGATTTGAAACACTGCTGGTTGCCGATTTTTCACTTGCATCGACAATTTACAATGATGGTACGTACAATGTCTTAACCAATTATAATCTGCATGCGCAAATAAGCTAATATCTAATAAAGGCTTTATCATTATTTTGTTGCAACACTTCCTTTAGTGAAGGCGTTGTCAAGATTGCAAGGTTGGTCACGGTTCTCCAGAATTGGACAACAATCTCATGTTTACAACGACAACAATCTCTTATCAGATCCAATCATCCCGCCACAGCTGATCCCAAGAGGGCTGCACCCTCTACAGCTTGAGCCTCACCGGAGGACAGTGAATCCAGCTTCTCCTTGCCCTTCTCAGAGCTGTCGACCTCAGCATCCATGACCGGCGGAGGGAGGCGGAGTCGTCTGAACTCATTGGATCTCAGAGATAGAGAGAGGGAAAATTGGAGTGTTGGGATCGATGTAAAGATCCTCCCCTCACGCCTCTTACAGTCGCCGTCCAGCTCCCGTACCGCCCTCTAGCTCGCGTAGCTGCCTGCCACCTCCCTTATCCCCATCGACTCACCCCCCACTCCCCAATCCGCTGCCTGCAAGCCCCCGCCCCGCCGCCCTCCAGCTCCCGTCAACATACATCAAAGACGCTCCCCCCCGGCCTGCAAGCCTCCGACTGCCCTCCAGCTCCCATGCCCTGCGGGCCCCCGACCCTCCAGCTCCCATAGACAACAATCACCCCCCCGGTCGCCGACTGCCTGCCATTCTTCATTCCCCACGTCGAAGCCCTCCCCACGCTGCCTGCCATCCTTCCTTTCACACACCCGAAGCCTCCAAATCCATCCAAAAATATTTGGGATATTTACCCAGCAGATCCTGAAATCTTTCGAAATTACCTCTACGACCTTTGAAACATCGTAATTCCTCCCATGACCCCGTAATCTTGCTCTGTCTTACCCAATAAACCCTACCGTCAATTTTAACTATATTTGAGTCAAAGACTTGGGTTACTCTTGAGTTAACTAACCAATTTACCATCTAACGGTTAGGATTAGCCGTAATAAAAAGAATAAGAAAAAAATAAAAATCCGGATGCCGACAGGGAGGAGGACCCAGCGCGAGGGTGGGGCAAAGCGGCGGTGGCCGGGGAACTCCATCGTTCAGGGGGGGCTTCATCCTCGGCAGGGGGGCGCGAACGGGAGGAGGGGGGCGAGGCAGGGGGCGGCATCCATCGTTCCGGGAGGGGGAGGGGGGGGGGGAAGCTCCATCGTTCCCGCGAGGGGGGAAGCAGCGCGGGGGTGGGGTTCCGCAGGCGAAGCATAGGAGGGCCTTGGACTCGGTGATACTCTTGCAGATGGATGCATTACCCTTGGCAAGATGCCAGAGGGCCTTGGCAGCCATGGACTTCATGGTGGCCTTTGTCTCCGGGTGTTCGAACTCGCGCCCCTTGATGCTCGTCCCCCCCGATAGGTTGACGTTGTTACCTTGGTGGTGATGGATGTGGTGTTGTTGCTGTACTTGATGGTGCTGGTTGTTGCGTTGCGGTAAAGAATCGTCGTCGTCAAAAGAATCGCCGTCGTTGTTATTGGTGGAGGATTTAGAGACGCGGAGGAGCCAGGAGACGTCTCCGATGGAGTTGTCGAGCTGGGAGGACATTTTCTTAAAGGCGCCGGCGGGGATGATGGTGAAGACGCGGGAAAGGAGGCCGTGGCTCGGCATTTGGCGACAAGCGAGAGGGCCTTGTCCAGGACCTGCTCGGTGTCGTCCATGATGCGGCGGGTGGGGCGCTCGTAGAGGCCGGCGCGGGCGGCTTGGCGGAGGAGGTTGGATAGTTTTTCGGTCTTGGACTTCAGGTCCATGCACTCCGGGCGGCACGTGTGGTTTCGTCGGCCCATTTCGTGATCTGGTCGGCCAGCTGGATGGGCTTGGCCAGGACCTGCTTCAGGCCGTCGGCCATGGCGCCGCCGGAGATGGGAAGAAGGAGGACGACGAACACAGCGATGAACGAGTGTGCGCTTTCCGTGGAGGGGATGGGGCCGTGGGCTTCGGATGGCCGGGGAACGCCAGCGTGATTAGGCGGATCAAACGTCTCTCTCAGGGGGAGAGAGAGGCGGTGGCACTTATGGTAATTTGATAGATAAAATAGGCATAATGTACAAGAAGATAACAGAATCTGGTTAACTTTAACGGCTAATGGATGAGAGTTAACCACAGGGTCTGTAGAGTAAGAGTTAAGCAAGATTACAGGGTCGTGGGAGGAATTACGATGTTTCAAAGGTCGTAGAGGTAATTTCGAAAGATTTCAGGGTCTGCTGGGTAAATATCCCAAAATATTTTCCTTTTTCTTTTCTTTTTTACTTTTGATCATCCTAACCGTCAAATCACGGATTGGTTAGATTAACTCAATATCTGGTTGAGTTAATGAACTCAACTAACAGAAGGTTATAAGTATAAAACGGAGCTTTTATTCAGGGTCCTGAGTGTAATTCGTCATTATTCAGGGTTATGAATGTAATTACGAAAGTACTCAAAGTTATGAGTGTAAAAATTCCCTTTTTATTACATGTTCGACAATAGCCAAAAGACCTCAAAATAGATTGTTGAGTTTCACCCAATGCTATTTGGATGGGGAAAATGTTTCCTTAGATTGAAATAAGCGTACGGGATAAATGGACTTTATCTCAAGAGAAACTGTCACAAGATAAAAATTATCGTATCATGATTAATTATCTATTATTTTTTTTCTTATCTACTATATTCAAATAAAGGATTTTCCTCAGTTATAGCCCTCTTAAATATTGTAATATCAATTATACCCCTCTCTTTCTCTCTTTTTTCCAATAACACTTGTGCCTCTACCTTCTTACAAAATTTTCGTAATTATGCCTTTCCGTTAAGGTTAAATAAGAACACACCTAATATTACAAAAAAAACTATGAATTTTGTAAGAATATAGAGGCACAACTGATATTATAAAAAGGAGAAGAAGAATATAACTGATATTACAGAATATAAGAGAGGTATAACGGTAAAAAACCCTTAAATAAATGGAATAAAGGAGGAGGTAAACAAATTCCTTGCCTTAGTTATACTTGCGCGCCAATTCCAAACGCGCAAACGCAACGAATATCTCCTCCCTCCTTGCAGACCACACCACCGCCCCACCCCCATCCTCCAATGCCTCGTCCATCTAGGTTTGATCCACTTGGAAATTTCGTCGAATAGGTTCCCGGGGTCCTCCCGTACGATCCAATGTATTTGCGAGCGCCGTTTCAAAAACGATTTCCTTTTGTTTGATTCTCGAGGTTATCGATTTTGGGACACAATCGATCGGGTATCAGTGGATTTTGCGGGGTTTGGGAATCTCGGGAACACCAGGTATACCTTGGTGGTTAAGTGCTTGCAGTCCCTTCTTCGCTATCGGTCGTGGAGAATCGTATTTCTAATCTTGGCGTTCCAGGGACGTCTTAATTTCAACGGAGAGGCGTTGCAGATGGATCCCATTTTGGGGTTTCGTGAACGGAAGGTGTCGGTTGTAGGAAATTGTATATTTTTCTGGTTCGATGCACGACTTGAAGCGATCCTTGGATCTTTCCGACAAGAGGCGCAGATGGGATATTTTTATGGCATTGTTCTAACTGGGATACCAGTTTTTTGATCATTCTGCTCACAGAAAAGTTTGTATAATTTCAGATCTTTACTAGTTGGGAGGGATGTGTGTATGTGCAGTTTGATAAATATCTGAGTACATGACCAAATTTGCTGGAGAATATAATGCAAATCAGTTCGTTGAATCTAAGCAGGAATGGATTGTATGCATACAAACATGTTGGGAGTCTATATTATGGGTCACTTGGAATTGTTGGGTTTTTCCATCTAATGGGACTTACTGAACAATTCTTCCTCTGTCAGAAATTTGTCATTCTTGTCTGTTTTCAACATAGCTGATAATTACTTTTATTGTTGCTTTCCCTAGGGATGCCGGCTCTTTTCACCCCCGAGTCCAGCTTCGTGCGCAATACCAAGCTTATGTGCAATGCTTGTTTCAGTGGTTTTTCCCGATGGGATCAGACTTCAGAGTACTGCTCGGTTTTCTCGTGCACCTTGCTTATTTGTGGCTTGTTGTTGTTGATCTGGATGGAGCATAAAGCTAAGGGCATGTTGAATGGTGAGTTATATACTTCCCCTTGAAGTTCAGATATTCAGGGTGCTTACCATAATCCCAAGCATGAATCATATCGTTGGCATTATCATGAAACTGTTGGTGTCCTTATAATTATAATCATTGCACATAGTTTCGTCTGTAAAACTGGAATGATTTGTCTCCTATTCAGGGTGTTCAAGATTTTCTTTTCTCAAATAATACTCAGCAATGGTGTTATGAATGTTCAATAATGTACTGTTAACTTAAATCATAGTCAGATGCTTTTCGAATAATGAAGTAGTGACTGAAAAGCATTTGTATGGAATATGGGTTATAATCTAGACACATACAAAATGTTGGAACAAACTACATTTGTTCTAAATTTTTGGATTGTTTCAGTATGGAGGGTCTAGTCCAAACCTTTCCCGGGGACTTACTCTCTCTGAAAATTTCTGTTTGGATGAAGATATTAACGGCTAGCAACAACCTGAATGAAGCAAGGTGACTATGTTTTTCAAATACAATTACGATAAAATGCTTTCTTAGTTCGTACAAATACAATTATTATTTTTGTAAAGATGAAAAATATCACCCATATTAAAGCTTTTAAAAATCATTTTACACGACAGAAAGTATGTAAGAAATAAATAAATGCAAACTAATTTGTGTCTTCGCTTTCAATTTTCAATCTCAAATAACAAATATAAATCAATAGCTTAAATTTATAAACTGTTACAATCATTATACCAATAAAGCTGCAAGTGAAAATGATCCACACATCATATGAATTAATATGTAAATTACATTGAAAAGAGTAACATATGAATTAATTTGTTAGTTCAAACCACATACGCAGAATTGTATCTATATTATATACATATATGTTATACTAAGGTACAATCATTATAATAATAATGCTGCAAGTGAAAATGACTTGCATACCATATAAGTTATTATATTAATTACATTGAACAGTGTAACACAGGAATTAATTTATCAGTTAAACCACATATGCATGAACTGTGTCTATATTATTTACATATATAATTTATACTAAGGCATGTGTTGTAATACAAGTCATTCTAATGTACACACTAGTTATATCTCTTACAAGTTATATTACTAACATATACATAGTTTAAATGCAAAAAGTGCCTCAAGTGCGGGGCAGTGAGGAGATTAAAATTGAGATCATGGAAGGACATATCGATATCGATATCGTTTCGATATCGTGTCGATATCGATATATCGCCGATATATCGACGATATATCGCCGATATATCGCTATATCTACGAATCTTTCTGAAGAAAATGTTGAAAATTGGATATATCGATGTATCGATTTCGATATCGATATTGTGTCGATACCGATATATCGGCGATATATCGCCGATATATCGGGATACGACCTTCCATGATTGAGATCAGTCACCTAGCTGAAGACCCCAGCTTCCTTCGAAATCTCGCCTTGTGCGATAGTTTGATAGTTTGGGGCAACAATGTTGATTGCTTGGATGGTACCAACATGACTTAAGGAGCTCAAAACAATTTCCTTAACTGATTCAATCTTCCTTAGTTTTTCTCAGTTTGGGCCATAATTATCAGATTCTTCCACTAAACCTCGACTAGTCAAACTATTTTCTCTCCTATCGGGTTCCAGTAGCACTCTGCAACTTGAGATTTGGTTCTGGTTCATTGAGATCCAAGTCTGGTTCATCTGATTGGGTTTGAGCTACCGGTTAATCAGCTTTTGTAACATCTAGAATGTACCAAATAACCCAATCCATGTCTCAATGGACGACAGTAATCTCTGCTGTAAGCCTATAACAGAGTATCTGCTTGACATATGAAAATACCATGCCCTGTAGGTTCAAATTTCTGTTGGGCACGTCAATTACACAGAAACAAGCTACTGCTGTTTATATATTTAAATAAGATAAATTAAGCAAAGGATAGGGAATGAGATAGTCACGATCACCTCTTGATAGTCTATACGTGTTATAAGCTTCAAGATCAAGAGGTCCCTTATGTGACGACCCTCCTCCCGAGGACCTTAGGTTACCCGTCAAACACGTCATTTGCACACTTAACAAGCTTAAGTTAATCTCATGCTTATGAAAAACCTGGGGAATTTTTTTTTTTTGCTTATGACATTCACTAGATTTATATTAATGCTAAACAAGCAACCACAAAGAAACTGGGAAGCGGAAGAAGAGTGCACCAGAACTGAACCACAACAATGATATCCATTCATATTCATTTCATTCATTTCCATTTCATTCATATAACATACTGAATTCCACAACATCCAATATACATATACATATATCCCAAAATGAGGCTACAGAGGAGATCACAACATACAACTGTCTAATGAGCTCCAAAGGGGTATACCTGCTCTGAAAGTGTAGCACCAAAAAGAAACAACAGTAGCCCCAAGTACGTCGGCTACTCGATCGCAGGGCCTTGCCTGCCATAGTAGAAAAAGGGACAAAAGTATCTGTTACAAAGTTGTACGTACAAATTCTACGCAGTTCTACTAAGTATGGTAACAAAGCAAAGACTAGAACTACTAGAGAGACAAAAAGTAGCTGTAGTGGGTAACAAAAGAACTAGCAAGCATTTATAGGTTAATTTATTCTTTTTAAGTTGTTTACTTGCTTTTGGAAAGCTAACAAGAAGCACTCACTCTCGCTCACCACCACACCGTGTCTCCCTCGATCAATGGAACTAACCCAACAACAACTCAAGCCTAGAAGTAAGTCTGTGGTCTTGGTCCGGTTAGGACCTCGATATCCGGGTAGGACTTCAAAGTCCAGGTTGAACCTCACAACTATGACTCTGAGGTATGATGTTACGCCTCAGGGTTGGGGTGCCTCCGTAGGCATGCGATGGTACCTTGCATCCTAACTAAGTTCCCACACTCATTCTAGCTTGTTCTCTCGACTCATTGATCCTCGGTCGACACGTGTGATAGCTCGCTCACGAAGGTGTATGAAAGGAAACGTACTCACAACTCTCTCAACACCCAACCCTCGCTAGCCTCTACTAACAGAATTGTCGTCACTAGTCTCCTAGCGAAAAAGTCACTCATCTCTTACCCCATCACGAGGTCACAGCCTGGCGGAAAGGTAAGTGAAATCCTCAGTATCTACTAACCATTACCCTATCACCAGGACACCTTTATGGCGGAAAGGTAATAATGAAGTCATTAGTGTCTGCTAACCACTACCCCATCACCAGGGCACGCCTTAGCGGAAAGGTATTTATGGAACATCAATGTCTACAGATGAAACAACATCTTAACTGGCAAATGGTGAACTGTCACAATCTCTTAACCATTATTTCCTCGCTAGGTCACAGCCTAGCGGAAGCTACCTATGGGACATTGATGTCTGCTGGCCACTACCCCATCACCAGGGCACGCCTAAGCGGAAAGGTATTCATGGGACATCAATGTCAAATAAATTTTCAGCGGTGAAGAAACCCCCAAAGGGATTCGTCTGCTCTCGCCAATCCCAGTGGAAGTGTGGTCCACGGAAAGGCCGTGGTAGTACGACTACTACGCCACTAGAGGCAGGAAAACAAAGAAGAGGTAAGCCTGCCGGACCCGACTTCCTCTCCCGATACTCAACTCCCGGAGGAGAAAAGTACGTAAAAACCATACGAGCTCGTAAAGAAAAAACTGCAGAGAACCCCCAACCTAGGCTCTCTAAGAAAAACCAACGGGTCAGCGGAATGGTCTAGACAACTCGTGGATCCCAACGAAGCGTAAAAACCGAGCCGGCTCGAAGAAAACACGTAAAAAGACTGGGATCCTAGACCCATGCTCTCAATGTCCGCTACCCAAGCCTGAGCGACCTCATCTCCTGCTCAGGTGAGGGTCACCGCGCCCTCGCACAGTCGGAGCACCATTCTCCATGACTGATCATATGTGACATCACCATTTCTTTTTCATGTTACTCCCTAAGCGTCTATGGTTTCTTTGATTTGTTTCACATCTACAAGTTATCGGTCCTTGTCCCGAACTTGTTCTATAAGAACCTCTATTGATCCAAGGTCGACGATACAGATCTGATACGATAGTCTCTCTCTAATTTCCTACTCAAGAACATCAATCTCATGATCCTGGCTATCTTATCGGAAACTTCTTTCTTTCCTACGCCCCAAAAGATTCGGAAAAACCTACAAGGATCGGGCTACTCCTTAGAGGAAGACTTGCTTCATGGCAAGTTCATATAGTCTTATTTTCCTGTATAGGTCTAACATTTAAAGGGGTATGTTCGAGAGTATCACATGCTCCAAACATGTATCTAATCCACTCATAGACCTATGTGTATAATAAGCATATGGTTGCAAACATAAGGAAAATTATCCTATCCTAATCCCTCTCCTAACTGGGATTAAATCACTAATTGATTTCCCATTTCAATATAGGGAAACAAGGGGACTTGGTGTTTTTAAAACTTATTAAAGGATGCCTAAAAGTTTGATTAAACATGCACTCTACAATGGAATTTGGTCACAGTTTTGTTCATAGACAGCAACCAAATTAGTCTCAAAATCTTCATCAAAACCAATCCAAATACATGGGTTTCATGTGTATTACATTCCCTAGATATCTATAGTCAAATCCACCAAAGGATGTCTAAGGTTATTGTCAAAATCATGTATGTTCTTAGTCCTAAGGCAACCATCTCCAATCTGAACATTCAGTGGAGATGTCATATAGGTAGTCAATAACTCCTCAAAAACTCTTCATTTTTCTAAAACAAACCCATGGATTAATGGTTGATATGAAAGAGTATATATTAACCAATAATTACACTCAAGGAAACATGAAGAAACTCCCCAAATACATCCTAAAACTCTAATCTAAAATGCATGGACAGATCTGGACATTCTATGTCATGTAGGATATAGGTAGTCAACAACTCTTCAAAACTCCTTATTTTTCTAAAACAACTCCATGGACTAAAGGTTAATATGAAAGAGTATATACCAACAAGTAATTTCACTCAAGGAAACATGGAGAAACTCCTCAAATACATCTTAAAACACTAACTTAAAATTCATGGACAGATCTGGACACATTCAGTTACATGCATATGTCAACATCCAAAATATTTCTAATCACCTAATTTTTCAAATTTAAAACCAAGAATCATAAGCCAATTTATTGGGGTCATAATCAGTAAGTAAATCTACTCAAGGGAATTTAAAGAAGACTCCCAAATCATGCAAGTTATTGGCCAACATTTACAACAACAAATCTGAAAATTTCAGTGGACAGTCCATGTATAGCCTCTTTAAGATGTTATAATCACATGCAATTTCGTATTTAACCCCATGAATTTAAGTCTACCTTAATGGGGTATTAATCAACATATGATTCTACCCAAGAGAACCCAAGAAAGATCCCAAAATACATGTCCAACTTGGATTAAAAGGAAGACACACAGATTCTGGCCACAAGAAAAATTGTGCACATGAGTCTATTTTTCTCAATTTTTTTCAACCAAAAACCCCAAAACTAAGGCTTGATTTTAGATCTGGGATATAAGTGGTAAAAACTCTACATATGGCAGCAAGAGAAGGGCTAAATTTGTACCTCAAATCAAGCTTCAAAAGATTGAAGAAGAACTTCTCAAGAACAAGGTTGGGCTGTCTACACCTTGAGCTTAAAGGCTTGATTTTTCTTCTTCTTTGGCCTTTGATCTTACATGCAACACTTGATCCACATTCCTCTCTTCCACAGCTTTGATTTGAGCCCAAGAACTCGAAATTTGGTGGAGAAATGAGGGAGAAAACTAAGAAACAAGATGGAGCTCCATGGAATTTCGGCTATGGGGGAAGAGAGCTCCAAATTTTCAAGAAGAAGAAGATGAAGTGGAGATGAAGGGGTGGCGCCTATGGGTGCTTATACCCTTGGGAAAATTACATCATAAACCCCACCAACTCTTCCTATTTGCACATAAGGCCCACCTATGAATAGTAATCACATTACTAATCAAACTTAGCCACTTAATCACCTCTAGCCACAATTCCACAATTAGCCACTAATGGCATCTTAATTTTCCATACTTAATCACAATTAAATTCTTAAATTTTAAAGCCAATCAAACTCACTAATTATTCATCATCTTGGACTTAATTGGTCGTTAGAAATTAGGGATGTTACAATCATAAAAACCTCAAAGAGAGTCTCGTCCTCGAGACTCCGCTTCTAAGTCGGTTTTGTCAGTATGTCATAAAAACCTCAAAAGGTTTCTAACCCATAAAAACCTCAAAGAAGGTTTTTACCCAGAAAGTGAAATAATTTGCCATACAGATAACTGATAAACTAAACTGCAAAAGTACCTGAGAAGAGTCGCGGGTATTTCTCTCGCATAGCTGCTTCGGTCTCCCATGTCGCCTCCTCAACACCCTGTCGGTGCCATAGGATCTTGACCAAGGGAATCTCCTTGTTCCGAAGCCTCCTGACAGCAAAATCAAGTATCTGTACTGGCTCCTCCTCGTATGTCAACTCTGGCTCTATGTCAAGGCTCTCATAGCTGATGATGTGCTGAGGATCGTGCACGTACTTCCTCAAGTTCGACACATGGAATATGTCGTGTATAGCCGCCAAATGTGGGGGAAGTGCCAGTCTGTACGCCACCTTCCCGACACGTGAAAGTATCTCAAATGGCCCAACAAAACGTGGCGCCAGCTTGCCACGAACTCCGAACCGTTGTATCCCCTTCATGGGCGATACACGCAGGAACACAAAATCCCCAACCTGAAACTCCAAGTGTCGGCGTCGGCGATCTGCATAGCTCTTCTGGCGACTCTGTGCCGTCAAGAGCTTCCTCCTTACCAAGTCAACAACCCTCGCAGTCTCCTCCAAGAGATCCACGGTATACAACGCATGATCGCCTACCTCGCGCCAACTGATTGGCGTAAGGCATCTCCGCCCGTAAAGAGCCTCGAATGGTGCCATGCCGATGCTTGAATGATGGCTGTTGTTATAAGTGAACTCAACAAGAGGTAAATGATCCTTCCAGGATCCCTTCCACTCTAGAGAACATGCGCGTAAAAGATCCTCCAAGGTCTGTATCGTACGCTCGCTCTGTCCGTCCGTCTGAGGGTGATACACTGAACTCATCTTCAGCTCGGTCTGTAAAGCTGACATGAACTGCTGCCAGTAATGGGAAGTGAACCTCGAGTCTCTGTCAGACACTACCTCTCGGGGTATGCCATGTAACCTCACAATGTGCTGTATGTACAATCTGGCCAACTGAGAAGGTGTATAAGTCATGCTAACAGGTATAAAATGGGCTGACTTCGTCAACCTGTCAACAATGACCCAAATGGAATCATGGCCTCCTGGTGTCCTTGGCAGTCCTGTAACAAAGTCCATCGAAATGCTCTCCCACTTCCACTCAGGAATGGGGAGAGGCTGCAGTAATCCAGGTGGTCGTCTATGCTCTGCCTTCACCATCTGGCAAGTCAAACACCTGCTGACATGCCCAGCTACGTCCCTCTTCATCCCGTCCCACCAGAAATGTCGGCGAAGATCGTGGTACATCTTCGTACTGCCGGGATGAATGGAAAGATGTGAACAATGCGCCTCGTCAAGTATGTCTCTTCGTAGCTGCTCATCGTTGGGAACCACTACCCGACCTGCCTTCCACAGAATAGACTCTGCAACAACAAAATCGTCAAATTCGTCCTTCACTGCCCGCATGTATCTGTCGCGAATCCACGGGTCTGTCTGCTGACCTGACACAATACGGTCCCAAAGGCTGCTGTACCTAGGAGGTACGGAGATGGGAGAAGATGCACCGTCCTGTGGATGCCAATCCGTCAGTGCTGCAAGTAAGTCCCAAGTGTATAGCCAGTTCATCGTACCCTCCGTGTGCGCTCTCCTGCTAAGGGCGTCTGCAACCACGTTTCCCTTACCAGGATGGTAAGAGATCGTGCAATCGTAGTCCTTCAGCAGCTCTAACCATCTGCGCTGCCTCATGTTCAGCTCCTTCTGATCAAATATGTACTTCAGACTCTTGTGGTCTGTGAAGAGCTCAAAGTTAACCCCGTACAAGTAGTGACGCCAGGTCTTCAAAGCGAAGACCACTGCCGCCAACTCAAGATCGTGTGTGGGGTAATTCCGCTCATGCGGTCTCAACTGTCTCGAAGCATAGGCAATCACATGCCCCCTCTGCATCAGCACTGCTCCCAAACCATCACCTGACGCGTCTGTGTAAACCGCATAGTCCTGTGTACCTGATGGTAGAGCAAGGATCGGAGCTGTAGTAAGTCTCTCCTTCAGTGTCCTGAAAGCCTGCTCGCACGAACTATCCCAAACAAAAGGTACTCCCTTCTGCGTCAAACGCGTCAAAGGTAGTAGATCCGCGAAAAGTTGCTGACAAAGCGTCTGTAATAGCCTGCCAACCCAAGAAAACTGCGGATCTGTGTCACTGTCTTGGGCTGTTCCCAAGACATCACAGCATCTATCTTCGAAGGGTCCACTGCGACTCCTGCTCCTGAGATGACGTGTCCCAAGAATGAGACCTGAGGTAGCCAAAACTCACACTTACTCAACTTGGCATACAGTCTATGCTCTCTCAAGGTACCAAGCACTGCTCTCAAGTCGTTCTCATGGTCCCATTCATTCTTCGAGTAAACCAGCACATCATCTATGAACACCACAACAAACTTGTCCAAGTAAGGACGGAATACTCTGTTCATCATGTCCATGAATGCCGCGGGGGCATTCGTCAGTCCGAATGGCATCACTACAAACTCGTAGTGGCCATACCGTGTCCGAAAGCTGTCTTCGGGACGTCTGTCTCCCGAATCCTCAACTGATGGTAACCCGAGCGGAGGTCGATCTTCGAGAACACCGAAGATCCTTGTAGCTGATCAAACAGATCATCAATGCGTGGTAGAGGATAACGGTTCTTCACCGTCCTCTTATTCAGCTGTCTATAATCAATGCATAACCACATGGTTCCATCCTTTTTCCGAACAAAGAGTACAGGAGCGCCCCAAGGTGAAGTGCTCGGCCTCACAAAGCCTAAGTCAAGCAACTCCTGTAGCTGCACCTTCAGCTCTCTCAGCTCTGCGGGTGCCATGCGATACGGAGCCATGGAGATCGGCTGCGTATCGGGAAGTAGCGAGATCTCAAACTCGATCTCTCTAACTGGAGGTAGTCCTGGTAACTCCTCAGGAAACACATCAGGATACTCTGACACAACTCTAATGTCTTGAGCCATCGGCTCTCTATCTGCAACCTCCTGAACAAAGGCCAGGAAAGTGTCACATCCCTGATCAACCCAGTCGTTGTGCTCTCAGCACTGAAATATACTCCATCCTAGAGTCCTGCAATGTCCCCTCAAAAGTGAACTCTGTCAAGCCGGGGATCCTGAAGACAACAGTCTTCCTGTAACAATCGACTAAGGCGTGATGTGTAGACAACCAATCCATGCCCAAAATCATGTCGAACTCAACAAGCTGTAGTAGAAGGCAATCCACAGTCATCTCGTGACCGCCTATGGACACTGATAACCCTCTAACTATCTCTGAAATCACGAACAACTGTCCGCCAGGCCCTCGAATGTGAAATGGAGGATCTACGTCCTCCGCGACTCTACCCAATGTGGCTAGAAGCCTCACAGCAAGAAACGAATGAGTAGCACCAGAATCAAACAACACGTGAAAAGGATGGCTCGAAACTGAAACCATACCTTTCACAACCGTGGCCGCGGACCGTGCCTGCTCAGCTGTAACTGCGTGAATCTGTCCCTGACGTATAGATCCGGGCACTGGATCCTGCTGCGCTCTGAGCTGGTCTCTGCTGACCTCTGTACTGGGAGCTCCTCCCGGTAGCTCTCGAACGCGGTGGAGGTGGAGGTGGTGGAGTCTGTAGCTGTGGGCACTGGGACCTGATATGTCCCACCTGCTGGCACTGGTAGCACCTGATCGCCTGCTCGGCATAGAAGATGGACCGGCACTCTCTGCGGGTCTCGCGCTCTGTGCTCCAAACCTCTGCGACCCAGATGGCCGCGCTGCCTCAAAACCTCTACTGGCCAGTGCTCCTCCCAAAGTAAGTCGTGGGGGTCGAGCGAACACTGCCAGAAGAAACCGTCCTTGTCGGACGTAGCGTCGTGCTGACCGCTGTGGCTGGAACCAAGGTTTTAAAAACCGAACCGGACATCAAACCGATCAATTGTCGGTTTTGGGTTTTCATGGTTAAACCAATGGAACCGACCGGTCGAACCGGTGATGACATCAACTATTTAGTTAAGCCAGAAAAAACCAAACCAGTACATTACTGGTTTGGTTCATACGGTCCGACCGGGTCAAACCGAGTTGGACCGGTAGTTAATACAAAAATATGCATTATGTTACATCATGTAAATAATATATTTGCAAAAAAAACCCATATAAAGGCATATACCTACATTTAAAAATTTGACATTATGTATTAAAAAATGAATTGAGATTACTAACCTGGATAAAGAACTTTGACTTTGGCATCAACTTGTCAACTATGAGCTTTTTGAAAGTTTTAATAGAACAAAGATTAGAAGCCAAAGAAATATACATAGTAGAATGCAATGTAAATAACTAACAATATCAAAAAAAAGAAACTATATAATACCTCAAAGTTTCAAACAACTTGCACGTTCGTCATAATATCATAACACAATAGATAAAATATAAACAGGTCTAATTTAACATGTCCAAAGACTCCAAACATCAAAAAACAACACTCAAAATGAAACGAGCTTAAAAAACTCAAAAAATGTTAAGCTTTTGATTCATTCGTGAATTCCATCAATCTAAATGCCAATATATATTGAGCTCAATCATCAGTGATATCCTGCAAAATATAGTAGAATAAAAATAATATTAGAAGTTTTGGCAAATATAGTTTATGTTTTATGGTCATATAATCATAATTTAATAAGTAAATAAGAAAAATACCATATATGATATCTCTGCTATGCTATCCTTTTCCGTCCATGCCTCTACATCTGCTTGCAATATATTTTCAGGTTCCACCAACCAATTCCCAACCAAATCCATCGCTTCAAGCGAAATGGGATCCAAACATTCTCCGATTTTCTTTTCTCTACATACATCAAAAGAAGAAATATATTTTAATACAATGAAACATATTTTGGTAAAGTATTATACTTATAGAATGTGGCATACCTTAGTCTCAAATTGTATTCAACAAAGACTAAGTCATTTAGTTTCGCATGGAGTAATCTATTTCTTTTGTCAGTGTGAATGTTATCAAAAACACTCCAATTTCTCTCACATGCAGATGCACTACATGTCTGGCTCAATAATCTAATTGCCATAGCTTGTAAAATTGGAGTCTCCTCACCGAAGCTTTGCCACCATTCAACTAAAATAAAACATATAAAATTCTACTATCAGTAAATATTGTAATGTTATTTATAAAGTTAGTAAATGACTTATAAATTTTTTACCTGGAGATATTTGATCACGACTCCTTACGGCCATTGGATGCCCAAACATACCTCTAGCATTACGATATAAAGCCAGTTCCTTGCTAATTTGATCTGCAAGTGTTGGTTTGCCATAATACATATTCTCTACTGCATCATAGAAGGAACTCATTATTTTATGTCTTCCAATAACTGATGAGTCCTCGGAGTCCTTATAGAAAAATTCGGGATTCAAGATAAAGCCTGCTGCATGAAGGGGATGATAGAGTTGATTCTCCCATTTTTCATCTATAATCTTCAAATAATCTTTATATTGATTTTGATCATCATCAGTGGCATTTTTGATAGATTGTCGAGCTCTTCGCATTCCTTCATATATATATCCCATTGAAGGGCGATCATCACTATCAACCATACGCAAAACTTTAACCAATGGCTCAACTACTCGGATTACCTTGAATGACGAATCCCAAAAGGATGAACTAAGAATGATTTCTTTCACTTCTGTAGCAATTTTTGTTTTGGAGATCTTGTGGTCCAACCACTCTCTTGAGGCAATCATTGCAATCAAATTATCTTTATGTTCACACAAGCTTTGCAATGCCAAAAAGTTACTTGCAAATCTTGTTGCACCTGCTCTAATAAGATCCTTCTTACAAAATTTTCTCATTAAGTTTAATATAAAGCAATGGTTATATATAAACTTGGTGATCTTCTTCCCATCCGCAATAGCTGTTTGAACCGTTGGTAAGCTATCAAATTTCTCAAGCATCAAGTCAATACAATGGGCAGCACAAGGACTCCAATAGATGTGACCATATTCCCACTTCAATCGCTTTCCAGCAGCAGCATAATTAGCAGCATTATCTGTCACAAAATGAACCACATTTTCTGCCCCAACAAAATCGACAACCTCTTTGAATAATCCAAATAAATAATCTGCAGTTTTAGAATGATCAGTGGCATCAATTGATTTCAAAAAAATTGTACCTTCGGGGCAATAAGCTAAGAAATTAATCAAGGTCCTTTGTCGTCTATCAGTCCATCCATCAGACATTATGGTGCATCCAAATTTCTTCCAATGTTTCCTAAATGATTCAATATGATCATTCATCCTTTCTACACCTTCTTGTAGCAAAGGTCCGCTAACCCGATAAGGAGTTGGTGCTTTATAACCAGAACCAACCGTGGCAATTGCATCTAGCATCATTTGAAATTCGGGATATACAATAGCATTAAAAGGAATGCGAGCTTTAAACATCCACGTTGCAATTGTTGTATCAGCCGCATGCACTACCTTCTTTGAAGCCCAAACACTCTTGAGAGAAGGCTGACTCCCAGGTGTAGTACATGAAGGGAAAAAATTCTTCAAACTAGTATCACCGGTTGTATTATTACTATCTTTTGATGCTTGAGTGTTTTGATCTTCAGATAATTGAGAGTCAGACTTGCCAAGAAACGAGACTGCTTGTGAGCTAATAGATGAGTTAAGCAATGAATTTTCAGTTCTTCTTCTCTTTTCCTCCTTAAATTTTTCAAGGGCCTGATACATCTGATATTGAACATGACTTGGTACCTTTTTACATGGTTCACTCTGTCCCTTTTGTTTAGCTAGATGCTCTTTGAATCTACGTATTCCTCCTCCGGAGAGCACTTTTTGACAATATTTGCATTCTATCTTAAATGATGTTGTAGATAACATAGTACAATGATCCCATGCTGGATCAACCTTCCTTCGAACAGAACTTGTATTCAAATGAGTTTGAGGAATAGAATTCGGATTACATGTGGGAAGTGGATTTCCTTCACTATTTTCCATCTACACATATATTAATGCATGAAATTAAGACTACAAGCAAAATAAAAATTATGAATGTTAAAATGTACTCATTTAAAATCTACTGCTAGTATTTATCATGGACAGTGCTCTAGTATTATTTACAAGGACTCAATAAATATATGTTGCTATTAGCATTTATTGCATTTATCAAGATAAATAAACTAGTATTTGTTACATACTATTCATCCATCTCTATCCTAAAAATTTAACCATGCTATATTGAACAAATATCAAGTCTCCAACAAGGATATGTTAAATGATATAAAAGGCAGAAAGTATTTCTTGGTTTTTTATGTTTTTGTCTCTCGTAATATATAGATTGCAAAATAAACATCCACAGGTTTGCACCTTGCTGAGATTTAATATACCTCTAGCTTAGCTACCGTCAACTGCAAAATAATACTACAATGGAAACTCTTCCTGCAATGGTGTAGCCAAGACAAGTAGAAAACAACAACTGGGAGAAGCTATACCAGTTTCTCTACAGAGACAGCAAGATTGATGTGCAACTATGCTGCTATGCTCTCGTAGCTTGAAGACAAATGATCGACTGCTATGCTCTCGTCGCTTGCAGAGGTGCACAAATTGGAAGGGAACAAACACTGACGGTATGGAGAGAGGAATGGAAAAGGGAGTGGTGCGTACTTGCAGGAGATAGGAATGGAGAATGGAATAATACTTACGAGTTACATCCTTTGCAATTGATGGGGAGTGCAAGCAATACGAAACGTTTCAACTTCTAATATTTTATAATAAAAATAAGATACTTTCTATCATTACAGTATCCACGGTGGATTTTTTAGTTTTGAAGAACGTGCAATTTCTTAGATGATATTTTATATTTGTATAAAATGTTAAAATCAAGTCTTTTTTCTCTAAAAAATAGTGGTTCAACCGGTGGTTTGGTTCAAGCGGCTCAAGCGGTTCAACCGGGTTTTGACTGGTTTTGACCGGTTTTGACTGGTTTTGACTTCTTTCAAAAAAACCGGTTGGTCCAACCATCCTTCCTCCGGTTCTTGGTTCAACCGGGTTGAACCGGCCGGTTCGGTTTGGTTTTTAAAACCTTGGCTGGAACTGCCGCCGAATAGGCCCAGACGACCTCGGTGGTACTGGTGGCGGTCTAAAGGTACTCCCAAAACGTCTCTCGCGGACGTCCTCAATCCGCTCTGCTGCGTCAGTCACCTCAGCAATGGTAGTCAGTCTCAGCCCTACCAACTTCTCCTGAACGTCCTCTCTCATGCCACGAACAAACTTCTCCAGATTCTCCTCTGGAAAAGCAGCTGCAGAAGATGTGTGGCGTGACAACTCAGTGTAGCGCACAAAGTACTCTCGCGCTGTCATCCTGCCCTGTCTCAGCTCTGCGAACAACCTGCGCTGTGTCTCCTTCACTTCCCTGAGAAGAAGTGGCCTCTGAAGTGGGTCTCAAAGTCTGTCCAAGTCGGCACACGTCCCATCTCAGACACAGTAGCCTCCCACCAGCGCTCTGCAAACCCAGTAAGGGAGAACTCAGCAAAAGGTAACCACGACTCTAGTGGTGCCTGAATCATCCTGAACACCTTCATCACTGTCCTGAGCCACTGCTCAGCCTCGTCAGATGTACCCGTGCCCTGGAATCTGGGTACTCCAGCTCTCTGGTAGGATGTGAAGACATCATGGTGTCTCGGTGCAGTAGGAAGAACAAACCCTGTGACCTCTACTCCTGCTGTAGGCCCTTGGCCTACCTCAGCTCTGTCGGCTCCTGACTCCCTCGGAATCTCTGCCTCAGTATGCTGGTGAATCTCCTCAGAGAATAGATGCTCGGCTCTAGCGGACTCATCCCTGGATGGGTGGTATGAGGAGTCAGACATCTCCTCCATCCTCAGCTCCATCCCAGTCTGGCGCTCAACCAACTCAGTCTGCTGGGCAAGTATCTGATCCTGTCTCTGTCGCAGATCAGCGAGTGCAGCTAGTACCTGTGCCATCTCTCCTGGCTGATCGCGAGCTACTCGGGGTGCCATGCTGATCCTTCCTGTATTGGATCATAGCATAGTTAAGCACACTTTAGAAAATAATCAGTTGTACTATTTCTCCTCTTGGGATACTTATATGAATGAAATGTTCTGGTGACTTGTGGTTACATAAATCTTTTGAATGTCAAAAAATTTCCCATTCGGCTTCATGAGAAATCAGAAGACTCTCGCTATTAAGTTATGCGAATGCGTGTATCGGGGTAACTCTGCTCTGATACCAAACCTGTGACGACCCTCCTCCCGAGGACCTTAGGTTACCCGTCAAACACGTCATTTGCACACTTAACAAGCTTAAGTTAATCTCATGCTTATGAAAAACCTGGGGAATTTTTTTTTTTGCTTATGACATTCACTAGATTTATATTAATGCTAAACAAGCAACCACAAAGAAACTGGAAGCGGAAGAAGAGTGCACCAGAACTGAACCACAACAATGATATCCATTCATATTCATTTCATTCATTTCCATTTCATTCATATAACATACTGAATTCCACAACATCCAATATACATATACATATATCCCAAAATGAGGCTACAGAGGAGATCACAACATACAACTGTCTAATGAGCTCCAAAGGGGTATACCTGCTCTGAAAGTGTAGCACCAAAAAGAAACAACAGTAGCCCCAAGTACGTCGGCTACTCGATCGCAGGGCCCTTGCCTGCCATAGTAGAAAAAGGGACAAAAGTATCTGTTACAAAGTTGTACGTACAAATTCTACGCAGTTCTACTAAGTATGGTAACAAAGCAAAGACTAGAACTACTAGAGAGACAAAAAGTAGCTGTAGTGGGTAACAAAAGAACTAGCAAGCATTTATAGGTTAATTTATTCTTTTTAAGTTGTTTACTTGCTTTTGGAAAGCTAACAAGAAGCACTCACTCTCGCTCACCACCACACCGTGTCTCCCTCGATCAATGGAACTAACCCAACAACAACTCAAGCCTAGAAGTAAGTCTGTGGTCTTGGTCCGGTTAGGACCTCGATATCCGGGTAGGACTTCAAAGTCCAGGTTGAACCTCACACTATGACTCTGAGGTATGATGTACGCCCCAGGGTTGGGGTGCCTCCGTAGGCATGCGATGGTACCTTGCATCCTAACTAAGTTCCCAACACTCCTTCTAGCTTGTTCTCTCGACTCATTGATCCTCGGTCGACACGGTGATAGCTCGCTCACGAAGGTGTATGAAAGGAAACGTACTCACAACTCTCTCAACACCCAACCCTCGCTAGCCTCTACTAACAGAATTGTCGTCACTAGTCTCCTAGCGAAAAAGTCACTCATCTCTTACCCCATCACGAGGTCACAGCCTGGCGGAAAGGTAAGTGAAATCCTCAGTATCTACTAACCATTACCCTATCACCAGGACACCTTTATGGCGGAAAGGTAATAATGAAGTCATTAGTGTCTGCTAACCACTACCCCATCACCAGGGCACGCCTTAGCGGAAAGGTATTTATGGAACATCAATGTCTACAGATGAAACAACATCTTAACTGGCAAATGGTGAACTGTCACAATCTCTTAACCATTATTTCCTCGCTAGGTCACAGCCTAGCGGAAGCTACCTATGGGACATTGATGTCTGCTGGCCACTACCCCATCACCAGGGCACGCCTAAGCGGAAAGGTATTCATGGGACATCAATGTCAAATAAATTTTCAGCGGTGAAGAAACCCCCAAAGGGATTCGTCTGCTCTCGCCAATCCCAGTGGAAGTGTGGTCCACGGAAAGGCCGTGGTAGTACGACTACTACGCCACTAGAGGCAGGAAAACAAAGAAGAGGTAAGCCTGCCGGACCCGACTTCCTCTCCCGATACTCAACTCCCGGAGGAGAAAAGTACGTAAAAACCATACAAGCTCGTAAAGAAAAAACTGCAGAGAACCCCCAACCTAGGCTCTCTAAGAAAAACCAACGGGTCAGCGGAATGGTCTAGACAACTCGTGGATCCCAACGAAGCGTAAAAACCGAGCCGGCTCGAAGAAAACACGTAAAAAGACTGGGATCCTAGACCCATGCTCTCAATGTCCGCTACCCAAGCCTGAGCGACCTCATCTCCTGCTCAGGTGAGGGTCACCGCGCCCTCGCATAGTCGGAGCACCATTCTCCATGACTGATCATATGTGACATCACCATTTCTTTTTCATGTTACTCCCTAAGCGTCTATGGTTTCTTTGATTTGTTTCACATCTACAAGTTATCGGTCCTTGTCCCGAACTTGTTCTATAAGAACCTCTATTGATCCAAGGTCGACGATACAGATCTGATACGATAGTCTCTCTCTAATTTCCTACTCAAGAACATCAATCTCATGATCCTGGCTATCTTATCGGAAACTTCTTTCTTTCCTACGCCCCAAAAGATTCGGAAAAACCTACAAGGATCGGGCTACTCCTTAGAGGAAGACTTGCTTCATGGCAAGTTCATATAGTCTTATTTTCCTGTATAGGTCTAACATTTAAAGGGATATGTTCGAGAGTATCACATGCTCCAAACATGTATCTAATCCACTCATAGACCTATGTGTATAATAAGCATATGGTTGCAAACATAAGGAAAATTATCCTATCCTAATCCCTCTCCTAACTGGGATTAAATCACTAATTGATTTCCCATTTCAATATAGGGAAACAAGGGGACTTGGTGTTTTTAAAACTTATTAAAGGATGCCTAAAAGTTTGATTAAACATGCACTCTACAATGGAATTTGGTCACAGTTTTGTTCATAGACAGCAACCAAATTAGTCTCAAAATCTTCATCAAAACCAATCCAAATACATGGGTTTCATGTGTATTACATTCCCTAGATATCTATAGTCAAATCCACCAAAGGATGTCTAAGGTTATTGTCAAAATCATGTATGTTCTTAATCCTAAGGCAACCATCTCCAATCTGAACATTCAGTGGAGATGTCATATAGGTAGTCAATAACTCCTCAAAAACTCTTCATTTTTCTAAAACAAACCCATGGATTAATGGTTGATATGAAAGAGTATATATTAACCAATAATTACACTCAAGGAAACATGAAGAAACTCTCCAAATACATCCTAAAACTCTAATCTAAAATGCATGGACAGATCTGGACATTCTATGTCATGTAGGATATAGGTAGTCAACAACTCTTCAAAACTCCTTATTTTTCTAAAACAACTCCATGGACTAAAGGTTAATATGAAAGAGTATATACCAACAAGTAATTTCACTCAAGGAAACATGGAGAAACTCCTCAAATACATCTTAAAACACTAACTTAAAATTCATGGACAGATCTGGACACATTCAGTTACATGCATATGTCAACATCCAAAATATTTCTAATCACCTAATTTTTCAAATTTAAAACCAAGAATCATAAGCCAATTTATTGGGGTCATAATCAGTAAGTAAATCTACTCAAGGGAATTTAAAGAAGACTCCCAAATCATGCAAGTTATTGGCCAACATTTACAACAACAAATCTGAAAATTTCAGTGGACAGTCCATGTATAGCCTCTTTAAGATGTTATAATCACATGCAATTTCGTATTTAACCCCATGAATTTAAGTCTACCTTAATGGGGTATTAATCAACATATGATTCTACCCAAGAGAACCCAAGAAAGATCCCAAAATACATGTCCAACTTGGATTAAAAGGAAGACACACAGATTCTGGCCACAAGAAAAATTGTGCACATGAGTCTATTTTTCTCAATTTTTTTCAACCAAAAACCCCAAAACTAAGGCTTGATTTTAGATCTGGGATATAAGTGGTAAAAACTCTACATATGGCAGCAAGAGAAGGGCTAAATTTGTACCTCAAATCAAGCTTCAAAAGATTGAAGAAGAACTTCTCAAGAACAAGGTTGGGCTGTCTACACCTTGAGCTTAAAGGCTTGATTTTTCTTCTTCTTTGGCCTTTGATCTTACATGCAACACTTGATCCACATTCCTCTCTTCCACAGCTTTGATTTGAGCCCAAGAACTCGAAATTTGGTGGAGAAATGAGGGAGAAAACTAAGAAACAAGATGGAGCTCCATGGAATTTCGGCTATGGGGGAAGAGAGCTCCAAGTTTTCAAGAAGAAGAAGATGAAGTGGAGATGAAGGGGTGGCGCCTATGGGTGCTTATACCCTTGGGAAAATTACATCATAAACCCCACCAACTCTTCCTATTTGCACATAAGGCCCACCTATGAATAGTAATCACATTACTAATCAAACTTAGCCACTTAATCACCTCTAGCCACAATTCCACAATTAGCCACTAATGGCATCTTAATTTTCCATACTTAATCACAATTAAATTCTTAAATTTTAAAGCCAATCAAACTCACTAATTATTCATCATCTTGGACTTAATTGGTCATTAGAAATTAGGGATGTTACACCTTAAACTTCAAATCTTGCCTGCCGTATCCAATCAGAGATTTAAACTGATGTTTAGCTAATCCATCCCCTTGTTTTCGAACGGTGTGCCTCTGATGAAATGTATAGGTGTTCTTAGAAGATCGATGCAAGCAATAGACACATGAATTACGACAAAGGTTGATTAAAGTGCAAAGAAGTCCAATGCCCATATTATTCCTGGGAAAACATGGATTTACTTTTTTTTCAAACAATTATCTGTAACAGGTTGGATTTTGATGAAGTTCCTTGTATAAAAGACCTCTAATATAGCAGCAGCATCCTGTTTCATTTCTTTCAGAAATCCCAATGTCAGCTTATGAATGAAGACGAACTATGTAATGACATTGTCAAAATGTTCTCATTGTACTGAGAGTACCATTGAATATGTTAATGGGATTTACCACACAAGTTATTGGTGTAATACTCTGTGCTTAGAAGTAGTTAAACTATAAATAGATCACGACCAGAAATGTGAAGTTCTATACTTATTAACAAAATAAACTTGGATCATCTTCCAATATTCTCCAACCCATGTTTTATAGAAGCACTAGAGAACCAATTATGATTTATACCTTGTCCACCTTCATGAGATGCTGCTTTTTTGGTCTTTATTCTAGATGCGTTCTGAGGTAGTTGATTCAGCTTTTTTAATACTCAGGTAGATTGCTCATGCTGACCTGAAGGCAATCTGGTATTATATTTTGGGTGGCAATGCTGGTGCTAATGTAATCAAGGAGCTAGTGGTATGTGATGTTATCTTTTTAACCGGCCACAATTTATTACCCATGAAAATGCGTCATTGTTTTTACTACTGAAGGATATGAATAACTACCATCAATGTGTTGGAAGGGACCCGCTGGAGTCCATATAATTCCACAAAAAAACCCTCTTAACATATTTGTAAGGACAATCGCTGATTGCAGGAAAAGAATAAAGAGTATCCCAGTAGCATTTCTTGTCGCTATAGGCACAATGAACTTCTACTAATAGTATATGTTTGCAGTTGGATCTTGCAATAACTGGAATTTTGAATTAGTTATTGCAGCAAAGTGCAAGCAGCTAGTTTAAAGAATGATATCATCATTCTTTAATCATTCCTAATCTATTTTCTCACTCTCTTTCGTACTTTTTACATATTAAACTAAAATAAAATCGATTTGATCGAATTTGTGTGAAAGCATCTCAAGTTCTCACCGTGGATTTTTTTCATAAAAAAAATATCTACCATGCACTTTAACAGCTAGTACTTACAGTTTCCATCTCTCTCCTCTGGAAGAAGCTGGAAGTAGTTTGCTGAGGCGATGTTTGAGATTTCTAGCTCTAGTTTCTGGGAATTCTTTGCGGTAAAACGCAAATTTGTAAGCACGTAAATATACAAAATTTACTGCATAGCCATAGTTCTTGATTATCTCCGAAGTTGTTTCTGGATTGTTGAACTTGTCCTTTCAATTATTTTTTCTTGCTTTCAGTGGAGGTTATTCCTTTGAAACCATTAATCTTCTTGCGATGTATTTTCTGCTTGGATTTATTTCTTTGAGACGTAGACCCGTAGAACTGAAAGTGTGAAGCTAAAGAAATGACCACTCCATGCATGAAAGGTGGTTGCTTCCTTTCTAATATTTTCATGGACAAACTGCCGTAAGTGGTGGGTACTTTGAGATCAAAAGAGCCACGTATTCCAAGTACCTGTTTCATGTGCCAGTTAGTTAGCACGCTTCTTTCATCGCCTAAGAGCTGCCAGTTGGCAAGTCCTTGAAGTTGGATGGACTTCAATCTTGTTCACTACAATTTCAAATCTTGAATATGAATGCTTTTTTGTTTGCCATTGGAAACCATGTGCTATGTTTGGTGGAAGATCTGACGCTATCTGTTGCAGGGGCCTACTGCGTTCTGAATGAGTAGCTCCAAAGATTGCATACAAGCTCTCCAAGTTGTCACTCTTCTGAACTGGGTTGATACCACTTTGGTATGTTTTACCCTTTCCTTTCCCTGTTTTACCTCTTGCAAGTTAAACACATGATTGAATTGTCTGTTTACCGTCTTACGTCATTTATCTGCTTACCGAACCTATGGAGATCAAATTCCGTAATTTCAGTCATCATGATACGATCATCGGAAATAGAATTACCACCGATGATTAAAGAGTGATTCTGACAATGGGTTCCTGAATGCATAGGATTCCATGAGCAGACATTTGTTGTCCTCCTGCTCTTCTCAGACGTGGGAGGAGTTCCCTTCTCATGGGGCAAAGATCAAGTTTTTGAAAAAAATATCAAGTTTTATCATTCCAAAAAAAAAGAGGCACAGCGGTGCCCAAATGTTCAATATTTAGAACAACTGGGAAAGAATTCCCGTGAGCACCATATATTCAAATCGAACAGAAAATAGCACTTCTCTACCTTTATTCTACCTTACTTCCCTTATTCTTATCCTTCCAAGAAATAGTGCTTATTTTAGTTTATCCCCGAATCGAATGCCCTTAGCTTTCTATCTACACCTCAAGTATGGAATTCATCTGATTAATTATAATATTTAAGCTTATGATTAAGAATTGTAGTTGACCATTCTCTCATCTGTGGCCTTAGATGCAACGACAAATTGATCACAGGAAGAGAGAGAGAGATGAATATGGGTGAAGTCGATGCACGATAAAAAAACATTTGAAAGTCGGTTATTTTATAAAAATGTTCATTATGTTTTAAATGTAAATACAGATTATTGGATGGGTAATCTTGTATTACCGAAATAGATTGAAGCACAAGTACTGTTGAGTGTTGACAAAGCTTAAGGACATGCTTAAAAATTCCTAATATTTATTCTTTTTCCAATTTTTTAAGCTTTTATTTGTTGATGTCACATCACTAATGAAAAAAATATGTATATTCTATCAGCATATTAAACAAAGATGTATTAAAGGCGATTATCCAACTTCTTTCGTAGTGTCACGTCACTAACAAGAATTATTCCTTTTAACACATTAAGTAAAGATATATAATAAAGGATATATACCCAACTTTTCTCGTAGAGTCACATCATTGACAAAAATTAATCCTCTTAACATAGTATAAAGATACACTAAAGGAGACATCCTCCACAAAACTTATTCCTCGTAATATTCTACTTCCAACAGGTGGTTGAAACAGTTGCTTCCCATGTTGCAAACGTTGCGCTCTTTCAATCTTCCTACGTTTTTTTGTGCGGATTACGATATTACCCCTCTTACAAGGTTATTCTCAAGTTTAAATCCAAATAACTAAGATTCTTTCGGATGGTTTTATTTCAACACTTCTTGAATCTTTCTCGCTCTCTCTGAACCAGCTTAATATCCTAAATCCGGTATCTTCTAACTGATGCATCAATCAACCTCCTTTGCAAATTATCAAATCATTTTAAACGATTTTCTCTCATCTTTTTACTTATCGGAGCTACACCAACTTTCATTCTGATCGCATCATTCTGAATCTGATCTTTTTGTGTGTGACCACACATCTATCTTAACATTTTCATTTCTGTTGTTTTCATTATCTCTATGGTTCACAAGCCAACATTTTGATTCATATAGCATATCATGTCTCACGACTGCTTTGTAGTAATTTCCTTTAACCTTCAAAGGGATTTTTTATCATAAAGAATAGTAGAGGCTCCTCTCTACTTTAGCTAACCTGCATTTATTATATATGTAACATCTCTATCAATTTCCCTATCATGTTGCAAAATAGATCCCTAGTATCTAAAAGAATATTTCTTTTGAATGTTATCATCTCCAATTTTCACTTCGAGTACTTCACCACTGTTTCTACCTAATATGCACTCCATATATTCAGTCATAGCCCTACTTATAAGAAATCATTTGGTCTTTAAGGCATGTCTCCACCTCCATCGTCTCATTTACTCCATCTCCTGTATCATCAATCAACACAATATCGTCAACGAACAAAATATACCAAGGTATCTCATCTTGAATGTGACCAGTCAACTCATCCATAATCAAAGTAAAAAGGAATGGACACAAAACCAAACCTTGATGTAGATTGATGCTGATGTTAAAATAGTCAGTCTTCCCAGACTGGATCTTTACACAAGATGAAGCTCCATCATACATATCCTTTATAAGGTTAATGTATAGGACATGTACTTGTTTGTTTTCCAAACTCTTCACAATATCTCTTGTGGGACTGAATCATAAGCTTTCTCCAAATCAATAAAAATAACATAGAGATTATTATTTTTATCTTTATAAATCTCCATTGTTATCCTCAACAAGTGGATATCTTCAATGGTTGAGCGACCTAGCATGAATTGGTATGGATTTTCAGTTACTTAGAAACTTGTCTCAACCTTCTTCAATAACACATTCTCGAAATTTCACACTATGACTCATTAGTCTGATACATATGTAATTCGAACAATTTTGAATGTCTCCTTTATTCTTTTAAAGAGGCACCACAATGCTTCCCCTTCATTCTTCATGCATTTTCTTGCTTCGCCAAATAACATTAAATAAATTTTTGAACAAGTCAAACCTTGTTCATCTAGATCTCTCCAAATTTCTACAGGAATGTCATTAGGTTCTATCTCTTTCCCAGAATTCATAATATGTGAAGCCTCCTCTACCAAGGATCGTGTGGTGGAAGCAACGATCACTTGAGGACTGGGACCCATAGAAGGTTCCCCCAACTTATAGGGTTGAGGGAGGGTAATGTCACCTAACATGACTATGCCTGATGGCAGCTAAGGCTAAATGACTCAGAGGTGGTGGTTGCCAAATCAGGTTTGGATAAATAAGAGGGTGCGGCTCCGAATCCGGTTAAGAAATGCGGGTAGAAGCAAGGTTAAGTACTCGGGTCTGAGCTCAACGGAGGCGAGTGGATAAGGTCCCGGATCCACATGAGATGCACGTGTGAGAAGAGGCAGATCCGGGTGAACTTGCAGGTGAAAAGTTGGGCCCATGACTTAGGCGCGACCCAAATGTTCAAGTGAAGACCCAAAAGGAATGAATCTAAAAACTAACTCGCTGTTGCCAAATTAGGCTATGCATCCCACAAATTATAAGTGGAGTATCTAGAATATTATTTAGCATTACTTAATCAGACATAAAGCTAAAATATTTTTATTTGTAGATATAGATTTTTAATTTTATAACAAAGAAGTGTCTTTTAAAATGCTTTGTATAGAGAATGTTTTAGATATTACTTTAAGACTAGTAGTACAATTAAGCATAAGACTAATTAAATTTTGCCTGTAATAAGAAGACGAGATGGAGTCTCACCAGCCATTCATCTTAAGTTATAGTTGTCTCGAAAGTACACTAATTAAATTTTCCTTCAAGTATCTCAGTACTCAAACTAGAGCCTCCCGATGATTATAATTACAACAACTTATGTGTATACTAAATTTGACAAGCAAGAATACGTTAAACTTGTTATAATATGTAAGTACTCCCGTCGGAACAGAAGAAATCCATTCTTGTTTTTATAAATCATTTTGGATTAATCAAAAGGATTGCTTGTAGCTTTGTTATTTTGGCATTTAAAAATTTCAAGTATCTTCTTAACACATTGAGCTTAAGAAATTAAACCACGTCAACTGACCTCCTTAATTCCTTCATCTTAAATTTGTTACTTAAGAACATCTTTATTTTATCGATAATCCTTATATGTGAGGTAAATAATAGGGTTTTTATCACTTGTGCCTATTTGAGATATTGTAATATCTGCATCTCAAATGGATGTTAAATTTTGGGACACAAAGGTAATTAAATTGACTAATTTGGGTAAATATGTTTTTCACTCTTCCCCCCTCCTCTTTCTTCTCCTCCTCCTCCAACAACATCATTCTCCTCTGCCACCTCCAACAGGTCCTCCTCCTTCGCCTTCGCCTCCCCAGCCCACCTCCTCCAGGCCCTCCTCCAACCACCTCCTCCTCCCCACCCCCTCCAGCAGGTCCTCCTCCTACGCCACCCCCTCCTCTCCAGCATCACCCCTTCCAGTCCCTCCTCCAACCACTCCTCCTCCCCATCCCGCCCCTCCAACAGGTCCTCCTCCTCCTCCACCCCTTCCTCCCCAGCCCCACCCCCTCCAGGTCCTCCGACCGCCTCCTCCTCCCTAGCCCCAACCCCTTCAGCAAGTCCTCCTCCTCCTCGCCGCCCCTCCTCCCCAGCCCCGCCCCCTCCAGTCCCTCCTTTGACCACCACCTCCTCCCTAAACCTCCCCTCTTCAACATGTCCACCTCCTCCTCTACCCCTTCCTCCCCATCCATGCCTCTCCATGCCCTTTTACGACCATCTCCAGCTCCCCAACCCGCCTCCTCCAGTCTCCAACCAATCCCCTTCCATAGCCTCTTAAACTATAAAGGGATCTATCGTTCTTTAGTGTCCTTCGCAAGATCTACCTCTGAGTAGCACAACAGCAAGATTTCGTCTCCTCTGCCTCGTTGGGGGCTCTCAAGGAAGGCGAAGGTCCGAAAGAGGTGGAGGGTAGGGGGAGGTTTGTTTAGTTAGTTTTCCCCTCTTAATCACACATTGCTTCAAATGAACCATGGTTACGTTGAAATCATTGACGGTCAAACTAACAATAGGACACAAATAATAAATAAAAAAGAAATCAGGACGCCACAAGTGATATTCCAAAAAAAGGAGGGGTATAATTGATATTGCAATATCTCAGAGGGGCACAAGTGATAAAAATCTTAAATAATAATATATCATCAACGTGTAATACACTTATCACCATTCATCTTCAAAGACACACTTATTGGATTTATGAGCTTTAAAGTCACATGACAAATTTGCTTGTACACTCTAATATGTCAATTGGTTCATATTGCCATGGGTTTCAATAGTGACCTGCTATGAGTTAAATGGTGACAAACTGTGCATATTGGTATAATCTGCCATGACTTAAATGATGTCAAACAATGGGTATTACAACCACAGATAGTGCCAAAACATGGGCATTGGTGTGACGTGTCATGAACTCAAACGATTCCTAACCATGCGCATATTTTGACCTGTCATGAGCTTAATGATGCCATATCATGGGTATTAATGAGGCATAGTATGGGTTCAAATGGTGCGAAACCATGCGCATTAGACCTGCCATTGGCTTCAATAATGTCAAATCATGTGTATTGGTGTAACCTGTCGGCTTAAATTGTGCCCAACCATGGTATTAGCAAGACCTGACATTGGCTCAAATGATGCAAAACACAACTCCTAAAGCAGCCTGCCGTAAGATCTTTAAGAATTGATTTCACTAAAAGTCATTTTTTGTTTTGATACAATATCCAAATTAGACAATTGAACATTCTATCTTGTAGTACTTATCAAGACATTTCCAATGAGACCAAGAATATTGAAATCGGAGTTCGTATGCGAGAATTATGCATGAAATACGAATGGGATGTGGCTATTGGACTTGGATCCGGATCCAGATCTGAATTGTATTGAGCCCTATATAAGAGGGGACAACTAGGTTTGGCTAGCCAAACCATCCCTAGCCACCTTGTCGAAGCTCCTCCCCTTTGCCGAAGCTCTGCCGTTGAGAAAAATTCTGCCCACTGATCAAAGGTCTGACTACACCATTTCGAAGAGCTCGACGCAAGGATTGTCGCAGACAAGCTCATGTTCCACGAAACTCTGCGGAACTCTTGTTCAGGGCAAGGGAAGTTCATGGGAGACCATTTCTGTAGGTACAGTTTTAGCCACCTCTTGTTGTCGATTTCACATGCTTTTCGCGTAATGGGATGTGGGTAGGATACACTACTTGTATGCGATGTTAGTTTCGGATTTGGGTGAGATTTACGCCAAAAAAATATCTCATATTACCACACATTTTGTGTATTTTTCGCTGATCTACTGCTTGCATGCAAAGGATAAAAACATATTTGCAATGTGGGTGTTAGTAGGAACAAAGTTAGTGAAATCATATTGACGATTGGAGAGGTTTCGTAGGATGTCACCGAACATGATTCCATGTTTGTCCAGGTATGATCAAGCCTAATCGATCATGCCATTCAGATGATAGATCATTTTGACCCAAAATGATCGATCATGGTTCTGATGCTAATCGATCATGCAAAATTAGACGATCGATCATTTGAGACTGTAAACCCATATGGACCTTAAAAATGATATAAATTGACTCTAAAAAGATGTAGAACCTTCTAAGATATTATGATATATGATAAATATTTGGAATATATAAATGAGATGATAAACGATTGAAATGGATCCATATTGTGTTAAATTTGAATTACAACTTGATGCAGTGAGCATCGATGAGTGAGAGCATCTTAAGCATCATTTGAACAATCGTGGGATATCCTGGATCTATATATGTCATGTTTGTTGAGATCTGATTGTTTTGAGACATGTGGATGACTTGTCCTATGAGGTCTTTAAAATGTGCACCGATGTGGTCCTTTATACATGGGTAGTGATAGTAAATACCTCATCTCTATTAACATACTTACTTAGATCAAAGGGCGACTATTCCATCTAATGATATTATCAACTCATGGTGATTTTCTTTGAAGTGGCATATAGAAAAGTGGGAAACGCATACTTAGCTTACCGCAGAAATTGATGGTGCGCAGTGACTTCTTTGAGTTAGTATAAATCATAGTTGATAGTGGATGAATTATCATATTTAAATATGTGCATAAATATAGTTAAGATTAAAATGATTGCGTGCATTAAGTTTTCAAAGAGGATATGGACTTAAATATGGGTTAGGGTCATTAAGTGAATTTGCAAGTAAGTCCATTTAAGATTGGAGAATCCTATAAGTATAAGCCTTAAGATAATTATCAATAAGTATGTATAATGATTGTGGGAGTATTGGGAACTTAGCTAGGATGTGTGTACTTTAAATGCATGCCTACGGAGACATCCCAACCCTAAAGTGATAAATACTTTAGAGTCATAGAGTGAGACCCGACATGGGTCAAGATCGCAGACTTGCCACAATAATAAAATAGACCAATTGAGAACATAGAGTGTTGAGAAATTAGTTAAGATGCACGTACTTCAACGCATGCTTATGTAGGCATCTCAATCCTATCTAGTACCTTGGAGTCATAGCGTGAGGCTCGGTATGGGCCAAGACCATAGATTATCCATGTTGCTACACTTATATTACCAAATGGATACACCATGTGAGGTTAAGTGTCAACGTCCTAGATGACCCACTGATTGGGTTGTACAATACCCTGATAAAGGGTGAGTTGACTTAAGGGGGTTAAGTTGGACCATATGGATACTCCTACTGCAATTGTCCGGGTGCATGATGAAATAACACGAGATGCATGGTGATCTAAGATTGACTGGAGTGATTATGACATTTGATATTGGTTTCTAGTATCTAGAAGAACAAAGGAAATCATATTTTCCCTCCACTACTTGGGATTGAGATTGAAATGAATCGCTGTGTAGGATCATGTGCATTAACCTGTGACCTATGTCATTATGGACCATTGCCGATGGGTGGTGGATTTGGGTGGTTCCACGACAGTTTTTTCATGAGTGGTTACTTACCTCACTTGTCGAACTTAGCTAGGTTATAGGATATTTATATTGCAAGTAATGCAATGCTAATGGAAATTTTCCATCTGTCGGGCTTTTCTCGGTGAGATGCGTATAACGAATGAATGACATTATGAATGTTTGTTTACGTGCGATATGCTTTGAGGAGTTAGCATGCACGAGAGTGTGGTGCGACTCTCGTGGTTTCGGTGAGTCCTGTATGGAATGTTAGTTCTAGTCCACGGGTCTGTCGGTGTGTCGCGACTCTGTTGATTGAGCGTACTGCTACATGTACTATCATTAAGTCTGCATCCCTAGTACAATACTCGTTGAAGTCTTGTACTTCTTCATAAGGGTGTATCTGATGCGGTCTCGTTTGTATATGGTGTACTCGTTCTCGGATGTTCCCCATGTAGCGGGTAAGCTGGGGTAAATGGTTTGAGGTGTTGAACTCTAGTTTGCAAGAGTTGGTTTCTTTTTTTCACGATATGTGACTATGGAAGTTGAGTATATGGTTTGAAAGTCAGAGATTCTAACATGTTATTATCCCATATAGTACTCTTATGTACACACACACATATATATATATATATATTAATAATCTCATTGGAGTAATCATATAATAAAAAAAGGAGGTAACAATGTGATCAATTATAAGGGAATCACATGGAGAATATAAGTGAGAAAATGCTATAGAACATGAAACAATGAATCCTTATAAATGGATGGCCTTAGTGACATTAATTAAAGAAAGAGGTTCTTGACGGTTTCACGAGTATAGTTATCCCCAAGTTGGTTACAGGTTGGTGGGGTGGAGTTCTCACATGTGTAAAGTGTGAGGTTTAATTGGCACATGGTAAAGTGTGGGACTGCCGAATAGAATTAAGGACGGCTAATGTGGACGTGTTGGAGAATCAAAATAAATACCTAGGGTTATATAGTGAGTTTCACATTGAGAAGTAAATAAAAAAAATAAAAGAGAATGGAGAGTTGTTCTTTTGTGAGGATGGCTTTCCTGGTTGGTTCTCTGGTTCTCTTTTGCACATTTCTGATATACATTGCCTTGCTTTAATTTTAGCATTGTACCGGAATACTTTACTCTTTATGTACCTTTTTGCGTGGATCTGATAGGTGTTGCTGGTGCTGCCACGTCAGGAAGCGGCTTTGGAACTAGACTTGACCTTGTAGTTACTGCATTGTTCAGAGTAGGTACTTAATTGTTGAATTGTACAATGTTGTCACTTGTAAATTTTTTATCCAGATTCCGTATTTTCAAAATTTTCATCAATGTAAATATTGTAAAGTTGAATACTTTGTCGGATAATTGTTTATGTATTAAATTGCTGTGAATCACGAATAAAATGTGTTGACGGAGCAATTTTATTTTACTATTTCTTACTTGCTTCGCGTTTCGAATGATAATCAGTGTCTTCAATTGACAGCCTGCCTAGGTCTAGTGATGACCTATTATGGGCTAAACAGTGTCTTCAATTGGTGACCTATTGTGGACTGCAAAATGGCTTTAATGGCAACTTGTTGTGGGCTAAACAATGTCTTTAATGGCGGCTTATTGTGGGATAAACAGTGGGTTTTCAACCTCAATGAATGAGGGAGATATACTTGTATATCAACCATGCACGCAAGACGGGTTTCTAAAATTTATTGTGAATTTTCATGCAATGAGTAATGTAGAATATTTCTGCTCAACAGACCTCGAGTATATTGTAATATCATACCAATGCTCCTACCTCTTGTACCCAATTGAACAATGTATATACTGTAATGATTGCATGCATGCCATTCTTATTCAAAGGACATGGATATGAAAATGCTCACAACATACTACACGGATCTCATGGATTTATTTATAGGGATTCCATTTGGATAAGCTTTGGTTCCCATATCTCCTCTCTTCTCTTGGTAATACACACCTTCAATTGTTTTTTGGGATGAGGATTATCCCACCATTTAGTGGGTCAGCCCTAATTCGCCTCTCCTCCTCCCCTCTAATCAAATCGCATTATTTCTTACGCTCCCTTCGATCAATTTATATCTTTTCATTTTCTCCTCAATCAACTCACATTGTTTCTCTCTCTCTCTCCTGTCAAGATATATCTCTCTCCTCAAGAAACAAAAAAATCCCATCAAATCCTCTCATTCAAAAAATTATAAAACAATCAAAATCCAATCCTCTAAAACCTCAATAAAATCGGATTATAACAAAACCTCTCCCAACAACAAAATCCCAGTCCAACACCATTATAGGGATAAACATAACACTCTTCGCTACGTCATGATCATCATCGAATGAGAGGATGGGAACCATGGTCGGGCTCGTTTGGTTGTTAGGTTAATCTAGTACATCTCTTACTCTATCCTTACATTCCTTGCTTGGAATTAGTTGTAGGATCACACAATTTATTTGTTATAATATTTTTTTAACCATGTTCAAATAAAAAATTAATATAAAAAACATATTATCATCATCATCATCAAAAAAATGTAATATAACACATAAACAACGTGTCATTTATCATTTCAACCATCTCTAACCCCTCTAACCATCCAAACAATTACTATTCACATGAGGTTACTCGAATCCAACTAGGGCTGTCAGGAAAGCTCGAGCTCGATGAGCTCAACTCGGGCTCGGCTCGTTAAGGGCTCACGAGTCGGACTCGAAACCTTAACAAGCCCGAGCCCGAGTTGGATTTTATGGCTCGTTAGCTTATCGAGTCGAGTCCGAGTTAGGCGTTGTTCAACTCGGAAACTCGACTCGATAACTCGTTTCCCCTCTTAATTAAAAAGTTGAAATATATATACCAAAACTTCCACATTAAGTTTGATATAAAATAAAGGTAAACATTTTGCTTGCCCAAAAAGCTACTTAAAAGAGTATAAAAAATCAAAATTACAAAAGGTATTTGCATAATTTAATGTATAAAATGGAACAATGACTCGTTAAGAGGTTCATGAGCCTGCTCATTTTGAGTCTTGTGAGCCAACTCAGAGACTCATGACTCGATAAGAGGCTCGTGAGCCAGCTCATTTTGAGATTCGTGAGCCAGCTCAGAAACTCATGGCTCGATAAGAGGCTCGTGAGTCAGCTCGAACTTGACGAGTTCGAGTTCGAGTTGGTAATCCAGGGCTCGACCCTTATCGAGCCCGAATTCGAGCCTTAGTTTCTTATCGAGTTCGAGTCCGAGTTGAGGCCAACTCGGCTCGTTGAACTCGATAGACACCCCTAAATCCTAGGGGTGTTCAAAAAATTAGGGTCAAATGGGTACCCACTCAAACCCGGTGGTTTTGACCCTAATTTCATATGTACCCATGAAAATTATCCGGGTTGGATACCCGGGAGTTGCTGCCCCATCCAAGCGGAATGACCCGATGGAAACCCCGATGGAAGAACCAGGTATCCGGTTGGGTATAATCCCCCTTCCAGCATTGCCATTTCGTTCATGGTTGGGTTTGCTTCCGGTGCCTTGACAGTTGCCGTGACACCACCCGCTGAAGGCCCCCTCCACGCACGAGCTTTGGATTCTGTTTCGTTCATGGGGAGGGGTTGCTCCCTGTGACTTGTGACCCGCCAAAACCCTCCTCCAAGCCTCGCTCCTTGTCGTTCCTCTCCATGCCTCTCGCCGCTCACAATAGTTATCCTCCACGTCTCGTCCCCCGTTGCCGCTTTAAGCCTCGCCACACGTCGTTTCCCTTCACCCCGCGCCTCAACATGATTATGTTCCGCTCAAGTCTATCACCTTTTAGGGGGAAATGGTAAATTATTGTTTCACCCCAAGTATTTAATGACAGTTTTGATTAGGCTACATTTATGACAATTTTATGGTAGTGGCATGTAACTTTATTGGTAAGGAGCATTATGGAATAATGGCTGTGCCTTTTTGCATTTTGGTAATTTGAGAATCCATGAAGTATGTTTATTGTGACCTATTACAACATTCGGTACCAATTTTACTTTGGGTAAATTACAATTTGGGTCCTCATCTATGGGTCAGATCCCAGAATGGGTCCTGATCTTTAAATTGTAACGATTCGGGTCCCAAGATCATTAATGTAAGGAACTTTTTGAGGCTAATGACGAGTATGTCCTTGTTTAAAAGTTGGAATTCAACCTCCATTCCTTTCCCAAGAAGGGTATATTCGTCATGAACCCTAAAACTTCCATTTTCTAATGGTCCTGGGACCCGAATCGTTACAATTTAAAGATTAGGACCCATTCTGGGATCTGACCCATAGATGGGGACCCAAATTGTAATTTACCCTTTTACTTTTAGTGATTATCAACTTCGTTTCCTTTCAAACAAAATTCGATGACTTTTATCATTTCTCAAATTATTCAGTTTGATTATCAAATTAACAGAAGATTGTGTCCAAATCCACAGAAATTGCAATTTTTAATTGTACAGTTTGGAAATAGTGATTATTTTGATTTAATATACTTATGCGTAAAAGACTAGTTAATTGACATAGTTTAATTGCAGTATTTCTGGCATTATTGAGTATTTTTTAGTGATTCCATGGATACCTGCGGGTACCCGCTACCCATTCAAATAATCCGCGTACCCGTTAGAATAGGGTACCCGTTGGATCGGGTCATATCGACCCGTAGACCCAGTACTAATGGGCCGGGGCGGGTCGTCATTGAATGGGTCGGGTACCCGCCCCATGAACACCCCTACTAAATCCAACCCAATTGGAAGTTGAGTGCTACTTGTCTCGACTCTTGAGACAATAACCTGATGGTTTGCTTCAAAGCTCAAAAAGGCTTTTATTTTAGGTTAACTAATTGGTCCAGTATTTAAATCTGGGGGATCCAAACACCTTTCTGAGGCCCATATGCCGAGGAAAGAGGGGGCCCATTTTGATGCATACATGCGGACAAAAAGGGTAAAAACGACAGGAAGTCCAAAAGGGAAATCTTCCCTCCCGTGTAATTCTCGTAGGTTGAGAGGTCTTATCGTAAAAGTGAAGAATACAACCTGACGTGGACAAGTAGATGAAGACTTCTGATGTGCGTCTCCAATCCGGAGCCGACGGTTCCATCAAACGTAGTCTCTGTCGTGGAGACCGGTCACACCTGAGCGGCTGAACGTTGGGTAGGGATGAAAACGGTCGGATACGGATACGAATAAAGGTGTTATCATATCCTCATTCTTTGAAAATTCGGATACGAATACAAATACGAATATCACACAAATGTGTAAAATGTAAAATCATATCCTCAAAATACTAATACGAATGCAAAATGAATATTGGTAATTCGGATACGGATATTTGACAAATGAATACGAATTAATATACGAATGTTATATATGTCCAAATTTATTAAAAGCTACAAACATTTCAGGTTCATACTTATATAAAAAGTATATTAAATATTTTAATAATGAATATGTACATAAAAATCACTAAATAATAAAAGAAAACGTAAAAATATAATTAAATAATAAAAGAAAGCTTACCGAACTTCCTTATTTGTATACCATGTGAGTATTGTTATCATCCAGAATTTGAACATTCGCATCCATATTCGAATTATCCTTCAAAAAACGAATATCCGTATTCGTATCCTCAAAATTTTCAACATTCGTATTCACATTCGTATTCGTCAAAGTTGAGGATATTATTTTCATATTCGTATTCGTATTCGACGAATGTTGCTTTGCATTCGTATTCGCATTCGTATTCGCCAGATACAGGAAAATGACATCCATATCCTCTAATTGACGAATGCGAATACGAACGGATACAAATATATTTGTATTCGTTTTCATCCCTAACGCTGGGGCATCATTCCGTTTGTTGCCAATTTTGATCTCTTTTAATTGGATTAATCTAAATCCGTTATTTTTTTGCACCTACCTAATCAAACATGTGGAAACAAGTAATATATCGCAAACATGGATACTTTACTAGATTTTGTGAGACTCCAATTTTACTCGAAAAATCGGATCCCATGACGGGATGCGCAAGTTTGACATTGTTGTTTGTGAGATTTAATCATATACCGTGGAATCGTGAAAATTCGAGGACTTTATATGATGAGCTTGAATGCTCTTGAATGGTTGGTGTTGAATTCCGATCTCGTCGTCCCTTGAACTTCTCTCATGTTTCGCAATCGTCTATAACATCCTCGCTTCTTCCATACAGGCAAAGGTTGGCTAAGGCTTAAAAAAACACAATAGCTACACCCGTTGTTCTCTCTTTTCTCCCAAGTATTCTCCGCAAGCTCAGATGAGGTGAAGGTCGAGGATGACCACTACGAAACACATTGTTGATAAAGTAAGCTTTTAAGCATGGAACACAACGCGAGGACCCATAGAGCATCACCTCACGACCCGTATGCATAAATTTTATCTTATAATTAAGTACTAATCTTATTATACGCATATCATTGTGCAATACTATGACTTGTTTGTTGAAGCTGATGTTGCTTTCATAAACAATCATGCATCAATCACCGCCATATGTTGAACCCTTCAATGGTCTGGTAGTAGAAGCAATGGCTCCCACTTTAGAAAGGAACATGATTCAAATTCCCCCCCCCCCCCCCTTCAACCAGTAAAAAAAATAACTGCCATATGTCTCAACAAATTTAACATGAGGGCATGTTTATAATTTTGTAGTTCTTAAAAGGGTACTCATCTCTTCTTGGTTGTGGTTTACATGAGAGAGAGAGAGTATGTAATCTTAGATTTTTGCGAGTTAGACATGTGATTAAATTAACTAAAGGGTATTTACGTGACATACTAACCATTTATTTTATTATTACTGATCTCATAGTAGCCATTACTTGAGAATTGTATATATATATATTACTGAACATGTGATATAAGATATAGATATATACATTACTGAATATACAATAAAAATTTACTTGAGAATTGTATATATATTATTTGAGTATTGTCATTAAACTACTGAATTCTGTTTAAAGTAATAATATATATATGAAAATTACTGACCATTTGTTATGGTTTTACTGACTTCATAACAAGCACTTACTTGATCAGTATATATATAGTATTGAATTATGTACCATATAATAAAATGAATATAAATGACTAACTTTTGTTTGTATATTACTGATCTCGTAACAACCATTTACTTGACTATTGCATATATTTTACTGACCTGAGTATTTGGATCTCAATTTTCTGCAAGAAATTACTGATTCGAATATTTTCTTTCCAAAACGATCTTCCTTTTTTTAGGACACGATATAATTGGAATACCGTGTATTGTTAAATCGCTTTGCATTTTAATATCCTTCCAAAAATGACATCCTTCGAAATAGGTAAGCACTCAATTGATAATACATGTGTGTGGCCTACACATGGTGCTCACCGAAACACTAATGTGCACAAGACTCATTGGATAAAAATTATATATATATATAGAGGGCTTATCCAGAGAGCACTGTGCCCATTTGGGTTGAAATGAGCACCAAACGTGGGCTCGCCACATGTATGTGTTGGTTCTATTTGGAAGGGGGCGGTTTTGGCAATAACAATGTGCTTTGCATTATTAACAAAATAAGAATTCGAGTTAAATCATTTCCTTAAAAATATGTAGTCGGTTTTGGTGAGATAAAAAATATACACATTTAAATTATTGCCGGCATATAGTCTATTTATGGAATGATCATTCTACGTATAGATTAGAAAAGATAAATTACTGATTATAATTATCGATTACGTCAGTTACTAATGTTCATACAATAATTACCGATTACAAATATGCATATTACGGAACGCATTATGAATGTTACTGAAGTTATAGTTATTTAGTACTTATGTATATGTACTAGACAATTGAATAGATAAAATAATTATGTTAATATGAATAATTACTGAATATTCATGTCCATATTACTAACTCAATGTGATTAATTACTAAAATTTTAGTTACAGAATGATCAGTTATTGAAGTTATACTTAATAGTTACTAGTATCCATACATCAATTACTGATTATATAATTACTAGAGTCTATACAATATTTACTGATTACAATGTCCATATTACTGAACCCATTCTGATTGTTACTGAAGATATTATTTTATTATTACTGAACCAATACTATTGTTACTGATCTCACAACAAAAATTTACTTGAGACTGTATATATATATTACTTGATATTGTCTCTAAATTACTGAACTCACTGTAATTGTTACTAAATTTATAATTACTAGTATCCATACATCAATTACTGGTTATATAATTACTAGAGTTCATACAATATTTACTGATTACAATATCCATATTACTGAACCCATTCTGATTGTTACTAAAGATATTATTTTATTGTTACTGATCTCATAATAGCCGTTACTTGAAAATTGTATAAATATTACTGAACATGTGCTATAAGATATAGATATATACATTACTGAACACACAACAAAAATTTACTTGAGATTGTATATATATTACTTGAGTACTGTCTCTAAATTACTGTTCAACGCAATAACACATATGGAAATTACTGACCATTTGTTATGGTTTTACTGACTTCACGACAAGTACTTACTTGACCAGTGTATTCATATACTGAAATATACCATATAATAAAATGAATGTAAATTACTAACCGTTGTTTGGATATTACCGATCTCGCAACAACTATTTACTTCACTATTGTATATATGTTACTGATTCCATTTGCAGATGTTACGCACAATATATAAGATGTTACTTATCGTTCTTACAAATAGATTGATGATCTATAAGCTACTTACATAATTTAACAAGCTACTTGTTATACACATCACGTTAATATATTAATACAAAATTTACTGATATTAAAACAAGGAATATCTGATTATATCTAATGATATCATTTTCAAAAGATGGAACAACATAATCTCATATTCTGTGGATGTAAACTTCTAAGCAATCATATTGCTTTCATGATACAAATACAATTGAAAGTCATCCATCATCGTTTCTTCTCATATGATGTTCTCACGATCCAAATCTAACCAAGAATCACCATTCGTCGTTGCTTATGAGATTTCATGATCCATCCAATGACAAATCCAGCCAAACGTTTGAAACTGAAATCGAAAAATATAAAAACAAAAGATTAAACTGAGATCATAATATGAACCAGCAATGACAAATCACGATAAAAAATAAGAGGAAACATAAATTTTACAACGAACGATTGATTAAAAAACTTCTACAAAAATACCTTCGAAAAACGAAGCTCCTGCAATTTCAGGACGGTAGCGCTGCGGATTTAGGGAAAAACGTTGAATTCACAATGCAATACATAATGTTACCTAATCGATAGGATTACTATTTATGAAAATCATTAATTTATAAAATTAAACGATGCTAAAAATATGAGATTGAAAGTTACGATCGGACGGATGATATGTTGGGCTCATGGAATTGCAAATGCGCCCTGTGCGCATTAGATAAATATCTTATATATATATATATATATATATATAGGCATATAGATAGTTTCATATAATCTTCCCCATACCACTAATCATATAATTGAGGAATAAGAGAGCCCTTGAGGGCACCCACTCATTGTTCTCCAAAACGACAATTTTGTGAAGGGGAAGAGAACGGAGGATGGTATGAGCATTGGACGTAAGCACGATGTCAAACACTATAAATTTCCTTGTTGTGTAGATGCACATGTTTCTTTTACTCTGTCGTTGTTGTTATGTTTTTGTATTGTTGATCGAATCCATTCCATTGATTGCCTTTGAAGTAGCGCGGTCCATGGACGACGTAGGGGGCGGTGCAAAGGGAGGAAAGGGTAAGAAAAGCAATAAAAAAAGATGTGACAGTTGAAGAGTAATAGGCAGCAATTGCTGACAATGGCGAACCTTAGGGTGCGTTTGGTTCGTGGGTTATCCAGGGGTGGATAACACGGTTTTGTGTTTGTGTGTTTGGTTGGTGGGTTAAGGGTTGAGAGGGTTTGTGTGATGTGATTGTATTGGAATTTGAAAAAGTGTGTAGTTATTGTGATATGATTGTATTGAAATTTGAAAAAGTGGGTGGTTGTTGTGATGTGATTGTATTGAAGTTTGAAATAGTGAGTAGAAGTTGAGTGTTTTATGATTTTTAGATGATATGATGGTATAATATATATTTTTTGGTTGAAAAGAGAGTGGACCCCACTAGTGGGTTGAGAATATGGGTTTTCGGGGGTAACCCATCTAAAGTGATGGTAACCCCCCAACCAAACGCACCCTGAAAGTTAGGGGACAAAATAAAGGAAGAAAGAAAGAGGAGTTCAAACTTGGCGTTCAAAATCACTTTTCCTTCAAAAGCATTCCAACAGAATCGAACATCAAATGCCATCTTGTCGTGAAAGACAATCATGTCATATGAAAAAAAACCTCAAATCGTGCTTTCCTTTTTTATCATTAATGGAATAGAATAGAGATTACCAATCTTAACTCCACCGATTCACGAGAGATGTGAGGAATAAGGTGGAATAAGTGACAAATGAGATTTATATTTCTTTTATTGGTGTGAGAGATTAGGAAGGGAAAGTACTGTATACATAGGCATAATTGATGATATAAGCACGATGCGACCATTTATCGTGGGATAGCCTATCCTGAGATAAAACTCTTCTTCTTTCGCAAACATACACTTAACTCGGGATTGAGTCCATATATCAAGGGACATAATTTGATTATCTTGAAATAAAGTCTACTTGTCTTAAGATAGGTTTTGCAAAATTATGTATATTAGTATATATGTGTTTGTCGATGTAACGGAACGGGTCGCGTCGACCATCGGCGGAAGCATGCGATAGTTGATCGCACGACCGGACCGTTACCAACAATGATATAAATGGCATACAATGAGCAGAGAATAATTATCATTCCATAAAATGTCTACTCAAACTAGAGTTCCATTATTACAACTCTAAATTGGAAAAAAATAAAAAACTATTCTATAGTTCCTGTGGGCATACAGATATCCACTAGATCTTCAAAGATAAGTCGTACCACGACAGAAATCTCAATGAGTCCGAAGCACGATTCAGAAAATGCAATCAACCCTGTTCTTCACCTGAAATTGACAAACATAATTTTGGATGAGCCTAATGCCCAGTATGCATCGGGGTCCATGCATGGGTATTCTAACGGTCCTTGGTCCGAAAAAATTATATACTTGGATTTTCATGCATACACAACATTTCGTGCCTAGATAATTCCCATGCATGTCTAAGTTCGATCCCTATCATTTTTAGTTTGGCTTCTTTCATAAACAAGGGTATACATGTAAAGTAGGTAAATTGCAAGAGTAGGCATGACAACATTTATTTCTACTTGTGGGCATAATTCATAAAATACTAGGCAATTTACATACTTACAAAACATATAAACTATTTTACATGTTATCCCCCATGACCTTGATGGTTTAACCTTTTTAAACCAATTTTAGCATAACATGTGATGGTTCATTCTCTTGTTAAACAATTCCTTGCATTTTCATGATGGTTTTCCTTTGTAAACCATTTTCTTGTACAACGTTCATTTACGTATCTTTTATACGTTTTTAACCGCTGGCACTTGCGGTTCATGGCATGACATGACAGTGTAGCTACAACTGTAGAGGACTTAGCTTTTGCCTTGGTGGTTCCTTGCAACCATACGCCCCTTGCGGCGTTGCCCCTTGCGGCATTAACACGACCCCTTGCGGTCGTCCATGTGACTCCTTATGAGCCTGTGTCGTAAATCTTGTTTAAGGTTATCAAATCTTTTTTTTTAACTAGGAAAAAGAATTCATTATTTTGCAATACACGTTATACCCATTATATACTATCTATGCTCTTCTTACACGCATATTGAGTATCCGTAACAGGTTTACATTTTTTGATATCAATCTAAAAGTTGCATTACTGGTCACATCATTATGACTAATATTTCTTTGGATTTTTCTTAATAAAAAAATATGATTAGGTATAATTTATCCCAATATTACCGTAAACAGTTCGAATATGTATAACCATCTCGGGGTTGATAAAAGAGAGGCATCATTATATAGTTTACTTTTGTATAATACTCAAGTTCATGTTGTCAAGCCCTAATGACATGTGGCCCATCTTTCCATAGAAAAAAAAACCGTTGCATGTTTTCTTTATCCTAATTGAATGTAGATAATCCAACCATATTTAAGACATACTTATAAATCAGGTAATTAAATCACACTAAAAGATGGTGGGAAAATAAATAATATTATCCATGAAATATCTTTTTAAAATATTTATTAGGGAAATCCGTGTTTGCCCAAAACGTAAAGAATCCAATTGGCAATGAATTTAACTACATACAAAACATTGTTATTATTATTCTACCCCATGCTTTCTCTGTTCTCGACAATATTTAAGATGTCTAAATTCAACTAATTAGTTAAAAGTGACGGCATCGGTTCTTATAGGCTGAAATGCATAATTATGTCAACCCGTGTTCGCGAAATAATACTTTTGTAACAATAGCTTCTCTACATATAGGCTGAAGGTATCATATTACATGGCTTATTAACATATTTATATGGTTGGAACCCTACACAGGGTACACCTTTCTGGCTCATAATAAGAGAAGCTTTACAAATCTAGCCACCCACAAATATATAGAAAATCAATATATGATTAATCACTAGCATTCGATGTATTGAAAAGAAATCACGTTTCCTCATTGATATTCATTAATCGGATTAAAACAATGGCTCATGTGACTTTGATTTAAGGATCAAATATATGAATAAACCTAATTAATAATAAAAGCATCTACACCGTTATTCCGTAGCTTGAAATACGATTTTACATGCCAAAGTTTTGTGATACAATTCTAAATCTAGTGTAGTGGTATAATACATATCCTAATATTTGACACGTAAATTTCGAGATTATAACAATCCGGGATTGATCATAGTTCATACGAAAAAACCTAACCCAATACATACGTTTAGAAATCGAAAACCTAAAACCGATACATACCTCGATCCAAGGCTTAACTCCACTCGTCGCGATCGTCGCGCCTTCTTTCGGTCACGGATCCGTGCTCCTTTCCTCCTCCGATTCGACGTCGTCTTCTCCTGCGACGACGAACGGCGCCGATAAGATAACCTTCCTCTCCCTCTCTAACTCTCTCTCTCTCTTTCTCAAAAAGGCAATGACGTGAGGAATGGGGACCCTTGGGGTTTTATTGATGCTAATGAGATGATTTATTATATTAACTAAACCTATTAAATCCAAGATAATGCCTTTTTGATTTTTTTTGTTGAAAAGGTCAAAGCCGTTACAATCTACCACCCTTAAAAAAAATTTTCGTCCTCGAAATTTCTTAGTAGAGGGACATACCGAAAAGTTGTGGGTACTTCTCCTGCATTTCACTTTCCAGCTCCCAAGTAGCCTCCTCCTTTTGGTGGTGTTGCCAAAGGACCTTGACCATCGGTACTATGCGCCGACGGAGTTGATGATCTCTACGATCGACGATTCGTATAGGTTTCTCTTCAAAGGTCAAGTTTGGCTGAATATCAATGACCTCATGCTCGATCACATGTGAAGGATCAGGAGTGTACTTCCTCAGCATAGACACATGGAATACATCGTGAAGTTTCGAGTATTGAGGTGGTAATGCAATACGATATGCCACTTCTCCAACCCGCTGCAGAATCTCAAAAGGTCCTATATATCTGGGAGTGAGCTTTCCCCTTTTGCCAAATCGTAAGACTCCCTTGGTTGGAGAGATCTTTAAGAACACATGTTCCCCAACCGCGAAACTCAACTCTCTTCTATGACGATCGGCATAAGATTTTTGCCTACTTTGAGCTGCCAATAATCTTTTTCTGATTAGATCAATACCCTGCTTACTTGTCTGAACAAGTTCCGGTCCTAGGATGTGCTTCTCGCCAATATCACTCCAGCATGAAGGTGATCTGCAAGGTCTCCCATACAATGCTTCATAGGGTGCCATCTTGATGCTCGAATGATAACTATTATTGTAAGAAAACTCCACTAATGGAAGGTGTCTATCCCAACTGCCCACAAAGTCTAGAGCACATGCTCTCAACATATCTTCTAGTGTCTGGATGGTCCTTTCTGACTGACCATCAGTCTGCGGATGAAGTGCTAAACTTCAATTGAGTGCCCATCGCATCCTGAAAACTCTTCCATAGACGAGAGGTAAATCGTGTATCCCGATCGGATACAATTGATGCAGGAACTCCATGCAAGCTGACAATTTCATTCACATATAATTCGGCTAAACTGTCTGTCGACTGATCCAAGCGGATAGGTAGAAAATGTGCCGATTTGGTCAATCGATCAACAATCGCCCATATGGTGTCATAACGGTGCTTTGTGGTCTTGGGTAGACCAGTGACAAAGTCCATCGTTATGTGCTCCCACTTCCATTCAGGTATCTCCAAGGGTTGAACAGGTCCTTCTGGACGCTGATGTTCAATCTTGATCTGTTGACATACCAAGCATCTAGCAACAAATTCTGCGATGTTATTTTTCATCTTTGGCCACCAAAAGTTCCGTTGCAGATCCTTGTACATTTTCGTTGTACCTGGATGAATAGTGTACATCGATCTGTGTGCTTCATCCAGGATCTCCTGCCTCAACTCAGTATCACTTGGAATCCATAACCTATTACGGTACCTTATGGCTCCATCCGTTCCGATGGTGAAATCAGAACCTTCCTTTTTAGATGCTTCTAAAAATTTAGGAAGATCAACATCTATTTTTTGTGCAGTCAAGATTTTCCCAATTATCTCTGGTTGAATGTGGAGCGCCGCAAATGATATCTTTCTTGATCCGCTCAAGAAAGGCTTCCAATCTTCAAAATCCATCATCATCTTCCACTGAAGTTTTAAACTAGCCAGTTTACCTTCCCATTTCCTACTTAATGCATCTGCTACGACATTTGCTTTCCCCGGATGGTAATTGATGGAGAAGTCATAATCTTTTAGGAACTCTAGCCAGCGCCGCTGCCTCAAATTAAGTTCCTTCTGAGAGAAAATATATTTGAGGCTCTTATGATCACTGAGCACGTCAAATTGTTCACCGTAAAGGTAGTGCCGCCAAATTTTAAGAGCAAAGACTACCGCTGCTAACTCTAAATCATGAGTTGGGTAGTTCCTCTCTTGCGGTTTTAGTTGTCGTGAGGGATAAGCAATGATTTTCTTATTTTGCATAAGAACACACCCGAGTCCTGTGCCTGATGCATCTGTATATACTACAAAGCCTCCACTGCCTGATGGTAAGGCCAATACTGGAGCTGTAGTCAATCTCTGCTTCAATTCTTGAAAACTCTGCTCGCACTTCTCGGACCATACAAACTTCATATCCTTTCGGGTGAGCTTCGTTAATGGTAGCGATATTCTTGAGAAATTCTGAATAAATCGTCGATAATATCCAGCTAGGCCAAGAAAACTACGGATCTCAGAAACGTTCTTGGGTTGCCTCCAATTCATCACAGCTTCTACCTTGGTTGGATCTACCTCAATGCCGTCTTTAGATATCACATGACCAAGGAATGCCACTTTATTTAGCCAAAAATCACATTTGGAGAATTTTGCATAAAGCTGGTGTTGCCTCAGAGTTTCGAATACAATCTGTAAATGTACTCGATGTTGCTCCGGATCAGGTGAATATATCAGTATGTCATCCACAAATACGATGACAAACTTATCAAGGTATTCTCGGAATACCCTATTCATTAGCTCCATAAAAGCTGCAGGAGCATTAGTAAGACCAAATGGCATGACCAAGAATTCATAATGACCATACCTTGTCCTGAATGTTGTTTTTGATATATCCTCCTCTCTTATTCGGAGTTGATGATAACCCGTACGCAGATCAATTTTTGAGAAAACTGTTGCTCCCTGCAACTGATCGAATAAGTCATCAATGCGAGGTAACGGGTATCTATTCTTCACGGTCACTTTGTTTAGACCTCGATAATCAATGCAGAGTCTAAGAGACCCATCTTTCTTTTTCACAAAAAGAACGGGTGCTCCCCACGGAGAAACACTGGGACGTAAAAATCCCTTATCTAGTTGTTCTTGTAATTGCTTCTTTAGCTCCTCAAGTTCTGCAGGTGCCATTCTGTACGGAGCTTTGGAAATCGAAGACGTTCCTGGGATCACATCAATTGAGAAATCAACCTCTCTATGAGGAGGTAGTCCAGGAAGATCGTCTGGAAAGACATCTGCAAACTCTCTGACCACATCTAAATCTTCAAGACATGCATGTGATGATTCAGTGCTAATTATACTAGCGAGGAATGTGATGCAACCCTCAGCTAGTAATCGATTTGCTTGCAAGGAGGAGATAACCAATCTTCCACCCTTACAGGTGCCCCGAATAACTATCTCCTCATGGTTTGGTCTACTCAGGACCACCTTCTTTTCTCGACAATAGACCGCTGCGTAATGCTCCCATAACCAATCCATTCCCAAGATGACATCATAAGTTGTGATGGGTAATAATATGAAATTGGCAGTGAGGGTGTCTTCTTTTACCAAAACAGGTACGTCCTTTAAATACATACCCGTTGCAATAATATCACCCATTGGTGACGAAACTGTAAGTGTATAAGGAAGCTCAACAGCTTCTAAACTTAACTTTCTCGCAAAAGCATTCGAGATAAAGGAATGCGTGGCACCAGAATCAAAAAGAACATGACATAAATGGTTTTCAATTAATAGAGTACCTTCCACTGTCGTGTTGGCACCTTCTGCATCCTCTGGAGTGATAGCAAAGACTCTTCCTGCTACCTTCTTTTTCTGCTCAAATGGCTTCTTCTGATCCTTGACATCTTTCTTGCAATCTTTCCTGAAGTGACCTTTTTCTCCGCAATTAAAGCAAGTAGTGGTTAGCATGTAGCATTCTCCTGGATGCCTCCTACCACAATGCGGGCACACTTCAAATGCGTACTTCCTGTTTGCTGGTGCATCATCAGTCTTTGTCTTCTTAGCATTCGTTGCAGTGTGACGCCTCTTGTCATTGAAGTTCGGCTTGTAAAGGCGCTTTCGAGGATTTGCTTGCTGTATCCTCCGGTATGCTGCATCGATCTCCACTGCTGCTGCAACCGCCTCAAATAAGGTCGTGGGACCTCTAGTCAGCACTTTCATGCTCAGTCCTACATTCAAGCCTTCAACAAACTTTCTAGCTCGTTGCTTTTCATTGGAGCAGATACCCTTGCCATACTTCTCCAATTCTTGAAATTTTGCTGCATATTCTTCGACTGTCATATTTCCCTGTCGAAGATTTATAAACTCTTGACGCTTAGCATCCTTAACATGCTCAGGGATGTAACGCTCAGTGAAGCGCTCAACAAAGTCATCCCACTTAATGACTGGAGTTTCCGAAAAATGGATTCCCTTGCATGAAGTCCACCACTCCTTTGCATTGTCCCGCAGACGAAATGTCCCAAAGATCACTTTTTTTCCCTCAGGACAATCCGTTGCCTCAAAAGTCAACTCCATCTCTCTTAGCCAATGTTCGGCTTTTTCCGACTCGTGCTCACCCTTGAAAGTGGGCGGATCATGCTGAATGAAGGTCTTTAGAGTCAGTCCACCTGAGTTGGACGTCTGACTCTTCTGTTGCTGGGTCATTAGTGTCATTAACTCCAGCATCTGCCTCTGCATATCCATAACGGCCTCTTGGCTCGTCGATGAGTCACGGTCTGCAATGGCTTCAATTGCACGTCGAGGAGCCATCTGATTCAAAAATTGACAAGGTCAATGAGTTGTGATACTAAATCTTTCTATATAAATCTTAGATCACTAAGAACTGTAGATATCCTATGCCCAGAAGAACTCTAGCTCTGATACCATTTGAAGGAACGGGTCGCGTCGACCATCGGCGGAAGCATGCGATAGTTGATCGCACGACCGGACCGTTACCAACAATGATATAAATGGCATACAATGAGCAGAGAATAATTATCATTCCATAAAATGTCTACTCAAACTAGAGTTCCATTATTACAACTCTAAACTGGAAAAAAAAATAAAAAAACTATTCTATAGTTCCTGTGGGCATACAGATATCCACTAGATCTTCAAAGATAAGTCGTACCACGACAGAAATCTCAATGAGTCCGAAGCACGATTCAGAAAATGCAATCAACCCTGTTCTTCACCTGAAATTGACAAACATAATTTGGATGAGCCTAATGCCCAGTATGCATCGGGGTCCATGCATGGGTATTCTAACGGTCCTTGGTCCGAAAAAATTATATACTTGGATTTTCATGCATACACAACATTTCGTGCCTAGATAATTCCATGCATGTCTAAGTTCGATCCCTATCATTTTTAGTTTGGCTTCTTTCATAAACAAGGGTATACATGTAAAGTAGGTAAATTGCAAGAGTATGCATGACAACATTTATTTCTACTTGTGGGCATAATTCATAAAATACTAGGCAATTTACATACTTACAAAACATATAAACTATTTTACATGTTAGCCCCCATGACCTTGATGGTTTAACCTTTTTAAACCAATTTTAGCATAACATGTGATGGTTCATTCTCTTGTTAAACAATTCCTTGCATTTTCATGATGATTTTCCTTTGTAAACCATTTTCTTGTACAACATTCATTTACGTATCTTTTATACGTTTTTAACCGCTGGCACTTGCGGTCCATGGCATGACATGACAGTGTAGCTACAACTGTAGAGGACTTAGCTTTTGCCTCGGTGGTTCCTTGCAACCATACGCCCCTTGCGGCGTTGCCCCTTGCGGCATTAACACGACCCCTTGCGGTCGTCCATGTGACTCCTTATGAGCCTGTGCCGTAAATCTTGTTTAAGGTTATCAAATCTTTTTTTTTAACTAGGAAAAAGAATTCATTATTTTGCAATACACGTTATACCCATTATATACTATCTATGCTCTTCTTACACGCATATTGAGTATCCGTAACAGGTTTACATTTTTTTGATATCAATCTAAAAGTTGCATTACTGGTCACATCATTATGACTAATATTTCTTTGGATTTTTCTTAATAAAAAAATATGATTAGGTATAATTTATCCCAATATTACCGTAAACAGTTCGAATATGTATAACCACCTCGGGGTTGATAAAAGAGAGGCATCATTATATAGTTTACTTTTGTATAATACTCAAGTTCATGTTGTCAAGCTCTAATGACATGTGGCCCATCTTTCCATAGAAAAAAAAACCGTTGCATGTTTTCTTTATCCTAATTGAATGTAGATAATCCAACCATATTTAAGACATACTTATAAATCAGGTAATTAAAGCACACTAAAAGATGGTGGGAAAATAAATAATATTATCCATGAAATATCTTTTTAAAATATATTATTAGGGAAATCCGTGTTTGCCCAAAACGTAAAGAATCCAATTGGCAATGAATTTAACTACATACAAAACATTGTTATTATTATTCTACCCCATGCTTTCTCTGTTCTCGACAATATTTAAGATGTCTAAATTCAACTAATTAGTTAAAAGTGACGGCATCGGTTCTTATAGGCTGAAATGCATAATTATGTCAACCCGTGTTCGCGAAATAATACTTTTGTAACAATAGCTTCTCTACATATAGGCTGAAGGTATCATATTACATGGCTTATTAACATATTTATATGGTTGGAACCCTACACAGGGTACACCTTTCTGGCTCATAATAAGAGAAGCTTTACAAATCTAGCCACCCACAAATATATAGAAAATCAATATATGATTAATCACTAGCATTCGATGTATTGAAAAGAAATCACGTTTCCTCGTTGATATTCATTAATCGGATGAAAACAATGGCTCATGTGACTTTGATTTAAGGATCAAATATATGAATAAATCTAATTAATAATAAAAGCATCTACACGTTATTCCGTAGCTTGAAATACGATTTTACATGCCAAAGTTTTGTGATACAATTCTAAATCTAGTGTAGTGGTATAATACATATCCTAATATTTGACACGTAAATTTCGAGATTATAACAATCCGGGATTGATCATAGTTCATACGAAAAAACCTAACCCAATACATACGTTTAGAAATCGAAAACCTAAAACCGATACATACCTCGATCCAAGGCTTAACTCCACTCGTCGCGATCGTCGCGCCTTCTTTCGGTCACGGATCCGTGCTCCTTTCCTCCTCCGATTCGACGTCGTCTTCTCCTGCGACGACGAACGGCGCCGATAAGATAACCTTCCTCTCCCTCTCTAACTCTCTCTCTCTCTCTTTCTCAAAAAGGCAATGACGTGAGGCATGGGGACCCTTGGGGTTTTATTGATGCTAATGAGATGATTTAATATATTAACTAAATCTATTAAATCCAAGATAATGCCTTTTTGATTTTTTTTTGTTGAAAAGGTCAAAGCCGTTACAGTCGAACTTTTAACGAGGTGAACCTGCACTTAAAGTTAAGACTTAGGTTCGATTTCTTTATTTTCAAACCAAATTCCAATTAAACTTTTAGGGAATAAAATGTGAATGAATATCGAAATTGAGATTTTCTTGAAATTCTTAATGGTTAACCTGTTTGGACGAAGGATAATGAACACGGGGGAATAAGGGTAAGTGAGATCTATCCAACACTTTTATTTGATTGTTTTAGAAGACAAGGAAGAGATAGATACAATAGATAGACAAGGAAGAAATAGATACAATGGATGTTGTGTTTCAAAGAATTGAATTTGCCATTCAAAAGGGTTGGCAGCGCAGCTTAATGCCCGTCTCCCAACAATCTTTCTGTAAAATGATTTGATTTATATAAAATGTGTTAGACATATAATAGATAATGTAATCATGATGTGATCGCTTATCGTATTTCATCTCGGAATATCTTGCATCCAAATAGGAAAATTCTAAACTGGAATTAAGAAAATTCATTCCTCCATAATTTTCTTGTTTTGCTAACAATTCCATTTTTATCATTTTAAAATGTCGTTGATTAATTCAAACCAAACGAGAAATGAAATTATCTTACTAAGAAAAAATGGAAAAGAATGGATATCAAATGATATCTTTGTAAATATATTAAATAATATAAGTAGAGCAAATGCCTATTCTAGTAAGGTGTGGGAAACAAGAGAAAATGCTCCAATGGTAAGTTATATACACTAACCCTATGTTCTTCTATTTGTTTTTTCTAGGTTTTTTTACGGTTGTGTCATTTTTAGATTCAACAATATCAATTATACCCTCCAATTTTTGGAATATCAGTTGTGTCACTACCTCTTTGTATCGTTCTCACTCGTGTTCTTCCGTTAATTTCGCCATTAATAAGATAATTCAAACCACTGTTTATAAAATCAAAGCTCTAGTTAGTAAAATTTTCTTATTTTTGTGTCCCTACAATTTTTAAAAATTTATATTTGTGTCCTTTTTCTTTCCAATTATATTTGTACCACCGAGATAATGTCCTTTGGGAAGGGAGTGAATGTAAACTAACCAGAGAGCACGACTATTAATTTTGCCCAAGAAGATAGAGGCAGAAGAAAGGTTTAAAAAACCGGACCAGATCTACCAGGGAACTTGCCTCGACCCGATCGGTTCGACTGATTTTATGTAATTAATTTTAAAAAAAGAAAATAAAAAATTGAGTCCGATAGGTGGTCGGATCGGGTTGACCCAGATTGACCAAATTTTGATGGTTTAGTATATTTTCAAAAAATAAAGGTCTAAATAATGAAATAATTGGGTTTTTATCACTTGTACCCTTCTTAACTTCTAAAATTTCCGTTATGTCCATCTCTTTTTTGGAATATAACTTGTGCCACTACTTTCTTAGAGTAATTTTATAGAAGCAACTATAAATAAATTATTACAATATTATATTCACATATAATGCTAGAAAATGTGACTACCTTTTGTAGAGTTTTACTCAAAATAGACAATCATGTTATTTTATCGAAAGATTTGATATTTTAAACAATTATTTCATTGACATATAAATACATATTTACATATATGTATATGGTTTTATCGGTTCAAAAAATCGGTTCGATCGATCGGACCAGTAAATTAAATTCGGTCAAGTTTTTTCCGAGTCGATAAGAATGATAACATCATACTGACATCATCACCGATTCGATCGATTTGGACCGACGATCCGACTCAGCTGAACCAAATCGAAGATTGAGCGATTCAATGTCCAGTCTAATTTTTAAAAACCTTGGACAAGAGTAATACTATAAAAAATATTACTGATATCAGACAATCTAGTAATAGCACAAATGCAAGCAATCATTATTTTTTATACATATTCCTCCCTCTCTCTTTCTCTTTCTCTCTCTCTCCCTTCCTTGGGAAAGGGAGACACATCTTCCTCACACCATAAACTTGCACTTGCACTTGCAATGACATAGGAGAAAGAGACAAAAAGATGGTCTTTTTTTTTCTATCAAGAGTTTGAATGCAAATCCGATTCCAAGGAAACAAGTGGGGCACTTCTCCATCAAACCCTTTAGCATTATCAATAAAGAAAACGGGTAATATCCAAAATATCCCAAAATTAGGATCTCTTTATCATACAGAGTCCCAATTATAAGATGACGCTAATGGTTCAATTCCATAAAATGAAATAAAAAGATCTTGTAAATATGCCACACCTCAAAAGCTTTTGTAATTAAGAGGTGTATACGTGATTAATGGAAGATTTATCCTAACCTCAATCAATGGGATTGCAACTTAAGTGTAACTTAAATCATTGATCGCATTTAACTAAAGAAATCTAAGCAGTATAATTTTTAGTTAAATTGTTGGAAAATTCCATGCACTATACACCTATCTTCGATATTAATGATCTTTAAGATTTACCTCAAGGGGGTCCGATACTAATGGTATCGAGTTGATCATGTTAACTTTCTAGCTCGATCACATTGTAGAAAATTTAAAAGATCGAGTATCATATTGTTACTTAAGAACAAACAGCATATACTTTTCTTTAATGTACTCAATAACTTAATGGATTTCTACACCACGAATCCTAAACAATGTAAATTACCTTATCGACCATGTATTCTCTGTAATTATCACAAAAAACCTGCAAATTTGTTATTACTCTTGCACTATGGATTTTATGGTTAACTCTCATCTATTTGACCGTTAAAATGTACTAGATTCCATCAAAAATTATATTTAGTACCCTTTTGCTTAGTAAATTTACAAATGTATACCCTCCTATTCCATCACTCTCCTCCTCCCTTCCTTACCCTCCTTTAGCCACCCCCGGTACCATCTCCCTCCCAGTGTTGTCCCAGCAGCCCCCACCTCTCCCTAACGCCCTCACACATCTCGAGCCCTGCCTCGACCACCACCACCCTCCTCAACATTGTCTCGACATTCACCTCACCTCCCCAGCATCACCCCGACCACTACTTCCCTTGCCAAAGCCCCCACCCCTCCCCAATGCCACCCAACCGCCACCATCTCGCACTAACGCACCCACCCTCCCAGCATTGCCCCAATTATCTGTTGGGGATAAATGGGTAAGATGCGGAACAATCAACAACCCAAGATCTGTATCCCCCTAAACTGTCCTGCAGCAAAGATGGCACAACACAATATATGTTCCCCACACGGGAACTCAAATGGCAACAATGACAATCACAATCACAAGCAAGCAAGCAACCACACGAGACAAAGATTTTTTACGTGGAAACCCTTGCTCAATGTGAGCTAGGGAAAAACCACGGGGCAAGACCGGCAACGATTCTAATACGTTTAAATGGAGCCAAATGTTCTTCCCGGTTTTGTTGCCCACAAAACCGAGGTACAAGCCACACACAATGGATAGTTGTTTAACAAGTATCTAACTATCCCTAGGTATCCAAAATACCAAATGTTGTGCTTAAATCCAAAAGGATAAAGTGACTCCCCTTGTGGGCTCCCAGATGGAGACCCAACCTTGGCTTCTTGAGGTCGTCCGCAACGACCTCCCGCTGCTCCCTCTTGAGCTCGCCCAAACGGTGCTCCCACGCCCAACTCCAAGCCCTAGCCGCTGTCCCAAAGCTCGAGCTGCGCTGCCCTCGAGCACGGTCTCTCTCTCGCGCTCTCCCGCTCGCGTGGTGGAAGACGGAGAGGATGGGTTCCAAAAACCCCGCTGCTGGCCGCTGGAATGGAGAGGACGAGTAGGGCTGGAATCGGCTGAAAGCAGTGGCCGAATGGTGCCTTCGTGATTCCCTAGAATGGGGAAAAAGGATGGGAGCCGAATTAGGGCCAACTTGATGGAGAAATATCAAGTATGCCCCTCCCAAAAAGGTAAACAGCTGCTGCCCCCAAGTTGGGGCTGGAACTTTTTCAAAGAAACCCAACAACCTCCCCATCCAACCCCAACGGGGAGGTGTTGTCCTGTGATGGAGATCAAGAAGAGGTGACACCGCTCAGCTCTCTACAGAGCTGAAGCTTGTCATGAGTGACTGCCTTGGTCAACATGTCTGAGGGGTTCTCATCTGTGTGGATCTTCTTCAACGTGAGCTGCTTCTGCTCAATTGCATCCCTCAGCCAATGGTATCTCACATCAATGTGCTTTGTGCGAGCATGGTGCATGGTACTCTTGCTCAAATCTATAGCGCTTTGGCTATCACAAAACACAACTGGCTCACTGCCATCCAATCCAAACTCACCAAGAAAGGGTTGTAGCCACAACACTTCTTTTCCAGCCTCTGCTGCTGCAATGTATTCTGCCTCTGTAATTGAGAGAGCAACACATTTCTGTAGTTTGGACTGCCATGATATGGCTCCCCCTGCAAAAGTGAAAATGTAGCCTGAGGTGGACTTTCTCTGGTCCATGCCGCCTGCCATATCTGCATCAGTGTAGCCACACAGTTTGGGATCTGACCTCCCAAAAGCAAGACACATACTTGAGGTCCCTCTCAAGTATCTCAAGATCCACTTCACGGCCTCCCAATGGTTCTTCCCCGGATTGGACATGAACCTGCTCACCACGCCCACTGCATGGGCTATGTCCGGTCTAGTGCAAACCATTGCATACATGAGGCTCCCAACTGCTGACTGGTATGGGATCTTGGCCATCTCTGTCTTCTCCTCAGAAGTAGAAGGACATGACTCTTTTGTTAGCTTGAAATGAGAGGCTAAGGGTGTACTAACAGGCTTGGCATTCTTCATGTTGAACCGCTCCAACACGCGCTCAACATAGCTCTCCTGTGACAACCACAGCATGCGCTTCTTCCTGTCCCTTGTAATCTGCATCCCTAGGATGTGACTGGCCTTGCCCAAATCTTTCATCTCAAACTCTTTGGAGAGTTCTTTCTTGAGCTTTGCAATCAGGTTGGAATCATGACCTACAATCAACATGTCATCCACATATATCAAAACAATGACGAACCTGTCATTGGGAAGACGACGAACATATACGCATGGGTCGGCTGTAGTCCTCTTGAAGCCTTGCTTTCCCATGAAAGCATCAAACTTCAAGTACCACTGTCTCGGGGCTTGCTTCAAGCCATAGAGACTCTTCCTCAACCTGAATACCATATGCTCTTTCCCTCTCTCTTGAAAACCCTGTGGCTGCTCCATGTAGATCTCTTCCTTCAAATCTCCGTGAAGAAATGCCGTCTTCACATCCATCTGTTCTAGCTCAAGGTCCATGCTAGCAACAAGTCCTAGCACCACTCTCACTGAATTCATCTTCACCACTGGGGAGAAGATCTCATCATAGTCCACGCCTTCCTTCTGGATGAACCCTTTCACTACCAATCTGGCCTTGTGCTTCACCTGCTTGCCACTGTCATCTGACTTCAGCTTGTACACCCACTTGTTCTTCAAGGCTCTCTTCCCTTTAGGAAGCTCAACAAGGTCAAAAGTGTGATTCTTCTTGAGAGATAGCATCTCTTCATTCATTGCATTCTGCCAATGACCCTTGTCCTTATGCACCTGTGCCTCCTCAAAAGTGTATGGCTCACCTGCATCTATGAGCATCACATACCTAGAAGTGGGGTAGCGGGATGATGGCTGGCGTGTCCTCTCAGATCGCCTGACCTGAGGCTCTGCTGTGTCTGCAACTGGATGAGGTAGCTCCCCCTGCCCTGGGTCCCCTTGACCTGCATCAACGGGGTCTGCATCTGGCTCATGCTGCTCTAGCTGCCCATCCTCTCCACCTGTACCCTGTACTGGAGAGGGTTCTGTGTCCTCATCACTGTCATCATCCATGGAGATCTCATCTCCATCATCACTCTCAGTGGTGTCCTCAGCCAACGTCTGATTCTCATAAAAGATCACATCCCTGTGCCTGGTGACAGTCTTCTTTCTTGGATCCCAAAGACGGTATACAAACTCTTGATCTCCATAGCCAAGAAAAATACAAGGCACTGCCTTGTCATCCAACTTCTTCCGCTGCTCCTTGGGTACCAATGCATATGCCTTGCATCCTAACACCCTCAAATGAGCATATGAGGGGTCTTTCCCTGTCCAAACACGCTCTGGAATCTGAAAGCCCAAAGGAACCGATGGAGATCGGTTCACCAAGTAACATGCGGTGCGAACCGCCTCAGCCCAAAAGGTCTTGGGTAACTTCGATGTCTTCAGCATACATCGGACTCTCTCAACAATGGTCATGTTCATCCTTTCAGCTAGACCATTGTGCTGGGGTGTGCCTGGTTCTGTCCTCTCATGCCTGATGCCGTGATCTGCACAATAGCTCTAAAAGCTATGGGAGGTGTACTCTCCCCCATTGTCTGTGCGTAGACACTTCAACAATTTTCCTGTCTCACGCTCAACCATGGCATGGAACTTCGTGAAGCAATCAAACACTTGATCCTTCGATCTCAGCACATACACCCACACCTTCCTGGATGCATCATCAATGAAGGTGACAAAGTACCTATTGCCTCCCAAAGAGGCTGTGTCCATGGGACCACAAACATCTGAGTGAACCAGCTGTAGAAGGTTTCCCTTCACCTTGGATCTCGCTCTGTACGGTGCACTCCTGCTCTTCCCAACCTCACATGCATCACAAGGAGACAAAGTGATGTCATTGTGGTAGGGGATCAACTCTCTCTTGCTAAGAAGCTGTTAGCTCTTCTGGCTCATGTGGCCAAGCCGACGGTGCCACAAATCTGAGTTATCTGCTTCACTAGCATGCAAACTGCCATCCATGACCATCACTCTAGTCATATAGAGTGTGTGACACAAGCTGCCCCTGGCCATGATGAGAGAACCCTTGCTAATCTTGCATCTGCTGTCGCCGAACTTCAGATGGTAGCCTTCACTATCTAGCTGTGAACCAGATATAAGGCTAAGCCGCACATCAGGAACATGCCTCACATTCTGAAGAGTCATTGAGCACCCAACATCCGTCTGGATCGAGATGGTGCCCATGCCAATGATCTTAGAGTAACTCTCGTTACCCATCAAGACCCTCCCATAATCACCCCTAGTGTAGGTGGTGAAGAACTCCCTGTGTGGAGTCACATGATAAGAAGCGGTCGTGTCAACGACCCACTCCAAATCATTCCCTGCGTGCAAGCACTGATCCTGGATGGTGAGAATCACATCATCTGCACTTTCATATGCCACAACTGCAACTACATTTCCATCTTCCTTTTTCTGTTCTTTCTTGGCTTCAGCTTGTTCTCTCTTCCAAACCCTGCAATCTCTCTTCCAGTGACCGGGCTTCTGGCAATGGTGACACTTTCCTCTGCCCTTGGACTTGTCTCTGGATTTCTGCCTCTCCTGTGAAGCTCCTCTGCTGCTGGATCTTCCTCTCCTCTCAACTGCATACACATGTGAAGAGGAGGATGCCTCTCCGGATGAGCGGCGTCTAATCTCCTCATTGAGGAGACTACCCTTGACCATAGCCATGGTCAACTTGCTATCCTTCGCAGAGTTGCTCACGGTGACTACTAGAGTCTCCCAACTGTCTGGCAGTGAGCCCAAAAGAAGAAGTGACTGCAGCTCGTCATCAAGTGTCAAACCCATGGATGTCAACTGGTTGATAATGCTTTGGAAATCATTCAGATGCTCTGCCACCTTGCATCCATCCTTGTACTTTAAGTTCACAAGCTTTCTAATCAAGAAAGCCTTGTTGGTTGCGGTCTTCTGGTCGTAGAGCTCGGACAACTTATCCCATAGCTCCTTAGCATTCGTCTCCTCGGCAACGTGATGAAAGACCGACATGTCAAGCCACTTCCGAATGGTGCCAATGGCCTTTCGGTTCAATTTTGTCCACTCTCCTGCGGACATGTTCTCCGGCTTGGCGCTCTCCCCCTCCACGGGATCGTGGAGGTCCTTGCAATACAAGATGTCTTCCATCTTGGCCTTCCAGATCTGCCAATTGCTGCTTGTGAGCTTGATCATTGTGCCCTCATCATCTTTGCCCATTGCTCAAACCTGAGCTCTGATACCACTTGTTGGGGATAAATGGGTAAGATGCGGAACAATCAACAACCCAGGATCTGTATCCCCCTAAACTATCCTGCAGCAAAGATGATACAACACAATATATGTTCCCCACACGGGAACTCAAATGGCAACAATGTCAATCACAATCACAAGCAAGCAAGCAACCACACGAGACAAAGATTTTTTACGTGGAAACCCTTGCTCAATGTGAGCTAGGGAAAAACCACGGGGCAAGACCGGCAACGATTCTACTACGGTCAAATGGAGCCAAATGTTCTTCCCGGTTTTGCCCACAAAACCGAGGTACAAGCCACACACAATGGATAGTTGTTTAACAAGTATCTAACTATCCCTAGGTATCCAAAAATACCAAATATTGTGATTAAATCCAAAAGGATAAAGTGACTCCCCTTGTGGGCTCCCGGATGGAGACCCAACCTTGGCTTCTTGAGGTCGTCCGCAACGACCTCCCGCTGCTCCCTCTTGAGCTCGCCCAAACGGTGCTCCCACGCCCAACTCCAAGCCCTAACCGCTGTCCCAAAGCTCGAGCTGCGCTGCCCTCGAGCACGGTCTCTCTCTCGCGCTCTCCCGCTCGCGTGGTGGAAGACGAAGAGGATGGGTTCCAAAAACCACGCTGCTGGCCGCTGGAATGGAGAGGACGAGTAGGGCTGGAATCGGCTGAAAGCAGTGGCCGAATGGTGCCTTCGTGATTCCCTGGAATGGGGAAAAAGGATGGGAGCCGAATTGGGGCCAACTTGATGGAGAAATATCAAGTATGCCCCTCCCAAAAAGGTAAACAGCTGCTGCCCCCAAGTTGGGGCTGGAACTTTTTCAAAGAAACCCAACATTATCACTACCTCTTTACAACGATCCCACCCACCCTTCCCCACCACTGCCTCATATTGCTGTCACCTCTCCCCAGTGTTGCCCGACAACCACCTCCCCTCCACATTCCCCACCCATCTCAGCACCGCCTCAACCGCCACCTCCCCTCCGTAGCCATGACCCCTTCACTAACACCGCCCACCTCCAACTCTCATTCCCAGCACCGCCCCACTGCTACGAGGACCATCACCATGTGCCTCGAGGAGAGCCCTTGGAGAAGAAGGGGGAGAGGAGGATGTTGAAAGAGGCAGGGAGGTGGACGATCCACTATCGGATTTTTCTTTGGTTAGATTACCTCAAGATTGATCCAAGGTATTAACTCAAATAATATTAAAATTGACCGCAACATTTGCAGTGTAAGACGGAGAATGTTTGCATAGTTAGGTGATAATTACGAAGAATATAGGATTGTGAAGATAATTTGCGAAGTTTTCACGATTCATGGAGTAAAAATCCCATAGCTTTATATCAGGACCCATAACTTTGTACGAGGATCTGTTCATGAAGATGTCAAATTTCAGGATCTTTGATATAATTAGCCCAAAAAAAAGGAGGGTGGACACACGATCTGAGGAGTTCGCTTCTCTCACCAAAAATTTAATTTTAATCCCACGAGGACAACAAAATCCAACGAACCCACCAATGGTACGACCGTAGTTTTTCCCAACTCCAGTGTCAAATGCCAATTTCCTCTTACTAGTGTACTCGATGGTCATTCCGCTCCTCGGTCCTCGTCTCCCTCCCTCTCTCTCTACCCATCCGTCAAATCCATACATCCCCTTCAGTCGGCGTCCGATGGAACACAACAGCGAGTAGAGGTGGAGAGAGATGGAGATATAGAGAGAGAAGGCGTGTGGTCGTTACCCTCGCGAGGGAAACCGATAGACGCGTGGGTACAGAGAGAGAAAGAGAGAGAGACGGCATAGCTGCAGTGATTGCAGTGGTATTGCCTCAACGCCATTGCTTGACATGGACTACGAAAGGATCCATAAGCCACACTCACAGGTGCCCAACTCCATCTGCTGCTCCCTCCGATTTGTGGGCTTTTCTTCGTTTGCTGTTCTTGGCTCTTCTCCTGATGTGGGTCGAGCGAGATCTTAGCATTGTTGGTTGTTTCTACGCGAGTTTAATGATGGGTTGTTCTTGTTTTTCTCAATGGTGATCAGGGTGGTGGTGTTTCTCCCAGCAAGCTGAGGCTTATGCTCCTTGGTGTGGAGAAGAGGAGAAAAGAAGATGACGAGCTCGAATCCAAGTTCTCTTTGAGATCTGCTGCTGGTGGTGGTGCTGGGGAGCTCGAAGACTGCAGTAAGATTCCATCTTTTTGGCTTTGAGATTCGGGCTCTTGCCCCTTTGTCGATTTGATCCAAAAAGTTCAGATCTTTGGTCATATTTACTTTGAACATAAGCTGTTCGATGGATGGTGCAGACGATCGCGGGGGTTCCGCGGAGGACAGGAGTCCCGATTCCGTCAAGGATGTGGACGTTGTGAGCTCTCCACCCGAATGCTCCACTTCATCTGAGATGGGAGGTGGCCAGCGGAACAAGAGCCACGCCTTTGGCAACTCCAGGGGCCTTAGATCCCAGGAGGAGGATTGTGGCGATCCCGATAGCATGCAGTCATCTGCGGTGTTTGAATTCCAGAGAGCGGAGCGCGCCTCGCTCAGACCGGCTGTTGTGCCGCCGTTCTCTAAGCCTGCACCTTCGAAATGGGATGATGCACAGAAGTGGATAGCGAGCCCAACAACCAACAGGACTGGCAAGGGAGGAGGAGCACAGGTGAAGAGGACTGGAGGTGTCGGTTATGGCAATAGAATGGCTGCCACGAAGGTTGTCGTGGAAGTCATGGCGGAGCCGGATACTAAGAGGATTGACCATAGTCAGATGAGGAAGGAAGATGGGGGATCGAAGAGTACAAATTGGGTGCCTGAGGCTCAGAGTATGGCGGATTTTTGTACCAAATCCGCAGTTTTGGTGGAGAGCTCCATTGCTGATGCTGCTAGTAAGTGGTTCATGTGTAGCTTTGTCTAGCAATAGAATCCCGTTTTATGTTGCTTCTTTTATACTGAAAACCTCGATTTGGTTGCGCATATCATATATGCTCGAGCTGTTGATCGTATATTAGATGTTATCACGTTGAAGAAACTGGATATGATTGCCATGTACTTGTGAGGCTCTTTATATCCCCGAACTAAAGCTCTCTAATGCAATCACTTTCTTTAATTCATAACTGACCTAAAATTTTATACGCTTTTGTTGTTGATCGTTGAAAGAAATAAATACAAGTCGTTAATGTGTTGTATGACTCTTTCTTGTTCTAGTCTCTCCTGTTTGGATGTCAGCAACAAAGGAAATCCCTTTTCAGAATTTATTCAGACAGGTAATGCGATTTATTGATAGAATATGTTTGTCTGGTAAAATTACAGATTTTGTGTGTATCCAATCCATCCTTTTTAAAATTATTCACTTTGTAAAGAAGTTTGTATGAGATAAAAATCTAATAATTTTATGTCAAAAATCAAATAAGCCCTCTAATCCATCTGTCTGACCTGCTGCATTGCGGAGCTCGATTTTATGACATCCCCGCATCATTGTCTGAGGAAACCCCTCATCTCAAAAATGAATCTCATTAAGGGATCTATTGGCATGGGAGTGTTACATAAACCCCCTAAGGTTAGGTCTGTTTCTGTATCCCCCCCACAGCCATTTTCCAATAAGATAGGAAGATCTATTGCTGCCATCGAGGAGTAACCCAGTTAGGGGTGAACCTCACACATCTGTATGTTGTGTGTTTGTCTTGCACATTATTTTGATTTGCATTTGATTTCTCCTATGCACACATGTACATTCAGAAGGCACCTGAAAGGCAAGCATATAAACATGTGTTTTTGTTCTTTCATGGGTTCTACTTTCATGAATGAGTATGAATATGCATGTTATAGATCAAATATATCATATGAATATGCATGTTATAGATCAAATATATCATATATGTATTCTGGTTAGTCTTAGATTTTCTGAGCAATTTTATTTGCTTCACTTGCTGTGATACTTTACATTTTAGGATTGTACTGATGTGCACGCAATTTTGTAGTTAATCTAAGCCAACACGATTCATCTACATCTGCTCAAATTGCCACTGCATATATTCAGCCCCCATCAACTGTTAGATCCGTCTCTATGCGGGACATGGGCACGGAAATGACTCCCATTGCTAGCCAAGAACCCTCTCGGTCTGGAACCCCTCTTAGAGCATCCAGCCCAATCCGAAGTCCTGCATCATCTCCTGGAAGGATTGCGCCAACTTCAACTCCGGTGGAGTATAGCGATCACTGTGGATATCCAAACAGAAAGGTGCTCTCAGAAAAAGAGCTTCAGATGAAGACCCGGAGAGAGATCATGATTCTGGGAACAAAACTTGGCAAGCCAAATATTGCTGCATGGGCCAGTAGAGAGGAGGAGGAGCAAGATGCTTCGAAATCACTGAAAAATGTACCTGTCGATGCCACAGAGAAAAATGCTATTGGGATCCGTGCTTCTGCATGGGAAGAGGCAGAGAAAGCAAAATACTTGGCGAGGTTATTATATCGCTTAAACTCGAACTCTATCATTATTTTTGATGGACCATCTGTTCCTATGAAGGAAGCATGTTTGTCCTCGCGTCACACAAGTAACCTATAGTTTTTGTTTCTTTGGTTTTAGTATATGGACTGAAAACCAATTGGCTTTTTCTAGGTTTAAACGTGAAGAGATGAAGATCCAAGCTTGGGAAAATCACCAGAAGGCAAAAGCAGAAGCTGAGATGAGGAAAGTTGAGGTAATCTTATTGTCCAAAGTTTTCCTTGGTTGGTCTTGTCATGCGAACAAATATTTCGAGGTGCCTAGCATTGTTTTTTGCTAACGACACACTGGATTGTTGGATTTCGTATCACCTGACATTTCAAATTGGCAGGACATTCTTGAAACATTTATAGGACTTTGCAAACACATAATTTTGCATCCATTATTGCATTGTACTATCTACCATGGCACATAACTCAGAATTATGCTGGTAATGTTAACATTGGGTTTCTTTTGGTTAAGTGTCTAACTATTGAATTTTGAAGAAGACATCCTATTCCGTGGGAGAAATATGCTAATATTCATCTGGTTTGTATTTATTTATTCTCTGAGAAACGGGTATTTAAAGGTTTCACACATCGACACCACATATTAGATAAAGTAGGAATAAGTTCCTAATACAACTATAAATGGGTCGTGACAGACAACCATTCAATTTTCATCTCATAACATAAAGGAATAGAATGTGAGATTGAGCAATAGGATCATATAATATAGTACTCTCCTCAAAAAATGTTGAAATCAGTCCACACATTATGCAAATAAACCGAACGTATGATAACATAGATCTGTTTATTTTATTACAGATTTGCATACGTTCACATACATCACTAAAAGGAACATGAAAACGGACATCCAGAAGAAAAATTGGAATCCAAAAGAGATCCATGACTAAACACGCAAGCAGATTGGGAGCACAAAAATAATCTAAAAAAAGAAATCAAAATCCAAATGAAAAACATGTTCCAACAAAGATTCATGATTAAACACATGCAAATGGGTACAAAAACAATAGAAATCAGAGTTTGAAATTTGTCACCTAAGCAGTAAATAAGAGAGTTAGAAAATCACCCCTAGGCATTCTAAAAAAAAGAACTTCCCTCGAAGAAACGATGTCCACGACAGAACACACAAGAAGTCATGGTATGTTCCTCCAAGGATCTGACAATCCAATCCTGCAGCAAAACACATCTAGTGTGGCCTCTCTCGAAAGTCACTTCATGAATAAAGTCATCATTTCTTGGATAGCATTTAAGAGAAAGAAAAGCAATAGGAAGACCATTTATCGATTCTGTTATTAACCTCAGTAAGCTCATCATTTCGAAAAAAAAACGATCGATTCCGATTAGTCAGGTCAGTGAGGTAGTCAATTGAATAGAGGTTAGTCGGTCAATAGTTGTCGGACTTTTTTTATTGTTTTTGCATGATTTTTAAAAGTAACGAAGTTTTAGATGCATAATATTTGAATGGAAGATGGTTTTTATTTCATTATTGTAGTATTAAAAATATCCAAATCTTTGTAAGTATATAACTATAAAATGAATTATGTATTTTAAATAATAAAAAAATACAAAATCGGCTAAATCCGACTAAATCCCATGAGTTGTGTAATTTCTGATAAATCCTTCATTAGTTTTCCGACCGATTGAATACCAACTACCGACTTTGGCAAGCTTGTTCGTTCATAAAGAAAAAAGTGTGCTAGCGCAAGTATACATCATTAGCGATTGAGGGGGAAGAGATGGCAGTTCTGGTGTCTAAAAATGGCAGGAGTCGAGAATATACCTTCGCGATTGGGTTGCATACATGTCAAACCGCATCATGCCTTACGACAATTGTGGACTGCATCACCCCTCACACCGACACAGCTACATTCCACCCTGCCTAGCAAGGCGCATGCATGTGTTTTTAGCAAATTGTTCATAATTTTCAACACTAGTCGCAATGCCACATACTACTGGATTCACAAATGTTAACATTGAATTCTACTGGAATCGCAATTAATACCTCCGATAAATCAAAGTCTTGCCATATTTGGCTATAGTCTATGACATCATTGTTGGAATTGAAAACAGAAAAAACAGATGTCGATTTCCACATTCTCCTTTTGACAGTTCTACCTTCTTATTTCTACCTTCCAATTTGAATTATTTCCTGCGTATTCATGTTTATTACCACGGGAATAAAGTGGATTAAATATTTAAATGTAACCCTTGTGAAGTATATGATGGTGACAACAGAATATTCTGGTGCCAAACTTCTAATTTTGGTGCTATTGATTGTCATGCATCTAACCGATCTGAGATTTGTAAAAAAAACCCTTATTCCTTGTTTGTAGCCTCACAAGTCACAACCTTACATAGTTGACATCCTCTAAGGATGACACTGCTTAAAAATCTTGAAGCTATTTAGCTTCATAGAATCTTAGTTTGTAGCTTGTTATCATTCATGCCCTCCGCAGTTAGTTCATAGTTGTAATGCATCTGACTATATTCAGCTCCCGTGGTGCGGGATTGAGGTTCACTTTTTTTGAAGAAGGATTGAGGTTCACTTTCACTGATAGTATACCCTAAAGCAAGCCTCAAGAACGGCGACAACTTTTCGCGATGGCACATTTGACGAATTCCAAAGCCATGCTAAATCCCTTGCTATTGCAATTGCAATTATTTATTAACCTTAAAAGTCACAATGAGCCTCATCCTGGGTCAAATTAGTGGTTTTTATGCTCGGAAAACCTTATCTAACTCCTTTGAGTATGCAAAGACCACATTGTTGGTTCTGTCTCTTGTTGAGAAAGCCAAGATTTGTTCTAGGCCCGACAAGTCAAGTAGCATGGGAGTACTTGCTCTGGCTAGCTTGTCTTGTTGACTTGGAATATTGGGAACATACAAAAGTCATCACCCCTCCCCCTTCCTTGCCCATTTGAAATTCAAGCTTCTCTTTATTTGGTTTTAGACACTGCCCATTTACTAGTGAGGGCAAGTGGGTCTTTTACTTGCCTGACTTCATCCAAGCACTGACAATAGATACCTTTGGAACGGTATTTATGCTATTACTAGAAAGACCCCTTGAAAAGCACATGCCCGATCTCAGCTCCTTTTAAATATCTTTCTCGAAAATTACGGAGATGCCAAGAAGATCTGGGTCGAAGTGAGAACCACCAAAGTTGAAGCTAAAATTTACTTGTAGAGTATATTAGAGATCAAAAATTTATATATATATATATATATTATTTTCATATTTTATTCTAAGCTAGAATTTAGAAGAATATATACTAAAGTTCTTAACAAAGCTTTTATTATTTAGTTAAGAACTTTGTTTTTAAAAATATAAAGATAGCCGAGATAAAATAAAGAAACCGTCCGGTAAGTGCAAGTTGGCAACAAACTGGCTTATATAATTGTCCTGCAGGACTAGATCTTGAGGAAAGGACCTAAAGCTCAGCAGAGGGGAGGTGGCTTTGGCCTCATCCAGGGCACCAACGAGAGATGATTCGAGTCGAAGGACAGGGGGTTGGAGCTAGGAAGGAAAACAAAAAAAGGCAAACGAAAATGTTGCTTGCTTGGTGGGGACTGGGGTAGGGTTGACTACCCTCACCTTCTAGTCTATTTTCTTCTGATCTTTCCTTCCAGGGAAAGGTAGCCTTGGGCAATAAGTCTTCTCGGAAAGAGAGGATGCCAAGGTATGCCCACGAACCGGAGAAGATAGATTGCCGCCTACCATGAGACCACTAATCTAGACCTAGTCGATGTTGTAGTTGACTTTGATTCCAACTCCTCACCTGAATAGTGACCAGACTCACTTGAGATAATAGCTACGTGGAAGGTGAAGAAGCATAGGCAAAAAAAAACAATGCTTATGCCTTAGGAAATGAACGAGACAGAGCGGTGTCCGTCCTAAACAAACCCAAGCGTCTTCTTTATTCTCTGTACTCTGCCTTTTTTATTGGAGGATCTTATATATTTAAATTAGAAAATAAGAAATTGATTAAAGGGATAGAAAGACTAGAAAATGAGAAAGAAATGTTTGATAATGGCTCATCTTGTTTGAAAGAAATGATAGTTCTTGAAAATGATATTGACAGTCTTAAGTTCAATTGTGAAAGACTTGTAAGCGGTCTTGCTGGATCTACAAAGGGAAAAGAGAAGTTAAACCATTTTCTTGGATCTAAAAGAAAACAACGTAATAAAAATAAAATAGGATTTACTAATGGTTCTTTGCCTTATAGCAACTTATTACTTAGTTAAATGGGAGAGAAAAACCTTACCGACATGTACCTAAAAGATGGGTATAAAAGACCTTCTTGAAACTTATTTTTATAGGTGGAGATATTGTAGATTATACAAAATGGATATACACACCATCTCAAAACAGACTAAAAGCTTCAAAGCCTGGATCAAGAATAGCATCAATCTCAACTATTGTAGGACAAAGGAGAAGGTTGACGGATTATGGATTCTGGATGCTCCGAGCATATGACAGGAGGTAAGGAGATTTTTGCCATCTTGGAACACTAGAAAGGAGGAATGGTCACCTTCAGGAGTAACCACAAGGGACATATCGGTAGTATTTGACAAGTTGGTAGAGGCAAGGTTCGAAATTTCGATTTCGATCTCGTTTCGGTAAGGTCCAATACTGAAATTTCGCCGAAATTTCAGGAAATTTCGACGATTTCGGTGGAAACGTCGGAAAAGGCTAAAAAACCCGATTTTTTTCCAATTTTATTGAAAATTTCAATATTCCAAGTTATTAGAACAGTAAATAACATACAAATACACATTTATTTCACACATATTGGTCATCTATACCCTATATATAGACATATCGGTCATATCGGCCATATCGGTCATATCGGTGGACATATTGTTGGAACCCAAGCAACATGTCTCGATCGATATGGGGTCGAAATGACCCATATTTTATCCATATCATTGCAATTGAGGATCTCCACCCCTCTATTACAACCTATCTCGACCGAAATCTCATAAGACAGTTAATATATAAAAGTTGAAACCATGGTTGTAAGTTGTAACATTGTTAATACATAATAAACAAGAGTAATAGTCTAGTCTTACAAATACAATACAACTTACAACAAGTTAAAATTATAAAGAACATGCATATTTCTGATAAATGCAATAAAAGAGAGTAAAGATTAAAATATAGTACCTGCCCTGGTGACATGTTTTGTTCAGAACCAGGAGTTTCGTGGTGGATCTGAATGCCCCCCCCTTCCTTGCTGTCTCTCATAGCGCATCACAGATTCTATAAACTCGCAGTAGTTCTCCCATGTCATGTACGAGTACATGGCCTTGTAATCCATGACATACTGCCTGTACTGGTGGTCATCGATGCCTATGAGCATCCCGAGTCGAGGATAAGCAGCATTGGATCCGGTATCACGAGTGGCACGACGAGGCTGCTGCGAACTACTGCCCTGAGATCCTCGGGACGACGACGACGGAGTAGGAGAAGATCTCTGCGGAGGAGGAGGAGGAACTGCCGTGTAGTAGTCAGGAAAGAAACCGTAGCTGTCACCCCCAAAGAAACTGCCCTGGCTTTGCTCAGGTTGGCTACTTTGGTAGTTGTCTCCGCTACTGTATCCCCCATATCCACTGTAACCATATGAATATGCTGGAGGTGCGTACTGAGGAGGAGGAGGAGGTCCTGGAGGAGGAGCTTGAAAGTATTCCGGGAAGACGCCAAATGATCTCTCATCGTGCGACGATCCATATCCGCCTAAAGGACTTTGTGCTCCTCCGCGATATGGGCTGTCGATATCCATGAAGCTCAAAGAACCTACAGATGATGTCAAATCTTCCATGTAGCTGTCGGTTGGACGCTGGCCTCGACCGTACTCGTAATCCGTAGGCCCTGGACTTGGACTTGGAACAAATTGTCCGTGTGTGTTCCGTTGTCTCTCCATATACTCACGTCCTGCTTGTAGGCCTTCCTCAAGTCTGGTAGCTTGTGGCCCACGACCACTCCCTCCTGACCAACCTGAGTTTGACTCCCCACCACCACCAGGTCCAGCACGACCAACATCGTCATCATCATCATCTCCACTGTCATCCTTTGATTGTGACTTGGATTTGGAGCTACTGGAGAGAATTTCATCAACAACTGCATCAATCTCGCCCTCCAACCCTCCAACAGGGTCTGTAATCCGCCCGGATCTGGCCAAAAAGTCACCAACGTCTGCTCCCATTTGCTGGCTGATGTTCTCATTCGGTCTTCCACCTGGCTGATCGAGAACTGGGGCACCATTGGAATCCATCCACCTCTGGAGAACGTCCTCATCAGCATCGTCATCGTGCATCTTGAAAATGTATGCAAGGTCAATAGGGTCCGTATAGTCATCTTTGTCATGTCCCTCCGTTGCATGCTTCAATTTCAGCCTCAAGTTGTAATGCACGAAGACAAGGTCATTGAGCTTCTTTTCTCCCAACCTGTTCCTTCTCTTCGAATGTATCAAATTGAACGTGCTCCAGTTCCTCTCACAACCGCCAGCAGATGCGGTTTGAGACAACACTTTCACTGCCACACTTCGAAGGTTGGGAGCTTCCATCCCGTATAACATCCACCATTCGGCTGCAAAAAAAGGAAAAGACAGAAATCATAAGTACAAATAAATGTACACAAAATCAACACAAGTAATGGGTTTATTTGCCTCCGTCCCTACCAGGAAGAGTATTGCCACGACCGTTGACCGCAGTAATCCGACCAAAGGAACCCAATGCATCTCGGTAATACTTAACCTTCACAACGCACAAATAGGTTCAACCCAAATATCTTGTGACTCAAAAGTCAAAATATAGGTAGAAATTGAGGATATTAGTACCTCATTCATGCACATGCTCTGTAACTTCTCGTCCTTGACGAGCTTCTCCACCACAATCTGTACGGCTGAGCGAAGGTCACCATTTGTACCAAGTCCATTCTTGTAGTGGTACTTAGGATTGAAGTAATAAGCTGCACAGAAAGTCACGAACAAGCTCATTTATGATGTCCAACTATAAAAATTTAAATGATTGAAAAAAAACCTTTTTTTACATAATACATACCGGACTTGTGAAGAGGATGCGAGAGCATCTTAGACCATCGCTCGTCTATGATGTCCAACCATGCTTTTGATCCCTTCCCAATCGCTTCTCGGACCTTCTCTCTCATGCAGCGCATTGCCTCGTAGATGACTCCCATGGTGGGCTTCTTGTCGCCATCCACGATCCGCAATGCAGATACCACTGGATTCATGATCCTCGTGACCCGAGTCACGTCATCCCAAAAGGAGATATCATTGATCAATATCTCCACCTTCCGTCCTCCTTCAGTCCGAGCTTCAGGTATCTCGAACCACTCACCCTGGCAACACATGGTTTTCAAACCTGTCTTATGTTGCTTGAGGCTTTGCAACGCTATAAAATTGGTTGCAAAGCGTGTGATGCCAGGCCTCACCAACTCCCCATTGCACATCCGCCTCATTAGTGCCAACACTTTGCTGTGGTTATAGATGAATGTGGTGATCATTCGTGCTTTCTCCACCACCCTTGAGACGAGCTTCCTCTTGCTGAAATCCTTAAGGATCAAGTTAATGCAATGCGCAGCACACGGTGTCCAGAAAATTTCGTAGCTGCTGGACTTCATAATTGTTTCACCAGCCTTCTTGAAGTTGCTGCTGTTATCTGTCACAATTTGCACAATGTGCTCTTTCCCAACCTCCTTTATAACGTCCTTCATCAACTTCAGAAGGTACCTGTGGTCCTTCACATGCTCAGATGCATCAACAGATTTCAAGAAAATTGTCTTCCCATCGCAGTAAACAAGGAAGTTGATGATCTGCTTCCTTGTGTAGCTCGTCCACCCATCGCACATCAATGTCACCCCATACTCTGGCCATCTCCTCCTCAACTCGGCGATGTACTCATTCATCTCCTCTTTCTCCATCCCAAGATATTTGTTCATGATCTCGTAGGATGTAGGAGCCTTCACTCCCGTTCCCGCTGCAGCGATCTCATCAACGGCATGCTGCAAGAATGGCCCGCTTGCAATGTTGGCAGGAATGCTCTCCCCAAAGAAGAGCTTGCTGATGGCTTTTCCTACCCTTTCTCGTGCATTGGTGAACATTCCCTTCACTGTTTTCTGCCTCGGATCCTTGCTTGCCTTGTATTGCATGGATCCGCTCCTCGTCAAGAAGGGCTCAATTCCCTTCCCCTTGTGTTTCTTAGTGGGTGGTGGTACTGGTGCGCCTCCAGAACCACTCCCACTCCCACCTGCACCATAGAAGCCGCCCCGTGCACCACTGAGTTCTCTCCTTTCGAACTCGCTCCTCAATGATTCTTGTGTAGCCCTTCTGTATGCCCTCCTCTCTGATGCAGTCTGAATGTCGGCGGGGTACACAAAATCATCGTCATCTGAATCAGAAATGACGTTGAATTCTTTCTCGAACATGAACTCCTTCATTTGTTCTTCCCTTCTTACTCTCTCCGTCTCCTTTTCCTTCTTTCCGTCCAAGCTCGCCTTGACCTTGTCCCTCACATCTTTGGGACAACGCGTGCACTTGGCAACATTCTTGTTGTTGCCAACAAGATGTTGCTTCATCCTTGTGATCCCGCCTCCTCCCAACTTCTTCCCACAGAATTTGCATTGCGGCTTCGCCTTATTTCCATCAGGAGCGGACGCATACCTCCAGCCAATGTTCCCACTGAATTCTTCCATCTGATCATCAGAACTGTCAGATCCAGAACCGGAAGCAGAATGTGCCATGGTGAATATCCAAATGAAGAACCGGAACCGAAACCAGAATGTCGCAGAATGTGCCATGTATGAACGTCGAAATCTGCGAGGAAAATCAAGAACAAACATTAAGTTGGCATTACAATGCAACTGCTTATGAATATGCAAATTATTTTATTTTTTTAATTTCGGAATTATTATATATTTAATTTTTCCAACACCTACTTTTCTTATTTACAGAAAAAAACCTTGGATCTATACATTAGGATCTTAGATCTACAAATTAGGGGACCAATTTCATGAAAGACTACATTATTGACACAAAATATGAACAAAAACATAAATATTTAACAAATCATTTTCGGATTTTTTATATTTTTAATTTTTATTAATCCAAAACAATTTCCAGACTATGATTTATACTTGCAAAACACAAGATCCGAATATATAACACCACAACTCATTATCGTTCCACATTAAACTTCAAAACCCCCAATTTCTTCTAACATAGATCCAAGAAAATAATCTCCAACAATGTTTTAATTCATGTTAACTTCAGATCTGTGATACAATGATCATAGCTAGCACTATTGTGCAAAAAAAACACAAAAGCCCCAAATTTCTACTCCAAATTTATACCTATTTTTGGGGAAATCTCTCAAATTAAACACCATGCCTAGCTATATCAACAACAATTGAGTGAAAACCCTAAAAAAATTACTGAATTTGAAGAAGATTTATCATAATTTGGCTTACCTCAAAGGATGAAGGTCTTGGAGGATGAAGAGAACAACCACTGCCCGAAGTCGGTCGAAATGGGGACATTTCGATCGATATTTCGCTATATTTCGACAGTGGCCAGATTTTTCTATTCAAAGATTCCTAATGTCGAGCGAGATATCGAGATGGGCCGAGATATCGGCGATATCTCGCGATATTTCGACCGAAACCGGGGATCTCGATATACAGTATGATTTCGATACCCGATACCCATCGAAACTGAAATTTCGTCGAAATTTCGGCGAAATTTCGCGAGATTTCAGTCCATGGGTAGAGGTAGCACTACTTTTAATAATGTTTTATGTTTAATGGTTTGAACACAATCTTCTTAATGTTAGCCAAATATGTGATAATGGATTTCGCATTTTTATTCCATTCTTGTTGATCTAAAATACTTTGACAATTCCACCAAAGATGCTTTATTGGGCGGAAAAGGGTTTAAAGTAATTTAGTTGTTTACAAGTTTAACAAAGATAATGTTTGCGATTTTTCAGTTGCTTGAAATAATGGAATTAATCTTTGACATATAGCACTTAAACATGTTGATTAAAAGTAACTTAGTAAGTGGATTGCCAATTAAAAGAGTTAACCAAAAAACACTTTGTGATGCTTGCTCTTTAGGAAAATTACACAAAAGCTCTTCAAAAAAATAAAAAAGCATAGTTTCATCAAGTAGAGCCTTTAAACTACTTCACCAAGATATATTTGGACAAATAAGAGTAGAAAGTCTTAGTGTTGTAGATACTGCCTTGTAATTGTTGATTATTACTCTAGGTTCACTTGGACCAACTTCCTAAAAATTGAAGATCAAACAATGGGATCTTTCATAAAATTTTTCAAAACTAGGTCAACGAGAAAAGAATAATGAAATTCTTAAAATACGTAACAGATCAATGACGGAGAATTTGAAAATGAATACCTCAACAAGTTTTGTGAAACATATGGAATAAATCATTTCCACAAGCATCTCAACAAAATTGAGTTGTAGAAAGAAAGATTGTAATATTGCATGAATTTGCTAGACTTTTATTAATAAATCAGATTTACCTAAATAGCTTTTGGGCCTAAACAACTGATATTGCATCTTATGTACCAAATAAAGTATTAATCCGACTGCTCTTAAAAAGACAAATTCTGAACTTTATTTTGCTAAAATCCCCAAGATAAGCTATTTCATAGTACTTTGAAGCTATTTATTTCATCCACATTAAAATCATCATTTACCATTGGTTACTTCTCTTTATCTCTATATTTATTACTTTGAATTTTTTAAATTCTATTACTATGCGATTATTGTTTGCTGCACAATTCCATCCCCTCTTGTGTCGGATTCACATGACCATTATTGGTGAATGCCCTCATGAACATCAAGCAACTGCTTACGGACTCGTTACAACCTCATGTGGCTCACAAACTTGACATCTTGGACCCTTGCCAATCGTGCGGCTCTTATGAGCGTCGATCGCCTCGTGTGGCTCTTGCCCTTGCCCTCACCAGTTACCCCACGCATCGATCCAATTGTGAGGATCTATCCTCGTTGTCATCAAGGCCAATTGATGTTGCTAATTGTGACATTTGGCAACCTCCATTATTACATGACCTTCTGGGATCGTCGTCCCACTTGATGTGTTTCCCTTACCATTGCCTCAATTTGAGGGTGTTGCTATCTTAGGCATTCTCTTTGCACTATTAGGCGTAAATGGGACGGTGTGTTCCCGTTACTTTTTCTCATTGCAATGTGAACCACACGTTCTTGTCATTGCTTCTTCATCGACATTGCCAACAACGCTTGATCATTATCAATACTTGCACATATTGCATGACATGGGATTTGTGAATCAATTGCTCCGAATAGATAGATGGAAGGTTTAGGTTTGCGCTTCCTTACAACATCTTCATGTCAATGATGTCATATGCACACATGCATACAACCTTTCTTCTCCGACGACTTATCACTGTCTTTCTGATCTTGTCACACAAAATCACCACGAACATGTCCTCGAAGAACTTGAAAACAATCCATAAAATGCGAACCTCGAGATGAGCAAACCCAGGAACAGTGGCTCGGACAGCACGTTGAAACTTAGAGTAGAGATAAAGGCACACCATAATATCAAAACATTGATTTATGTGATTCAAGACGACTAAGACGGCTGCCCTGCTCCACAAGAGAAACGGTGTAATAATCACGTGTTTTTCATTAACTGGCTCATCGAAACATGTAGTACAAGGTCCTATATATGAACCCCAGTCGCACCTTACTTTCTAATAGACGATGTGAAACTAAACATGAGATCTCATACTACATAATAGATGGATTTTCCACAAGATCCAATTACCCAATTGTCTTAACCCTTTATTGTTCCCAACAACTTTATACGATCGATCAAAAAGAGATGTAATCTTCACTTCTTTCGCAACGGACATACTATTTGTTTAGATAGAGTAATTCATTCATCGAACGGAGTAAACAATGGCCACAATAGTCCATTACAAGGAACTCTTAGAGAGTGCAAAAATATGAGGATCCGACCACAGTCAAAATATAAACCATCACTTGGGAGACAGAATAACTCCCGAATAATAAGACCTGGAATCTTGCATCAAGACCCAAACGACTAGATCTTATGCTCCCAGATCTTTAAGTTATTTCAAGAGAAGGAGCTGAAAACATTGGGCTTGCAATTGACGCTTCCAGCTGACCTGCAAAATCTGGAAAACCAGTTAACTAAGGAGATCGCAGGTGCGAAGCTTGGCCAACTGACGCACTATTCCACATATGTGTGGAATAAAGTTATGTTGTCAATCAGGGAACGGATGTCAATGAACAAACTATTGGTTGCGATTGGGAACAAGAAATCTCAAAATTTATACAAGAAAATAAAATATCATCATCGATATCTTTAGGATCTATGCTGCTGCAATAAAGTATTCTGTCTCAGCTTCTCTATCAATGGACTATTTGCGATCAAAATTTTTGATCAAGTTCAAGTGTCTCTTTTGAATAATGTTGTTGTCTATCGGGTCTACTATATGGGGCAAACTATGGCTTATTTGTTCTTAGCTTGTTTATTGTTAACCAACGCATGCCTTTTTCCTTCAATACTGGAACTCATAAGAAAAGGTGATATACTATCCCTGATTGTATTTAATGTATACAGAATACCTTGTTTTCACCTGGTTGATCATTCTCGTCTTCTTATCCAGGTTGAGGTGGAAAGAACAAAGGCCCATGGCCAAGAGAAGCTCAAGAACAAATTAGCAGAGTTGAGACAGAAGGCTGAAGAGAAGCGCATGACAGCAGAGGTCAAAAGAAACCGACAGGCTGCAAGAACTGCCGAGCAGGTGGAGTACATTAGGCGCACAGGAAGGATGCCTTCCTGCTTCTCATGCTGGGGTTGCTGCTCTTGAAATGGAGTGATCGTCTCACCCGGTTTTTGGTTGTAATTCTGCATCCAAGGAATCGTGTATAAATGTAACTGAACCAGTTCTTGTAGCTCCGCAGTAGTGGCAATTTCAACGTTTTGAAAGTAGTTGGCCAAAGATCTCTGCTCTTTTCTTTTTCTTTCTTTCGAATCCCCTGAGCATTGCGGTCACTTCTCCTTCTGAAGCACGAGGAGTTAAACCCCACTTCTGGCGCATTATAAGCTTATGTTTGCATGATCCAATACCATAGATGGAGGGTGATCTGCAGCTGAGCCAGTTGAACATGTCCAGGTACATATGGAGACACGGGAGGAATATGCAGTGTCTAGATGCTCGACTGCAGTAGGCATCGACCCATCTCAACTGCTTGATTTTCGGTCAATGTAGGTGGCTTATGATTCGTGGTTTTTACCTCTTAATACTAACTCAATATGACTCCCGAATTCACCCCCATTTGATGTCGCCTGCTGACGTGGTGCCATGTGAATAGAGGCATGATAATTCCTTTGATGATGTGGAATTTCCGCAACATGTTTTTGTTTTAGAGGGATATTGTGTGAAAATCCATTTTCATTATAAATTCTGTAATATTTCGTACATCCAAAAAGTTTAAATAATCACACTATTTAGTACGGCTTGTTGATACCTTTCCAACGAGCTCAAGAACTTCGAATTCCGAGCTTCTTATCTTAAGATATCAACATTCTAAGATGATGGGTCAAAAGATCTGAACCGGATTTGATTATCATTTTTTTTAAAATATGAGATACGTTGCCTGCTCTCTCAAACCCTATCCGCTCACCCTCTCTACATCATCGGAAGGTCGTCCATTTGGCTGAAAAACTCAGGGGAGAGCCGCCCTTATGGTGGGTCCCACTTGGGTAGGGGGCACTCCAACCTCTTTCTCCGCTCTCCAAAGAGCAAAACCAAACATACAAAGGTAGAATATAAGAGAGAGAAAAATTAGGGCTCTGTCTCTTGTGCCTACAACCCCACATTCATGCGAGGTCACGAAGAAGCCCTTCGGTCCATTTCCTCTCGCTCCGATGGTTCTTATTTCGTGCAAGGTGCAACGGTGAGATCGCTTTTGGATTCAATTCTCCTTCTTGGTGAAAACCCTCCGTCTCCATCTTTTATCTTGTTGATGGTTTTCATTTTGGTTGATAGACCAACAAGTGAGGTTTAACTTGTGTTGCCTTTGAGGAAAAATACTATATCACATTTATAATGGAGTGGTTTGGATCGCGTCAGCCCTGTGATTTTTTGTCCTACCATTTTTGGGGGTTTCCACGTTAAAATCTTGGTGTGCTTGTGGTTGTACTTTTTGTTTAAGATTTGCTTACTCCTTTGCTTGTGGAGGTTCTTCATCCTTTTTATCTTGGTATAGGTTTTCGTTCCACGCTTCTGCAACATTTAGGGGATTTGTTCCCAAAAGTGGTATCATGGCTTCTATGACAGACAATAAGATGGATTTTGGTTCAAGCCATATGATTAGCTTGAATGGGACTAAGTATAGCATGTGGAAGAACAAGATGAAATATCTTTTGTATGTGAATTCCATGCACCTCCCGCTATTCTCCACTCAAAAGCCCAACATCAATTCGGATGAAGAATGAGAGTTTGAACATGAACAAGTATGTGGTTTCACCAGACAATTGTTGGTGAAAATGCCTACAACCACTTTAAAGGTGAAAGCCATGCTCGAGGCCTATAGTTGAAGCTTGAAAGTCTGTATGCATCCAAGACAGGAAGCGACAAGTTGTTCCTTCTAAAGAAGTTAATGAACTTGAGATTCAAGGAGGGAAGCTCCGTGCTAGACTTTCTTAATGATTTCCAAGGCATCGCAAGTCAATTGATAAGCATGAGCATAAAGTTTGAAGACGAGGCTTTGGGCTTGTTGCTGGTATCTACCTTACCAGATTCTTGAGAGACTTTCAGAGTCTCACTTACTAACTCATCAACAAATGGGATTGTTTCTTTGGAGACAGTGAAGTCTGGTATTCTCAATGAAGAGATGTAGAGAAAATTTCAATTCTTCCAGCTTTTCATTATACTAAATGGGGGGAGGAGCTGGTTCAAGAATGACAAGGGCATGGATAGTAGTTGAAGCAAATCAAGGTCCAAGTACAAGAACATAGGGTGCTACTATTGCAAGAAGAAAAGGGCACATAAAGAATTAACGCTTTCAACTCAAGAAAGATAATAGAGATGGAAGCGACAAGAACGAGAAGAATGATGAATATATTGATGTAGTTGCCCAGCATTAGCTCGTTATGTCTATGACGAGGAGATTGTGAACATTCTTTCTTGGTGTTGCCCTCTGGCCCACTTAGTACTTTTATCTTAGATGAATGGCACTGATCTTAAAAAAACTTACTAGACGTGATAATTTTGTAACATATTTTACGATCCAATGCATATTCATTTTGGGCAAAAGAAATCAAAGTTCAAAAATTACAAGATATTTTTCCCACAACATTCTTCAGAACATATGATGCCTCACTACAAGGTCGACATGGTGAAAAAAAGGTTTCTGAAGCACATTTCTCGTACCATGAGGGCAAAAGCATCCCATGGAGAGACAATTATAGTTCAAGAAAAGTTTGACGAGGTAGTTAAGGGCGATGGGGAGTAAGGCACGTCGCCAAGGTATGGCATACGGTTAAGGGTTCGCCAAAGGTGTGATGGAGTACAAAGATGATAAATGACTTGCAAAAGCCAATGCTTAGTTTGGTCTTCTAGAGAGGAGATATCAAACAACGACCTTCCTCTTTAGCATTTCTGATCTCCAGTAGCCCGGTCAAACGTCCTACGACCGACCCTTGGATTAAAGGTCTTACCATCAAACTCCAATAAGGTTGGTTGTGTCTCATCGTCTCCGTGGTTCGGAGCCACAACCGACGAGATCATCTCCTACTTCAAGCCCCGACCTTTGTTCTAGCTCACGGTTGCTTGTTTCCTTCCTTGATCATCGCAATCGTTGTTGTCATGTTTTCTAACAACCCTATATACCCCTAGAAAGTGATCACAATTAACACTAAGCCAAAGTAATCATAGTTAACACTAAGGGTGTATCCATTTGGGGGAATAACCCAAGAATAAGGGTGTTATTCCGCTTCTCTCCCCTCTCCCTCCTCGCACGACTATTCCCCTCCCATCCCCCTTATTCCACCCTTATTTCTATCTTTATTCCACCTTATCTACCTTTATTTCACCTCATTCTACCATATTCCTATCCTTCCAGTCGAACATGAATAATGCATTATTCCTGCTTCTTCCATCGTTATTACTGCTTATTCTCGAATCGAACGCACCCTAAGCCTTTTCATACATTAAATGAGACTGGTTGCATAAATTTCTTTGCCAACTCTTCTTTGTTTGGTAAAAAGCCCAATTTGGAGGAGATAGTTATAAGATGTGAGTCAAGAACGGATACCTTCCACAAAGATGTAATCAGTAATCACAATTATACTAAGCCTTCTCACGCGTTAAGAGAGGAGGTTGATTACATAAGTTTCTTTGCCATTACTCATCATCCTTCTCATGCATTAAGAGAGGAGGTTGATTACATAAGTCTGCATTTTTCTTAGGCTCGTTTGGCTACTGGGTTATCCCGAGGTAACCTACTTTACCCTCTTGCATCTCTGGTTAGAATTCCATCATAAATTAATGTGACATCACATCACATTTCTCATTTCAACCCTCTCCAACCCTTCTAATCATCCAAACAACTACTATTCAAAGCGGGTTGCTCCAACCAAACTCAACCCAGATAAAGGCCTTAAGGTGATTCATAATTGAGAACATAACATGCTAGACAACAACTTGTCACAGCTATGAGAAAACTACCTGGGCAAGAAAAAGGTATATGAAAGATTTACTGCATGCATTTTATGTCATAAACCACATAAAATTTGCTAGAGCTATTGGTTGGCATGTATGGCTTCAAATCTGCAAGATAACTAATCTCGGAGGTCCTTCTTCACATTGCACTGATATTGTTCGTAATGTTCAACCGCAAGAGGGCCTTGTGTGGCGCATAATTAAAAAATCACCCCTTGAGAGAAGGTGATATTATATCTTGCAACTGCATGACACTCAATATCCATGAAAAAAACCTGTCGAGCCGAATCCAGTATGAAACAAATATCAGCCTATTTTCCCCTCCCCTAGTTCGCTTCGCTCTTAGGCTCTCCTCGCCACTGGAAAGGGAAAGAGCCCCTCACCCTCTTTAAGTCAAACCAGAAAGCCGCCTCAGCAATCGTCAAGCTTGGGCTAGGAAATAATGCGCGTCGGACGGGCGAATTAGGAATGTTGCAAGTCCCCAGGGGCCGGCTAGGATTGAGTGAGACGTCTATAGTCTGCGTATTCATTGGTTTGCCTAAGTAAGGGCGGTGTATCTGCTCACTCTCGGCTTCACTTTGACGTAAACCAAGCCCGAAGTGCTTCGCTTTTGGCAGTGAACTCTTCTGATCTTACCTGAGAAGTGGCCTATCAGGGAGTTGGGGACCCAGTGCCTATATTTCTGGCACCAAAAATCCCTGCAAGAACATTTTTCCTCTCTGAAATGATGGAATCTAATCCTGTCCCTGATCACTATCTCTCTATCATAAATCTTTTAGACAAACTTCATGGCATTGTGACAATCTTCGCAAGATCTCAAGTTCTTCATCACCATAATTTTAGCTGTGGTGTTGTAACTGCTGAGGTTTCTCTTCATCCTCCAAATCCAGTAATACTTCCGAAGTTTTCGGGCTATATCCTTCCTTCTTCAATCTTTCTGCAATCTCTCCCCACTTCTCGTAAATTTTCTGTGCGTCGAGATGGCCAGAATCACCAGCCTGGAACTCATGGATAGTGCCATTGATTTCAATCTTACTCCACCCCAGTGGCTTCCCATGCGTCTTCATGTCCATCATCATTCTGACATGCACCTCCTCATCCCATTTCGACAAGATGTAGCTCCTGCTGTCCGCAGAATCCATCTTTAGAAGTTTCCCGTCCACCAAACGCTGTGCTCGTTAAGTATGTTGTATTTAGAATTGTAATTAGACTTTTAATTGAAAAGTCTGTGTAGTTACAATTGGAGTTATTTGGTTTTAATTGGAAATTCAAATGTCTTGGAAGGAAGTTAGAAATTCCCAAATTTGAAACATGAATCAACCTTGGGTGGATGTTTAATACCATACCTAGTATCTCTAAACTTTTGGTGGATTTATATACGAGTTCGTATTCCAAGCTCTTGTAGCAATAGTAGAGCGGAGGAATAGAGGACCACACACGTGCATGCGCATGCTCCGCTCCGTCTCGAGAGAACATGAGATTTCCATTGTGGGGGCGATATCCTCTCTAAAGACAATCCATTTCATGGACGTTTCGATGATATCTAATCTTCTTCTTTTACTTTATTTGTCTCAACTTGTTTATTGTTTTACTTTCCCTGGATCACGTCCTAATTCCTGTTTCCACTTATTTAATCTGTTTCTGTTTGCATTACATAATCAGATAATGGATAGGAAATGTATAATTAATATGGTGTTTTGAATCCGTATAATTACTGTTTAATATATGCACTGTTGATCCTGTTCACAACAATCTTAGAGAGGATATATGGAACCGGATTTAAAATCATGTTGGAAATAATGTTCAAATCGAGGGTGGACGTGACAAGAATGCCTGAGAAATTCGGTGGTCAGAACTTTAAACGTTGGCAACAACACATGAAGATCTGGTTAACCACCATAAGACTAATCTCTATGCTTGAAACTGATTGTCCTACGGTGGAAAAGGAAAACACCTCACCCGATAGCCTGAAGGCGCAACCTACATGGAAGGAACGCGATCGTATATGTCATGGTTGCATCCTATTGGCTCTGTCCAACACGTTGTTTGACGTATATTGTTCAAACACGCAGACTACGAAGGGGCTATGAGAAGATTTGAATCGGAAGTATAATACCGAATATCTCGGTATTGAGAAATACTCCGTGACCAAGTTTTTAAAGTTTTACATGGTCGAAGGGAAGTCGGAATCTGAATAGGCACACAAGTTTTTACTCCTGCTCCATGGTTTAAAAGATGACGAAATGAAACTTTCAGAAAAGTTTCAGGTCATGTGTATAATAGAAAAATTTCTCAAGTTTTGGGAAGACTTCGTTATGACCCTGAAACACAGGAAGGGGAAATTTTCTATGGATGATTTGATGGTGGCAATTGCAATAGAGGAGGAACACAGGAAACTAAAGCATGTGCTTCCTATCGATATTCAGGCTAAGATCAATTTCATGACCTCGAAGGGTAAAGATAAGAAGGGAAAGTGTAATAACAACAATAAAATGAAATCAAAGGGCAGGATTCAGAAAAAGGTAAAGAATAAACCCTGCTGGTATTGTAATCAGTTTGGCCATTGGAAGAAGTACTGTCCATCCTTAAAGGCTCAACCTAAGGTTGCAGACAGGATTCCACAAGTAAATATGATCACTAAGGGACTTGGGGCTAGCGGGAGGTATGTCTCTGTAAAATCTGAACTATACCATATTAATGATCCAAATGAGTGGCTTGTGGATATGGGAGTCAATGTAAATATCTGTTCTGATAGAACTTTATTTTCCTCTTATCGGTGGTGGGACTGTGAAGATGAGAAACGATTCTGCAGCCAAGGTGATAGGGTCGGGACAAGTCAACTTGATGTTCTTCTCTGGACGTGTCTGGACATTGCACAGGGTATCGCATGTTCCTTACATCAAGAAGAATGTTTAATCTAACTCTATCTTAGTTAGAAATGATTTTGAGTTAAACTTTAAATGTAATAAAGTTGTCATTCTGAAACATGACATTTTTTATGGAAAAGACTATTTGGTCGATTTTGATTTGTTGTTAAGAACTAGATGCGATTCAGTAAACATTGATGCAATAAATATTTTGAATTCTTAATGTTCTAATTCTGTCTCTCATGTAGTTAATAATCTAAAATCTTGTGATCAGTGATATGGTAGATTGTAACATGTTAACTTAAGTTCAATTAAAAGAATGATGAATTTAGAGTTAATCCCTAAACATAATGTTGATAAAACTCAAAAATGTGAAATTTGTGTGCAAGCTAAGATACCTAGTCAGATCTTGAATCTAGTACATTATATGTCTTTTCATTCTGTCCTTAGAGATAGTGAGATCTTGAATCTAGTACACGCGGATATCTGTGAGTTTAATGGTGTGTTGACACGAGACAATAAGAAATACTTTATCACCTTTATAGATGATGGCAGTAAATACTGCTATGTATATCTTATGAAAATCAAGGATGAAGCCTTAGAGAAATTTTTTATATTTAAGAATGAGGCTGAGACACAAACATGAAAAGTATTTCAACGCCTTAGGTCAGATAGAGGAGGTGAATATACCTCTAACTTATTTGATGAATAATGCAAATCGTTTGGCATATTTGATAAAGTTACTGTTCCATATTCACCACAATCTAATGGGATAATATAATTGAAAAATAGGACCTTAACTGAATACGGCTTGCCATATTCTGAATAGGGTTCCTCCAAAGTATATGAAAAAGTGTCCTTTTAAATTTTGGAGAAATAGGAAACCAAGCTTAAGATATCTTAAAGTGTGAGGCTGTCTCGCTAAGGTTTTAGTCCCGGAAAACAAGAGAAAGAAGCTAAGTGCTAAAATTGTTGATGTTATCTTATTAGGTTACCTGGAAAATAACTATACATATATGTTCTTGGTAATTCGATCTGAGATACCAGACATAGATGTCAACATTATTGTTGAACTTCGTGATGCTACCTTCTTTGAGGATGTCTTCCCTATGAAGATTGGGATTCTTCAAAATCTGAACATTGAGAGTGCCTCTACATCAAGATCTATTCCAGATCAAGTGGAAAGGATAATGAACGTGGGGGTTGAGATTCAACCTGAATCCAATAATCTTTCAGAAGAGATTGAACCAAGGAGGAATAAAAGACCTCGGATAGCGAATAATCTGGGTAGCAACTTTGTTGTCTACCAGATCGATAGTGATCCACCAAGTTATAAGGAAGACATGGCTTCATCTGAAGCTAAACAATGGAAGGATGCCACCAAATCTGAGATAGACTCCATTACAGCTAATGGAACTTGGGATTTGGTTGACTTACCCAAACGGTGCTCTACCATTGGGTGCAACTGAGTGTTTAAGAGAAAGTTTAGGCCTGACAGATCAATTGAAAAGGATAAAGCCAGATTAGTTGCCAAAGGCTTTAGGTAAAAGGAAGGTATCGATTATTTTGATACTTATTCCCTTGTGACTAGGATGACCACAATCCGAATGCTCATAGCATTGGCATCTGTATATGATCTCTCTATCCACTAGATGGATGGGAAGATCGCCTTCTTGCATTACGATCTTGAGGAGGAGATCTATATGGATCAACCTGATGGACTTGTGACTCTTGGGAATGAGGGAAAAGTTTGCAAACTTGTTAAATCTCTTTACGGATTGAAACAAGCACCGAAGCTGTGGCATGAATTTTTTGACAAAACTATTTTGTCATGTGGCTTTAAGGTTAATGAATCTGATAAATGTGTCTATTCCAAGTGAAAGGTGATGAGTGTATTGTCTTTTGCCTATATGTTGATGACATATTGTTGTTTGGGTCACATATTAGGATTATAAATTAGACTAAAGCATTCTTAATTAGCAAGTTTGAAATGAAGGACATGGGTGGTGCTGATGTAATTTTGGGTCTCAAACTGACAAGGTCAGTTGATGGGATTGTTGTTTCTCAATCTCATTACGTTGAGAAAGTACAACAACAATAACAACAACAAAGCCTTTTCCTACAATTAAGTAGGGTCGGCTACATGGATTCTTCGCCTCCATTCAGATCTATCTTGGGTTAATCTCGGGCTTATATCCAAAAGACTAATATCCCTTTGTATAGTCTCTTTCCAATACTTCTTGGACCGTCCTCGCCCTCTCTTAGCCAGCTCAACATCCCAATACTCGCATCTCCTAACTGGTGCATCTAATGATCTTCTTTGCAAATGACCAAAACATCTGAAGCAGTTTTCTCGCATCTTATCCTCGATCGGAGCTACACTAACTTTCTTTCTGATTGCATCATTCTGAATCCGATCCCAAGCCCGGATAAATGAGGAGGGTTACGTTAGGTAGCCGACAATCAGCATAAAAGAGTCGAAGACAACTTCCTAATTATTATTTTTTTAAAAAAATACTTTTAAGAAGTTGACTCATGACAGTCGGATATTTTTCAACATGGATTACGTTGAGAAGGTACTTGAGAAATTTGGATATCAAGACTGTAAAGCTATAAGCACTCCTTTTGATTCATCCAAAACACTGTTTAAGAATAAAAGTGGAGTATCTATACCTCAGCTAAGGTATTCACAAGTGATAGGAAGTTTAATGTATCTTGCAAACTGCACGAGACCTAATATTTCATTCTCAGTTGCAAAGCTGAGTTGATAGACTAGTTGTCATGACCGTACTCACTGGGAGGCTCTAGATCGAGTACTGAAGTACTTGAAGGGAACTATTTACCTTAATTAGCATTATGCTAGACATCCATCTGTATTAGAAGGATATAGTGATGCAAGCTAGATAGAGAAAATAGAGGAGTTTGGGAGTAATGGTGTTACCGGATATGTCTTTACACTTAGAGGCGGTGCAGTTTTCTGGAGATCTATGAAGCAGACCATTCTAACTCGATCCACCTTTGAGGTTGAGTTGTGTTCTTTGGACACCACTGGAATTGAGGCTGAATAGTTAAGGTAACTTCTTTCTAAAATTCCCCATGATAGGTTAGCCAGTTCCTGCGATCTCGGTACATTGTGATAACATGACCACAATTGCCAAGATCACGAGTACAAAGTTCAATTAAAAAATAAGAAGACACATACAAATCAGACTTAAGACGTTAAGGGATTTGGTGTCTCGAAGAGTGTTGGCTGTGGATTTTATTGGATCCAAATAAAACACGACAGATCCATTTGGTGTCTCGAAGAGTGTTAAAAGATAGATCTTTAGTCCTAAAGTATAGGCTTGGGATGGGACTGAGATCCATTGGGAGTTCCTCTACAGTAGCAACCCAACCTATCTGAATGGAGATATCACAAAGTAGGTTCAATGTGGTAATAACAAACTGTTTGGAGAACTGGTTGGCACTCTTATCTTAATACGTATGCATGGGTGTCTTATCTCTGAAAACCTGAGTGTCATTTAAGCTGCAAGTTTAGGAAGAGCGTAGGCTCTGAATGGGTTCAAGCCTTTGGGCAGGATGTTAGCAGTGCATCCTTGAGGACGACACCTATGTGAGTGTTACTGTAGGACGCAGTTAAAGGAAGAGGGTCTTTCCTGAATACACTAATGAAATAAGATAAGGGTGCATGGTCTTTAAGAGCACCAAACCTGAAGATTATACCAAGAATAATATTTTGTTGTTCCTACCGTATACTTTAACACCAAGGTTTGAAGTTCAAGACGTAGTTCACTTCGTTCGTGTTAAAGTAAAAGTAGTAACTCAGGTAGAGATTTAAACGGAAAGGTACTTTTACTGAAAGCAAAGTGTGGCAGCCGAAAGATGTCATTTTTAACTCATTTTGAATCTCTTTTTCAAATTGGTGAATTCGTGAGGGATTGTTGTATTTAGAACTGTAATTAGACTTTTAATTGAAAAGTCTATGTAATTATAATTGGAGTTAATTTGATTTTAATTGGGAAACCAAATTGCTTAGAGGGAAAGTTGGGAATTTTCAAATTTGAAATATTGATCAAGCTTGGGTGGAAGTTTAGTAACATATCTAATATTTCTAAACTTTTGATGGGCTTATAGATGAGTTCACACCCCAAGCTCTTATAGCAACAGTAGAGAGGAGGAATGGAGGACTACACGTGCGTGCGCGCTCCGCTCCGTCTCCGACTCCGGCTCGGGAGAGTCAATTCAGATCTCAATACTTTTGCTGTGGGTTTCATTTGGTTGATCGATTAAATTAATTAGATGGATTGATTTGGATTCGATTGCAACAGGAATTCAACTCGACCCAAACGGCTCGCTATAGCCGTAGTTTCGGAAACCGAAAAGGCATGCCCGTTAAGGGATATTTTCGGAAAACAAAAAGCACTACTAATGAATCTCCATTTCATCACCTTTATTCTATCATTTTGGCCTTAAAAACCCCAGCAAATGCATGTAAATAGCCTCAATTTATACACAAAAGCATTCATTATTTATTATAGTAATTATACATAAAAAAAGGTTTTTAATGCCAAAATTATAGAATAAAGAGAAGAAAAGAAAAAGGAATAAAATATTGCAAATATTTTATGACCCTAACCCCGAGACCAAGGCCAACATGGAATTGGTCGACAAGGAATAAAGTAGGGGGAGAGAAGGGCCAATTATACAATAAATACCTCATTTATTTATTTATTTATTTATGCATTTTTGACACCTATTTTGCACATAATTATTTATTCATCAAATAAAGAAACTTTGTACATAAAAGTTGTAGATAATAATGTAAATAAAAATACAAAATTTAGTTTGTACAAAAATAACACACAGTGTGCATTTTATACCTAGAATAAAAAGCCAAAATCTCAACTTCACAGACCCATATATTGCAAATAAAAACTCCAAATCACCCAAACTCACCTTTAATTGTATATAGTTTCTAAGAACTATTTAATAAAATTGGTTTCATAATTTTTGGAGTCCATCTGCAGAAGTTAGGTTTTTGGCCCTCATTGTATATAGTATTGATTAAAATATTCCATTTATTCATTATTCATTATTTTTAGCAAATTATATTTTTAGAATTTTGAAAATAATATATATCATACATGTACATATTGAAATTAAAAGAAAACCAAGAAGAATTTGTAAAATAAAATAAGTCTATAAGCTACATAGACAAAATACCTATGCTACCTATATATATATAAATAAAAAGGGATTTTATTATTTTATTCTTTATTCATCTATATTTTTATAATATATTATATATAACTCATTAAAAATACAAATCCAAAATAAAAACAAATAAAATTCATTAAATAAATAAAATGTATATAATATATAGGTAAAATACCTATAAGTATACCTACATATACATATACTTATTTATTTAAAAATGTAAATAAACTCATAAAAATTAAATAAAAATATATTTATACTCACAAAATTAAGTTATAAATTTATAAAATAAGAAAATAAAATAATAAAATAAAATAAACAAAATAAAAATATATATATATATATATAAATATACTTATAAATACATTATTAAAAGAAACCCGTAATAAAATACTTCAAAAAATAAATAAAATCATAAATAAATACTACATTAATTTATAAATATTTTTTATTTTATAAGCAACATTTAATTAATTCATTTATTACATGTAATAAGTGGGTCAAGATCTAGTCGATGTGGACCAATCAGGGGTCAGGGAGTGTTGACCTCCGGTCAACTCCCCCCTGCGTCTCTGACGTCCGTCAGAACTGTCGCTTCCCCCGATTTCCTCCATTTTTCCCGCTCGATTGGTCGCTCCATCGACAACAGTCTCTTCATGGAATTTTCTCCCAGATGAATCATGATCCTCGCCGCATATTCGATTTCCTTGTACATATCGTCGATTCGCCACTATCGCCCGGTCAAATAAGGGTGCTACCTTGAATCGGCTGGAGATGGTGGTGGTTGCACCCACGGCGTCGCTCCGGCAGTCGCCCTGCTCCTTGGCCCTCCGGCCAAGTCGAGCTGCGCATTTATGTTTCTTAGGTAGCTTTTTGTTCCTGCATTTCATTTCCGTCGTTTATTTTGCATTTAGATAGTTAGAATAGTGTAGGTTAGGTAAATCGAAGTTCGCCGGAGCTCAGCTCCGGCGACTTCGCCACCGTGTTTCCGACTGTTCCCCGACTTCATTTCACCATCATTTTCTTCCCTACCATATTCTCCACCTCCCAGCCACTCTGTCCAACCAGATCTGCTCCAGATCTGCGAATCGAAGCCTCAACTCTACCGCTCGCCGGAAGCTTCGCCATTTCGCCCATTTTAACGCTAACAGCTTCAATTTCAGGTCGAGGGTGAAGCCCTCGAGCCATGTGGTCTTCCTGTGCAGGTTAGGTGCGTTGAAGAGCACCAGGAGGCGATTCACAAGCGGGCGGAGGTATCTGGAGCTCTGTTCCTTCTCCGAGCTCGTGGCGGCGCTCCAGCATGCCTCCGGCCGATCCTAGCACTCCCGCAGATAGAGCAACCCTCCAGGAAGCTTTTGGGACCTTCAGGTGCAGCGAAGACCGGTGGAGGAGTGAGATCTGGCCGGAAGAAGTTCGCCCCGACGAGCTTGCTTCCCTGTTCTTGCACGTGCGCTCTCCGCCGTTGGATGAAGACGAAGGCCCAGGTCGAAGATCAGTCGTCCGATTCCCTAGTGCTCAGACCGTTGGATCACGCAAGTGATCTAATCTCGGACGTCGGATCGCGAACCGTCATCGGCTCACGTGGAGGCGCCACGTGGATTAGTGGATGAAGACCAGCCGTTGGATCCAGCGCCTTTGGGGGTAAATTGCAAAACTAGCCCCCGTTCTTTTTGTATTTAATTTTTAATTCTGTAAATAATTTTAACGTTGTAAATAAATTGCATTTTTTGCTGAAAGGATCCTGAGGTTTATAGAATTACAAATAGGTCCTTCCGCGCCTCACGTGCAGTCCTACGTGAGGCACGTAAAATTTGCACTTCAACCCTGGCGGTTTTTGTTAATTGTAAATTAGCCCCAAAACATTAAATAAATGTTTATTTCTGTAGGTATTTTTGCACCGATGCCCCTGGTACTTATTTTATTTGCAAAAATGCCCCTGCCAGGCTGTTTTATTTTTGTGTCTTTTATCTCTTTATTAAAAATACCTATGAGGCTCCTAAAATTCCACAAAAATTAGGACAGGTGCTTCATGCAGTGTTCTTCCACGCTCATATTTTATCTTGCTTTTTTTGCATTTTTTCTAATTATTAAAAAATGAAAAAGGAGCCATTTTTGTACTGTTTAAATTAGAAAATACAAAAAAAATACAAAATGTTTTTGAAAAATTACAAAAAATTATATATGGTATATTTATATACATATTAAGTCCAGAAATTAAAAAACCCTAAAAATACGAAAAAGAAAAATAAAAAAATCAGAAAGCTCCAAAATCTAACAAAAAATAGAAAAATCCTTAAAACCCCCCAAAAATATATTTTTTTCTCTTTTATAATTATCTATATATTATTATTAATGTATTAAAATTAATTTGGGTAATTTTGGAGTTTATTTTATAATTTTAAAACCCAAATTATATTCGGCTATTTAATTAGTCCTATATTAAGGACATTTTTGAAATTGAAAATACATAAAAATTAGAAATATTCCAAAAAAAAATTAGAAAAATATAAATATATATATATTATATCTATATATTTTAAGCATTTTCATCTATATATATCTGTATATTATATTACTCCTCTCTCTCTTCTTATATATACATCTCTTTATAAATATATGTATATACATCTATATTAGATAATTAAAAATTTAAAAAGAAAATAAAAAATAATAAAAACAAAATATAAAAACAAAATAATAATAATAATAATAATAATAAAATCCAAAACCAACAAAAATAATAAATGGACATGAACAATGGATTGAATAAATTATACATCACATACATTCCCTTCGCTTCCCAGTGTTCGACCTCTACATGTGCTTACACCTATACACACTTGCATGTAGAGTTATAATAAATTTTAACTCCACATTTTTGGATATTCATTGCATATATTTCTTGTGGGTTAATTGTTGATTGATCTGGGTATTTTGGAGCGGTCGACTCAGCGACTGGATCTCTCGCCTTGTGAGACATCTAGACCCTCTGAAAAACCACAGTCATCAACTACGCGCTAAGGCACACAAGCCTCTTTTTATACCTCTTCCCCGACGCTGTTTTCTTCACTTGCAAGAAAAACTTTCACGTCGTCATTCTTTATTCTACCACCGCATCGACGACCTGTTCTTCTCGACTGCAAGTTTTCGGAGGTACTTTCGAGGACGGTCTCGTCGGTGTGTGTGGACGAAGATCGTGTATCGTGGTATCCTAAGAACGGATCGTTACTACCCTACGCACCGGTATTGTGAGAGCAATATCTTCTCTAAGGGCAGTCCATTTCATGGAGGCTTCAGTGATCTCTAATCTTCTTATTTTGCTTTGTTTGCCACAACTTGTTTATTGCTTTACTTTATCTGTATCACGACCTAATTCTTGTTTCCACTTATTAATCGGTTTCTTTTTGCATTACGTAATCAGATAATGAATGGGAAATGCATAATTAATATGGTGTTAATCTGTGATTCTTTTCTGTTAATTCATTTGAATTGGTGTAATTACTGTTTAATATATGCATTATTGATCCTGTTCAGAACACAGTGTCACCATGAACTTTAGATGCCCATTTAAGTGTCCTCCACAGGATCTCATCCGTCCCGACAGGCATTCACTTGATAAACCCCTCGGCTTCGTTCAAATATCCAGCGCGTGCAAGCAGGTCGACCATGCACCCCCGTAATGCTGAAGCTTCGGTCCCACTTTTCCATGCTTCTTCCAATAATTTAAATACTTGTACGCTTCGCGAACCCACGTAACATTTCTACAAGCACACAACACAGCCGTGATGGTGCACTCATCTGGATCCATCCTCTCCACGTCTCTCGTCTCATCCGGTGGAACAATCCCAACGCCTCCTCGAACCGTCCGTGACTCGCAAGTGCCGTGATCATTTCTTCGAACACCTCACAAGCACTGTCGATGCACCCACATTTTGCATACACGTCCAACAGTGCGGAAGCGACATTATCCTTGCGATATAGTTCCCTCCTTTTCGCAACCTGGTAAACCTTCCTGCCGACGGACAGCGCCCCTAACTCCGCACATGCCCCCAGCATGGCACCAAAGCCGCATCGTTGGGATCGACGGCACCTTCCCTCTCCATCTCCTCGAACAATTCAACGCATCAACCGGTCGCCGTCAATTATAGACGTCCAGGTGACAACTTCTCCTCGGGCATTCCGTCGAACAACTTGCGGGCACAGTCCATGTCCCCGTCTGAGGAGTACAAATGAACCAATGAGTTAGGGATGAAGCGATCGGAGGCCAAGTCACCTTTGACGGCAAGGGCGTGGAGCTCGCGGAGGTGGCGAGGAGGAAAGGGAAGGTGAAGCGGTCGGGGTCGGGGGCTCGGGAGCGGAGGGCCTCGCGGGGGGGGGGGGGGGGGGGTGGCGCTGTGCTTGGCGTAGGGGCGAAGGAGGGTGTTGGTGCAGAAGTTGGGACAGCGGAGGGAGTCAAGATGGAGCGCGCGTAGGAGAGGTCGCCCGCGGGGCAGAGCGCGGAGAAGGCGAGGAGGTTCCCCAACGGGAAGCTGTTGTCGTCCGCGCGCGTGGATCTGCGCCGCCTGCGCGAGCGTCGCCACCTCCATTAGATGCTACTTGACGCTGCTGCTCCTCATCAGTGTTCGTGTGCCCTTTTACTGGAGGAGAAAAAACGTCCACATGATACCCGGGGTTTTGTGTCTCTTTTTATGTGAACCGTTTGATTATGATCGAGCGGGTCAGCTCGGAGAGGATCTATTCTAAAAAACTAATGTAGGGATATGTTCTTTACCCTCTAACCAGCAAAACATAAATGACTCATAAATTTTATTCATCATTTATCTCCTATTTATTCCTTATCCCCCTACCGATCGAACAAGATATAAAAGCTTTATAATCGTGATGGAAGATAAATTAATTATCAAACCTTATTGTAGTGGTGAGAGATAAAAGTTAATAGGCAAACATTATCGTCCTGGTGAGAAAAGCCCAAATGAGCGTTTATTGAATTGTTATTGAGGTGAGAGGTACCTTCACTTCACTTGCCAATGGACATTCAATAATCATAGCCCGTGCTTTGTACGGGTAACCCTATTGTATTGAAGATATAACACAATTCATACAAAAGATCTTAGAATTATCTTAATTACATTGCTTTAAAAATAGCACTATTACGTAAACATCGCCAACCATACCGCTTTAAATAAAACAAATAAAAGTTCGTGCTTTCGATCCCATAACATAGCAATATCTAATTACATATATACTATCTCTGTGAGATGCCTCTCAATATGATAACTTAGATACTTAAAAAATTAATTACTTAAAAAACAATAGCTTTTGATTTTCATTTGTTAAATTTCTACGACCTATAATATCTTAAAAAGTTACGTATATCAAATAGATTTTAAGAAGATTTCAAGCCTTCATGTCAATTTTGTTCAGTTAGAAAACCCTTCATGTCAATTTTGTTCAGTTAGAAAACAAAAATCCTTCATGCATTCTCCTAAAACAACTTAAGTAAGAAATCATATAGGACACTAAGGCTACCGCGGGCCTCCATCCCCCCCTCCCCCGCCCGGAGGCCACTGCAGACCTCCCTCCCTCCCCCCGGAGGCCACCGCGGGCCTCCTCCCCCCCTCCCGGAGGCCACTGCGGGCCTCCTCCCTCCCGCAGGCCACTGCGGGCCTTCTCCTCTCCCGAAGGCCACCGCGGGCCTCCCTCCGAATGCCACCGCGTGCCTCCCCCACCCTTCCTCGGAGGCCACCATGCCCCTCCTCCCCTCCGGAGGCCATCGCGGGCCTCCCCCCCCCCTCGGAGGCCACCGCGCGCCCCTCCCGGAGGCCCGCGGGCCTTTCTTGTTTTGCATTTACTTGTTAATCCTGTAAATATTTATCGTAGTTAATTTTACTTTGGGTATTTTGCAGTTTGAACTTTTAGTTTTTAATATTTGCACTTTAGTCCCTCCAATCTGAGGCACATGCAGTCTCACATGACGTGTTGGGTTATTTGCATGTATTGTCCTGAACTTTTTAGATGTTATGGTTTGATTGAACCGAGATCACATGTGGTGCGCATGTCTATTTGGGATTTTTGTTATATTAGACCTGGATTTTTATTGTGTTACTGATGGGCCTATAACTTTTTAATAATTGTATCTAGGTCCATGTTTGCTGTGTGTTTTATTTTTAATTAAATAGTTATTAAATTGACTCTAAAAATACCACAAAAATTACCATTGACTCCTTTTAATGTGAACTATTTTTGATAATTTTTGCGACTCAATTTGATTTATTTGATATTTTCTAAAAATAAAAAACCCCTAAAAAAGTATCTATCTATTCCATAAAATATCAAAAAAATATAAAAATACTTCCAAAAAATTCCCTAAAAATTCCTCTTTGTGTTTATTTTAGTTTGTTTTCACTTCAGTACCATTTTTATTCCATTATCTTTTATAAAACCCTTAAAAATCTCAAAAGACTAAAACCCTTATAAAATTCTTAAAAATTCTAAAAAAATAAAAAAATGAGATTCCAGTTTCTGTAGGTAGATAATTTTATTTGCTTTGGAATAAAATTGATATCCAGGACTTTAAGATATTTTAAGTATTATTAACTTGTATTTTTATCCTGACTATGCATTGGTTGCCCTGATTTTATTTCTTTCATTTTTAAAAAATTATCTAAAAATCTGAAAAATATCATAAAATCATCAAAAATACTTGCATATTTTAGAAATTTAAAAATATTTCTATTTCTTATTTTTGCACATTTTTAGCCTTAATAAAAATGGTTGAAGCTTGATTTTCTTTATCTTTTCAGTTGATTTCTTATTAGAAAAAATATAAAAAAATTACAAATTAAAATCACAAAAAGTTGTCTTTTCTTTTCTGAATCTCGACTACTTCGTAGGCTTCGCATGTGCTCTCCGTGTTTGACCATGTCTGTTATACTAGGTTAAATAAATAGCGGAGACCGCTACATTAGATTTTTGAGCTTGATTGTTTTAAGTGCGGCTTATTTTTCTTGATTGACCGTGTCTTGCGATTCGGGTCGCAACGACCTTTAGATACTACTTAACACGAGTACTCTGGCTAGTCGTCACATTGCAATCGTGAAGCTGGTGTTCATTCCAAAAACGAATCGGGACACGAAGGGAAAAAATGGCATGTGCCAAGTTAAATTCAGTCACTTTTGCCTACTCTCATCTTTTCATTGTCCTCTCACTATGATCCATGCACCGACCTCCGACCCTCTTCTGCCCTCTTCTCTCTTCCTACTGCTCTCATCTATTCTGCAGTTTGCCAATGATGCCCAAGGCTGGGGCACTCCACGTCATCGACGACTGTAGAGGAGAATAACCTCTCCCAGTACACGGAAATGAAGCCTCATAGTGATCTCTGTCTTCTTAAAAAAATATTCCTAGAGAATCATGTTTTATAGGGTTTCATTTGGTTGTGAGATTTGTAAGGTAAAGACTGCAAGAAACATGAGATAAATGCAAATTATCTCATGAATTTTCATACTAGAGATCATGATGGAGTCTCTATTTTGTTACAATCCATTTGTGACTATGGATATGGGCTCTACACAAAAACTTCTGAGACTAGCTATTAGTCACAAATGGGCACACACACAGATCTGCACTCACATGTGCGCCTGTACACGCATTGTAATTCGATCTAAAATTCCACCCAGCAATTACCGTTTTGCCCTTTGACCCCCCTTTCCTACCATCATACCAAAAATGCCCCTGCATTGAGCTTTTTCCCAGGATGGGCATCCAACCCCACGAAATGCCCGGTCAGGGCATGGCAGGGATGAAATTCCCTGTCAGGGCATTGATCGGCCGTTCGCCGATCAACGCCCCAGCCGCCTCCGCAAGCCTCCCAATTTGCAAGAAAAAGCTCGGCGCACGAGCCTCGGGAGGGAGCATGGCCTCGGGAGGGAGCGGCATCGGGGGAGGGAGGTGTTGAATGTTGTCTCGTTGTGCGTTGATCGGCGAACGGTTCGCCGATCGGTAAACCGTTTGTCGATCAATTCCCTGACAGAGAATTTTGTCCCTGCCATGCCCTGACCGGGCATTTGGTGGGGTTGGATGCCCATTCTGGGAAAAGTCTCCCCTGCATTTCACCAAAGTCTGATCCGTCGCAGCCGCTGCTAACCCTTTACGCATATGTCCTTCTCTCCTTCCATCAAACCTAATTGGCGGTAATGACCTGGATCTCTCTCCGATCTCCCATCCTTCCGCCGCCTCGGGTACTTCTCCGTCGCCCAACGCGTGCTCGATCGTGTTGCCGATGAGGAGTTGTCAGATGACAACGAGGTTCATGTGGATGCCTCACTACCGAGGGTTCATGCGAGGGAGGGGGAATCAATGTAAACATCTCCAACATACTGAAGCGAGAGCTCCCTATCGGCTACAATGGAGGCGTGGAGGCTCTCAACTTGGTGAGGTGGTCTTGGTGAATACCACATCTGCCTCCTGACATCGCGTATTCCTGGGGAGTCGTGATGGGAGTGGAGAATAAATTTCTTGGATCGATCTCTGGAATGGGGAAGGGAATTGGAGGAGGGGCTTTAATGATGATGGCAATGTTAGAACTCCGACTTCGTACCGAGTCGAGCCCTGCAATGAGGAAGGGAATTTGAGGACGAGCTTCAATGATGCTGGGGTATAGTTAGAACTTTGATTTCATACTGAAAGATTACTACTTTTCTACATTACTTTCCTATTGATTTTGGTTGTCCGGTATCTTGTAGATTTTGCGGGTTCTTGACTTTAATGTTTTTTCTATTTGTCCCAATAAACCAACTTCCAGGTTTTTTCTCTGTTAGGTTCTCAAAATAACTATGAATGGCTAATTTATTGTGTTATTGTTATCGTTGTTAGTATCGTGATGGTTTATGCATATCATATAATGTTTTATTTGATTACTTGCAATACCAAAAGCATATATGTTGAAAATATTCTTACTTGATCTCTATATAGCAGAATGACTTCTTCATGTCTGGCTATAAGCATGTAACTGTATATTGTCTGATTGGTATTTGAGGGGACTGTGACATTCTAGATATATGTTTAGTTAGAAATGCAAATGTTGAGGTATTGTATAATGGAAAACGATGGAATGGTAGCCATAAACGAGGAAGTTATGGCAGATGATGAGCAAAAACTGTCTTGAGTTTTCTTCCGAACAGAGACTTTGCTTACTGGTATTTGACGGGATTGTTACATTGTAAGAATGGATGCAAATTTATTGTTCCTTTTATCTCTTGTTCATACCCTCTAACGACGACTTTGAGAATGCCTGTCAATGGGAAAATGTTGTATATTATGTTACATTGATGTGTTTCTTGGTGCGAGTGTGGCTCTTCCTGTGATTTAATGAAGAGGAAGTCTTACAAATTAGAATTCTTCTCCAGTTGAGCATGATATGAACTATGTATTTACGTTATTACTCAAGATTTTTTTGGTTTCATATTCTAAAATTTCTTAGATGTCGTAGTACATTTGGTTTCTGCACTTCGATTGCAGTAAATGTATATTCTTAGCCTTAAAGTTGTTTCCATCACCTCAGTTTTGGATCTTCGATTTTTACCCATCCCCATTACAGTATGATAATAATCTACGCATAAGTTGTGTGTGGGCACACGTAAAAAAGGTGTAACCTTTTCTTTTCACAGTTGTCAAAGAAAGTGCTGTCAAAAAATTCTCAGTTTCGACATTTGCACATATTCGACTCGTTAAAATTTCGATTCAGATTCGATTCGAAAATAAACGAACTAAACCTGAACACGATTTTGGGCTCGATTAAATAAACGAACCGAACCTCTAAAACATAGGTTTGCTTAGGTTCGGTTCGTTTAAAGTTCGATTATATACACACATACATAAATAAAAGTATATATACATACATATTGTATATATAAGGAGAAAATACATTCTATATTAACATAAGGGCTATTCATTTATTTTTTCAAACTCATCCAGGCATCCACTCCCTAAGTCCCTATTCCTGAAACCCGCAAAACCCTTCCCTGCGATTGCGGTTTTTCCCTTTGAACAGAAACATCTGCACACCATTTATTCTTAAACGAACATTTAATGAGCCGAATCGAACCTTTACGAACCTTACCCGAGCCGAACCGAACCAAATTACAGTTTTCATTTTATTGAGCCGAATCGAAATCGACCCTGAAAGTATGCTAAACGAATCAAACCGAGCATGGATTGGTTCGCTCAAGATCGACTCATTTACACCCCTGGTCAAAGATGTGTTTTTGCTTCAACTTTCATTCTCTGGTGTGTGGAAACAATATAGCTTTAACTTTCATTCTCTGGTGTGTGGAAACAATACAGGCTTGGGGAAGAACACATCCCAGATCCGACATGGACCATTGAATTAACACTCAATCACAATCTCTTCGAGCACCATAAAAGTTTAATCAATTGCCATGCATGAGAACAGTCTGTGTTCTATACTAAATAAAATAAAATTCGAATACTATTATTTATGTAAAACCAAAATACTATTAGATGCATATTAATATAAATTATCATGCATTTTTTTAAGAATATGAACATTTACTATTTTTAATAAATAAAAAATATATATAACTTCAAATATACACTAGAAATTTATGTTAAGTATATATCATTACATACTAATACATATCCAAAAATAAATGAAAAATTCATAATTTATATCATAAAATCATAAACATACTAAAACCTTATGAACACCATATGAATTCGAGCTCATATACTGTAAAAAATATATAAAAATTAAATAAGAAATATATTATAGGATACAAATAAATATCTAAAGATAAATTAAAAATACACAATAAATACCGTAAAAAAACTTATAAAAGTCAAATAAAATCAAGCTTAAATGTGTATACGCAGAGATTGAAAATGTTGACAGCAAAACATCTTATTTCATAACTGATTCAACATTATGATGTCAAATCGTTTCACCCGTGCAACGCACTGGTACCTACTAATTATTCTAACTCGTGGATGAAATAATAGCTATAATTTTTTTACCCATTGTGTTAATAGAGTATCTGGTTGAATATTTTTGAGATTAATGGATATTGTTTAAAATTTGAATGGATTTAATGAAAGAAATATATCTAATTAGCAATTTAAAGAATGATGTACCTATGGAACATAAGTAAGAAACATATATATTAAGAAAAATAATCTGTAACGAATCTGATTGCTCGAAAATAACACGGAAAGGGCAACTCAGCATGGAAAATAACATAAAGAATATTGATTGCCCGAGTAAAGACTTTTTCATAAGAAGTTTACATATTACGTCTTTATTTCAATCTGCCAAATCGTAAGGAAGACCTCTGATTTCAGTGGACATAATGATATCCGTTCAACACAAATCGTTAGTCTCGAAACAGTCCAACTTCTAGAAGATTAATTAAGAATCTTGACTCGACAATAATAAAGCAATCTTCACATTTTCCTAAAAAACATAGCAGTACATGTTATGAGCCTAACACTCAGTATCTGCCAAGTTGAGGTCAAGCTGACTAGCGCGAAAAATTACAATTTCATTTACAATATAAATAATCAGGTTAAATATTCCAAACATGATAACTTTATAAATCTTCTTATTTTTCCTACTTAGAATAATGCTCGTAAACTTATTATCAATAGATACCCATTCTAACATAAAGATCATGAAAATGAAGTGCATGGGTTTTACTGATATTTCTCTTATAACGTTTTAAAGTATCATTCGTTATGTTAACAAAATTACATAGGTGAGATTACATCTATCATTGGCATATTTCACATATATGCCTCTATCATAAAAACAAGATTCGCTTTGTTCTCATTTTCATCGTCATTATATGTGTATTTATAAAACATGTCATGTATAAAATGGTGTAGTATGACATTCAATCATAAAACACATTTATCTTATTGCATATAATACTTAACTTGTTCTCATCCAATATCATCGTACATATTATTAATGAACTTAATTATGCATACAAAGGGTATTCTTTTCATATTTGTGCATTGCATTCCACACTTTCATATATGCCCTTGAAATTTTGCCATATTTGCACATTTTCCTTTGACATTATCATAATTACAAATATGTCCCTAACATTGTCACAATTGTGCATATACATGTAATATTACCGTAATTGCATATATACCCTTAACATTGCCATAATTGCATATATGCCCTTATCATTGGCACAGTTACACACTACTCTCAGCATGTATCTCACGTTGAACAATCATAAACTTTATACGCAAAAATCCATTGATTCTATATCAATACTCAACATCACCAATGGATTAATTTAACAGACGATAGTAAGCGTCTAATTAATCCCATTACGGTATCGTCTTTGGTTTGCGCTCAGTGCAATCCATTAATCATTATCACTAAGTACTAAACTCAAGTAGTAATGCCAATCACTTGTAATCAAAGTTTTAAATCTCTATTTCGATTTCATTTAGAGACAACGAAAAAACCAAATAATTTCACAATTTCATCGATGGGATGGACCGCCATGTCATCCACCGGATTCCATATTATCGTGCTTTTTATATTTACAGAAAAGTCCGATATCGCATTTATTTCCGTTTATAGTTCGAGTAGGACATTGAAATTTATAATTATACTTCAGGTTCTTTTCTGAAATACCCGCCTATGTTTGATTTGGATTTGTTAGATGCGGCGCCTTTTCCATTTCTACGAACCGTCGGATCCACATCCGGCGGTGTCCATCCCACTATTTTACCCGCCAAACTATAAAACGGACTTTCCCCACTAGCGCGGATAGTCTGCTGTAGCCTGTAACGAGGTAACCGCTCGATCGTGATTAAGCGGCCTTAAATGGTGCAACAGAGTCTGCTGCAACCTCGGTATAGCAGACAATTCACTCCCTTCCCCCATATCTCATCTCTGACGCACCTCACACTCTCCAAGCCCCGTCACAACACAAGTTAGCTCCGCCTCCCCCTGCCGTCCGGTTCCTGGATCCGATGGCTCTCAATCCTCCAGTTGTTCTCACTAGATTTCCTTTCTAAATATATGACCGTTTTCTGTTACTATATGAACAAGTGAAGAAGATGAGGGAGATCCTTCACATCCAGGGAGGCCAATGCGGCAACCAGATCGGATCCAAGTTCTGGGAGGTGGTGTGTGACGAGCACAGCATCGATCCCACGGGCAACCCCGATCTGCAGCTCGAACGGGTGATGCTGACCTTCACCAACTCGTCGAGAATGCGGACGAGTGCATAACGAGGCGCTTTATGATATCTGCTTCCGAACTCTCAAGTTGGCCACACCCAGCTGTGAGATTCATGAACTTCTATCATTTAAATCTTTCTCATTTGCAATATGTTACCTCAGTTTCAGATCCGGATGTGCCTCTTTTGTGACATTAAAGAAAATTGGTAGCTCCATCGTTATTGTGATCAGATCCATTGCTCTTACCACAACTGTGCAATTGAGATATATGGATCTACTAGCATTGACTTTACTGTGAATTTTAATCCTGTTTCAATTGGCGACTTGAACCGCTTGATCTCTGCAACCATGAGTGGAATGACGTGCCGCCTGAGGTTCCCCGGTCAGCTCAATTCCGATCTCCGCAAGCTCGCGGTGAACCTGATCCCCTTCCCCAGGCTGCACTTCTTCATGGTCGGATTCACCCCCCTCACCTCCCTCGGATCGCAGCACACCTGTGCGCTGACCGTCCCCGAGCTCACACAGCAGATGTGGGATGCCAAGAACATGATGTGCGCGGCCGACCCCCATCACGGTCGCTACCTCACCGCGTGTAACGTCCCGGGCTTAGGTCCCCGGTCCGTTATCGAGGAAAACTGACCCTGACAACTTATTGGGTACGGAGCCAAATGGATCTATTGACAACCACCCAAAATGCTTAAGCTTAAGTTGTCAAGTAGTAATCCCCACCACTTCTAAATCACACTCACACTTCGTGAGTTTTAGATGTAGCACTATGTTTGGGGTATGGGTGTTACACCGCGTCCGCCATGTTCCGTGGCAAGACGAGCACCAAAGATGTGGACGAGCAGATGATCAATGTGCAGAACAGGAACTCCTCCTACTTCGTCGAGTGGATCCCGAACAACGTGAAGTCCAGCGTGTGCGACATACCGCCTCGCGGGCTGTCCATGGCATCGACGTTCGTGGGGAGTTCGCCATCCATCCAGGAGACATTCCGCAGGGTCAACGAGCAGTTCACCGCTATGTTCAGGAGGAAGGCGTTCTTGCACTGGTACACGGGCGAGGGAATGGACGAGATGGAATTCACTGAGGCGGAGAGCAACATGAACGACCTCGTCTCCGAGTACCAGCAGTACCAGGACGCCACTGCCGACGATGACGGCGACCTGGAAAACGAGGAGGAGGAAGATGTTCAGGAGATGTGAATTGCTGCTCCCTGAACCTGAAGTAGAGTGATTGGAAGGTGTCTTCATCGAAGATTATAAACTGTTTCGAGATAATATCCAAGATTCAACGTCCACCAGAGATTAAAGAACAAACATCATCTGGAGGTCGACAACTTGATGATACTCGCATGCTGGAATGGAGAACTATCAAGATCATTCAATCGAACAGCCGCCTGGAGATGAAGAACCACTGATGATTTGGGGATGAACAAGGCACGCATCCAGATTTACTCACAGCCGCTCGATATTCATTAAGAGAAGCATCAAGAACCGTTGGATCACGTTATATCAAAGCCGTTCGATCAGAACATTAGACTGTATCCATCGCTTATCAACAAGCCACGTGGACGCAACATAGGCCGTCAGATCAGAATCGATCGCTTAATCAAAGTGGTTCAAGCTTATGCCAACATCATGTGATAACTGATACGCACGCATGTTGGGACCATTTACTGACTGAACCCTCGAGTATTTTTTATTAGCGAACAAGTATGCTATTGAGAAAATCAGATGGATCATTACGTGATTTATAAATTTGCATGAACGTTTGCGCACGCACCCCACGATTTTCTATTTTACATACCACACATTAAATTTTTTTATAATTACCATTTTTGTCCTTCTATTACCATTACATAAATGCACTTCCATTAATTCTTGGGATTTTTACCCGGCAAACCCTATAAACTTTGCTAATTACCTCCACGACTTTTGAAACAACCTAATTCTCCCCTCGACCTCATAAATCTGCCAACTCTTACCCCATGAACCTTCCGATTAAGTTTGAAGCCTGTGAGGGTTCTTGGGGTAATTTACAAGGTCGATGGGGTAATTACGTTATGCAAAAGTGTAGAGGTAATTGGCGACGTTTATAGGGTCTGCCAGGTAAAAATCCCTTAGGCCTCGTTCGGTTCATGGGTTAAACTCCCCTTTGGGGAGTTTACCCACCTTAACCCCCCCATTTCTCTTTCTTATGTGGGTCCTACTTTTTATCTTTTTTAATAGATTAAATAAATCATTTCTCCATCATCAATTCCATTAAAAAATAATATATTATACCATCATATCATATAAAAATTATAAACTACTTAACTTCTTCTCACTTTTTCAAACTTCAATACAATCACATCACAATAACTACTCACTTTTTCAAACTTCAATACAATCATATCACAACAAACACACTTCAAACTCACCTCAAGTTTAACCCTCTATCCAAATACCAAAACACAAAAACGGCTACCAGTTTAACTTGCCCTAACCCGCGTACCAAACACACCCTTAATTCTTTGTGTGTGTATATATGTATATATACATATGTATATACACACGTGTATACATATGTGTATGTTGGAAAATGATATAGAATTGTTTAGAGTCATTATATCCATCTCTTTCAATTATGTGTGCATGTCGTGGTTTTCTACCCATCTATTGATGTGAATTGCTGAGTTACGTGAGGTAAAAAATTGACATATAATGAAGAGAATAAACATTATGCTCTGTGTATAAATGGCGAGATATATTGGAGTTTTTTTCTTCTTTAAAACCAATTTGCGCCTTCTCGACGTTCTTGAGTAATGTTATTCTTACTAGAGAGAGGCAGTGATGATAACATTTGTGATGCATATATGTTCTTAAATCTAAGAAACATGGCCTTCCTCATAACTAACAAGGTAATTTTTTTGTCTGCATGTTTTATATATTTCTGATTTAGATTCATTCTTTCTGATCACTTTTTTTCGTTATAAACAGCTTTTCCAATACTAACTAATTCATCATAATATTATGGCTATATTTTCTAATTATTATTATCTATGTATTCGTCTCAATACTTGCAAATTATGAACATGTGTCATGCCTATAAATGTCCTATACATCATTTGTTCTTTCGTATACACTGGGTGTAATACTTAAAGCCTCGCGAATTAATTACGGACACCTTTCCATCATGAAATCTGCCATTTCTACAATGTGACTACTACACTTAGATGTCTTACAGTTACATGATGTATTCTATAAATACCATTCGTCTCAGTTATGCAGCTTCCCAAATTTTCACTACGCACTTACTTTACTTGCTTTGCGTGATACATATACTCTGTCTTTAGATCAGCTTCCAGATGTATATCTTCTAGGATCATATTCGTAGATATTATTAAAAATTACTCTCTTCAGTTATGTAACCTTATTCAAATAATTCATTTTCTTTTGAACTTTAGGTTAGATTTGTTATTGCAAATTCTGTCATATATTTCATTGTACTTATTGCAACTTATTATTTTTCTTTGATAAATGACATCGATGTTATTTAAAATATCCTTAACGATGATACGAACTATTGTTTTGTTTAAATTTATGCTCCTTTTATTATTATGTCCACAATCGCTTTTTGTTTCTCACGTTACAATACAATATAAGGTCAAGGTATATAACGTATTTAGAATGCTTCGCATTTATTTCCTGATTTGTGACCCACTCCAATGCTCTATTTACAATCCTTAGACATAATAATTTGCATGTCAAATCTTCTATAAAAATAATTTGAACGTCAAATCTCCTAGAAAAAGTTTGATAAGAATGTAGCTTTTAATGCTAACTCCGATATAACTAACTCCGATTCTGGTCGTTGTAATTCCATCAGACCAATTCAAATTAAGCGTCGGTCGTTGAGATCGCAAGACCCTAGTCGTCAATGAGGCGAAGGCGAAGAACGGCAAAAAAGACCTCGATTCTTGCACCATTAAGGGCACCAACACGATCGTTAAGGGTTCGTTTGGTTGCAGGGTTGGGTAGGGTTGGATTGGGTTGGGTACTATTCACAGGGGTACTCCCTCCTCACAGTTTACTATTCACCCAGCCATGTAAATAGTACCCCACCCTGCCCAACCCTGCAACCAAACGAAAGGTATACACCTACCTCTAAGCTCCCGTACGTTGCGCTTGTGGTTGTGGAGAAGATCGAGGCTGACCACTAGAACAATGTGAAGGTGCGTGTGCGCTGGTATTACCGGCTGGAGGAATCCCTCGGTGGCCGCGGGCAGTTCCATGGGTCTAAGGAGCTGCTTTTGTCGGACCACTACGATGTTTAGAGAGCTCAGACCATTGAGGGTGCACGGTTAACCTATGTGTTGGTTTAAATACCTTACCCGATATATAAAAGAATGTTATATTATTAGCATATTTTATATGCATATGTAACCAGTGGTCTTTAAGATGAAGAAGAAGATTTGCACAATAACATCACAAGTATGAACTATACCTTTCCACGGAGAAAGTAGATTGATGATTACTTCTATTGAATTGTTAAATATAAGAGAAAATAGTACATCGTTTCGTAGATCTATGTTTATCCAAAGTAATACATTCGACTGAGTGTATGGCTAAAAGAAGTAAGGAACATTTATCTGAGATGAATCTTTAGTGGAGATTGTTGGAAGAAGATATGTGGAAGATCTGCAAAACTCCAATAATTGACATAAAATTGGCGCTCTTCCTAAGAAAGTAGGTAAGGTACTCTAATCAAATTGTATATTCTAATAAATACAGTCTCATCGGTCCGATTTAATTCGATTTTAAATAATGACAACGTCATCATCCGGTTGAACTGATTTGATTATATGGTTCAACTCGATCCGATTATTTCGGTAAAGTTTCCGATTCGTTGCTTGGTTTGGTTCAAAAACATTGATCCAAACTCAACGAAAAATTATATGCAACAGTTATAAGTATCGGCAATGATTGGTTAAGCGTTGATGTAAACCTTAAACATCGTCTGTAATTTATCTATCAACGTAAGTGGTTCCTAAATCATCGAAAAATATGTCTGCAGTTGCATCATCGGGATCGGGAACCACACGGGGCAGGAATGATGCGGACGAGTGGGATAAACGCCGGCTGAGTTACTTGCCGCAGATTGTCGACGCAATAGATGGGGACTCTTGGGAGGAATGGAGGTCGGTTGTACTCGTGCCGCAGAAGGGAGGAAAGGGAAGAGTCATTGAGGAGTCCGTCATGGGGAGTGCGAGAAAGGGTTCGGGCATATGTTTGTACTCCCATTTCATTGGGAAGTGGTACTTTTCCGGGGGAAAGTATAATGATCCATGACCCTTGGATGGATTTTGATCCAAAGGCTGTGAGCTTGATGTGAGCCATTGGATGATTAGTACTAGAGAATGGTAGAGATGAGTGTTGAAAGGGATTTTTACCACGCAGACTCTGTAATCTTGGCCAATTACCTTCACAACCTTTGAAACAATCTAATTCCCTCCTCGACCCCGTAAACTTGTTAATCATTACCCTACAGATCATGTGGTTAACCCTCATCCATTTATCCGTTAAAACAAATCAAATTTCGTTATGTTCTTTTATATTATACCCATTTTGTTTATCAAATTTACATTCAATGACATTCCTCCTCTTCCTCCTCCTCATCTCCCTTGACCATAGCCCTCCTCCCATTGCTCAACCCTCTCCCTCTGTCCTCCGGTAAACCATGCGTCCTCCGATCGTTCCTCCGGCCAGCCCTCGTCCCTCCCGTCAACCCTCCGTCCGCTGGTCATCCCTCCGCCCAGCCCTCGTCGCTCCCGTCAACCCTCCGCCCCGAGCCCCACGTGAACCTCGGTGATACTTCTCCCCTCGTGAATAAAAAAGAGATTCCTTTGAATATAATAATCCAAAGGGACTCTACCATCCGCTCTCTCTCGATCTTGTCTTCCCATGCACGACGTCACCTCACCTTCCAGTGGAGGGAATAACATCCCACGAATATTCACTGGAATCCCTCTGCCCCAAGCCCTCCGCCCCTGCCCCATTCTCCCTGCCGACGTCCAGCGCGTGAACACCTCCGCTGCTCCGCTGAGCAGCTTCTTCTTCTGGAGGAACCCGCGTCGCCTGCGAGACGCCCCAACTGCATGTTGTATTAAAAATTATATTTAGGTTTTAATTGGAAAACCTATTAATTACAATTGGCATTAATTTGGTTTCAATTGGGAAACCAAATGGTTTGGAGGAAAAGTTGGGAATTCCCAAATTTGAAACATGGTTGAGTTTGGGTGGAAGTTTAGTACCATACCTTAGAGATCTAAACTTTTGATAGACTTATATATGAGTCCCCAAGCTCTTGTAGAAATAGTAGAGAGAAGGAATGGAGGACCACACACACGTGCGCGCTCCGCCCCGTCTCCGGCACCGGCACCGGCTCCGGTTCCGGCTCCGGCTCGGGAGAGTCAATTCGGATCTCGATAATTTTGTTGCGGGTTTCATTTGGATGTTCAATTAAATTAATCAGACGGATTAATTTTATTCGATCACATTGGGAATCGAACTTGATCCAAACGGCTCGACTTAGCCGCGGTTTTGGAATTCGAAAGGACACGCCGGTTGTGGGATATTTTCGGAAATCGAAGAGATCGTGCGCTAGGGCACGCGAGCTCCTTTTTTTATACCCTTCACCCGACGCCGCTTTTCTTCACTTGCAAGAAAACTCCACTCGCCATCCCTCTTGTCTCTCTCTCTCTCATGACTGCGACTTTGTTTCTTCTCTACTGCAAGTTCTCGGAGGTGTTTTCGAGGACGGTCTCATCGGTGTGCGTGGACGACGACCGTGAACCGTCGTATCCTGGGAGCGGATCGTCAGTAACCTACGCACCGGTATTGTGGGGGTGAAATCCTCTCTAAGGATAGTCCATTTCATGGACGCTTCGGTGATCTCTGATCTAATTTTTCTTATCTATTGTTTGCCGTAATTGATTTATTGCTTACCCTTTTCTGGATCTCGTCCGATTGTTTGTTTCTGTATGGTTAATCGGTTCCTACTTGCATTTCGTAATCGGATAATGGATTGGGAATATATGTCGTTAATGATATTAATCTGTAATACGTTTATTTCCGTTCATTTGGATCCGAATATTTACTGTTTATTATATGCATGTTTGATCCTGTTTACAACAATCTTAGAGAGGATTTCGGGAACTTATTATAAAATAATGTCGGAAACCATGTTCAAATCGAGGGTTGATATGACGGGTATACCTTAAAAGTTTGGTGAACAAAACTTTAAGCGTTGGCAACAACGCATGAAGATCTGGTTAACCACCATTGGATTAATCTCGATGCTTGAAACCGACTGTCCTACGGTGAAAAAAGAAAATCCCTCACTCGATAGCCAGAAGGCGCAATCTGCGTGGAAGGAACGCGACCGGATATATCATGGTTGCATCTTGTTGGCTCTGTCCAACACGTTGTTTGACGTATACTGTTCGTTCACGCAGACTGCGAAGGGGATATGGGAAGACATGGATCGGAAGTATAATACCAAAGACCTCGGTATTGAGAAATACTCCGTGGCCAAGTTTTTTAAGTTTTCCATTACCGAAGGAAAGTAAGTTTCTGAATAGGCACATGAATTTTTACTCATGCTCCATGGTTTAGAGGATACCGAAATGAAACTTACAGAGAAGTTTCAGGTCATGTGCATCATAGAAAAATTCTCCAAGTCGTGCGAAGACTTCGGTATGACCCTGAAAACTCGGATTTTGCGAGGGTCAAAATAGTCCACACAAGGCGGGACTACAGTGTCGCTGAGCGACCGCTCACGAAACCCGAATTAGTCAACAATTTACCCACGACAAATATATCAAGCAATGAAAGTAAATGTGCGGAGTTAAAATTTATTATAACTCTACAACAAAGATGTGTATAGTGCAAGTATGTGTAGAGGTCGAACACAGGGAGCAGAAAGGCTAGATCGGGGCAAAAATGCTCAAAATGTGTGTGTATGTGATCAAGTGTCTACTTATGCTATTTTTTTTGTGGATTTTTAATTCTATATTTTTATTTAATTTTTAATTTTGTATTTTTGTATTTTGATTTTATAATTTCTAATTTTATATTTTCTTTTTAGATTATATATATATTTTTTATTTTCTTTTTCAATATTAGAAAATAAGAACAATGTAATAAAAGACAAGCTAAAGTATTTATAAAAATATGCAAAAATAACCAAAAAATCAGAAATGAAATGTTTTTGATATTTTTAGGATTTTTTACTGTTTTTGTGATTTTTGGGTAATTTTTAAAATGTTTTTGGTGTTTTTAAAGAGCTAAATAAAGAAAACAGTGAATAAAAGTTGCTGGCCGAAATTAAATTGAGGATGAAAAATAGTAAACAGTGTCAAAAATTCCTCAAATTAATTTTCCATAAAAGAGAATAAAATAGAGAAACTACAGGAACTGAGTTTATATTTTTAGGATTTTTCTAGGATTTTTCAGATTTTTAGGAAGGTTTTTGGGCTTTTTTAATTTTTAGGAGTTTTGTTTTGTATTTTTTAATGAATTTTGGACTGGAGTTAGAACACAATAAGATAAGCAAAATATATTTTTTTTGGGAATTTTCTGATGTGTTTTTATATTTTTTCGTATTTTATGACGCAAACAGTGCTGAAAATGAGTGTTTTTGAATTTTTATAAATGATAAAATGCAATGAAAATGAAAAATAAAAATATGGCGTGAATCTACAATGCAACAGGAGCTTAAATCTATTTTTTGAGATTTTTTTGAATTTTCTAGATGCATGAAATAAATAGGGAAAGCACACAAAAAATACAAGGCCTAACAAGGGTATGAATGTAAATAGAGCAACGTTCAAGGGCCAATATGCAAATTATACATAAGTACACAACTGCAGATGAATGCTTTGAGTCCTAAATCAACATTACACAAAATGGCGGGGGAAATGGCACAAAATACCCACGCCCGAGGCGATCGACGGCTGCGGAGGCGTGGAGGAAGAACGACCGACGAACTCGGTCGGGATGAACTCGGAGCTCCAAAATCTCCACGCACGATGCTTCGAACGCCCCTCTGATGGTTCCACGAATCTCCAGGAACAGCCCAAAACTGATAGGCGGCCGCAAAATGGCCTAGAAGAGGCCGGAGGTCCGCCGCAACTTGAAGGAGGGAGGGGTGCTCCAAGTGGTTCGTCCTCAAACAAAAATCGACCCCAGGAGGGGGTCTTTTGCACCTGGACCTGCAATCAAAGCACAAGCAGCAGTAAAAGGTCCCAGGGCCAGCAAAAAGGGGTGATGGTGGCGTGGAGTGGCGAAAATGGTGGCCGGAGCTCAAGAGCTCCGGTAAGGTGTTTGATGGTGAGATCGAAGCTAACTAGTTGATTTAATGCGAAGCTAATTACGTGAAAACAAAGCTAAGGACTACAGCTACGTATTAAGCAAGTAAAAACAGGGAGAAACGACCACGAATGGCGGTAGCCACGAGATTGGGTACCTCACGGCCAAGCTTGGCCGGAGATGGGTGGAGACGCCTCCGCACCGCTCCTCCTCTCCTCCTAACGGCGAGGTGAGGTTGCTGTCACCTTCCTCTAACCTCAGCACATGAAAGAAGGGAGGAAGAAGGGGGAAAAAGGAGTTCAAACTCGAAATGGAGGAGAAGGGTCGTTTTTGAAGATGTGGCTCTGGAGGCATGAAGATCGAAGAATATCGGGTGAATCGCGAGTCCAACAGCCGAGATATACCCTGGGCGTGTATCCTTGATAGTAGGTCTACAAAAGTCATGAAGGTTGCAATGTCAAATGGTGAAAGACGCGCTCTCCAAAATTCAGAGAAAACGTCAAAAAACCAATATCTGACACAGTGCAGGGGGCATGTCAGAGAGCTGGTCAACATGGCCCAAAGAACGAAGAAAATAGGCTACACCCGTGCTCCAATATTCAAGATGATGGCTGGGCGTGTATGGTGGTTATATGGGGAGAAAAAGTGAAGAAGGGACCAAGGTCAAAATGTGAACGATGCGGCCTACAAAAATAGGAGAAATTGGCTAAAAAACGCATCTGACAGGCTGCAGGTGCAGACCAGGGAGTTGACCAGCGGGTCAACTTCCACCTGGTTGGTCCACGTGGACCAACCAGAAAAATCCCTGGAAAAAAAACATTTGTAAATTCAATTAAAAATAGCAAATCAATTTATTAAATTATGGTTACAAAATAAAAAATGATTATTATTTTATAAATTATTTTATTATGATTTTTATTTATTTTTTAGAGGTATATTTTCACAATTTGCCTATTATACCCTTTATAGGTATATTCTTCTATACATTGTGTTCTTTTATTTTTATTGTATGTATCTAATTTATTTATTTTGTATTATTAATTTATATAATTATAACATACTTTTATACACATAATTATATTTTTATTTTATTTTTCTGATATGTTTTGCATAATTACTAAAATACAAATATGTTTTGTATAGGTATAGGTACAGGTAATGTATCTATGTATTTTATTTTTAAGTATTTTATTTTTGTTTTTATTTAGGTTTTTATTCTTATTTTAATGTACATTATTATTATAAGTATTATTTACCACATTATAAAAATATAAAAATGAATAAATAATTAATAAAGAATAAATTAAATATTTTAATCAGTATAACTATACAACGGGGGTCCAAAACTCAACTTCCAAACCGTAGCTCCGCCAAATGCGAAACCACCGCCATTAAATAGCTTATTTTGTTCTATATACAATTAAAGGTGAGTCTGATGCATTTGGAGTTGTCGTTTGTGAGATACGGGTCTGGGAAGTTGGGATTCTGGATTTTTATTCAGACCATAACTTTTTATCTGTACATTATTTTTCTGTGAAATCAATTTTGTATTTTTCTTTTTAAAATTATCTACAACTTTCATGTTCAAAGTTTCTTTATTTGATGTATAAAAAGTGGAACCAAAAATAGGTCCCAAAATGAATAAAGAATGAATTACGAATTATAGGTATTTGGACTGTGTTTTTGACCTTATCTCCCCCTACTTTATTCCTTGTCGACCTATTCATCAAGATGCCAAGGTCTCGGGATTTCGGGTCATAAAATATTTACAATATTTTATTCTTTTTCTTTTCTTTTCTTTATTCTATAATTTTGGCACTAAAAACCGCATTTTATACAATATTTACACACATATGCATGAATGCTAAAATGTATGAATTAAGCCTATTTACACGTATTTACTAGTTTTTTTAGGCCAAAATGATAGAATAAAGATGATGAAACGTGGATTCATCATCCCCCTATACTTGCCTTTGCTAGTCCCTAGCAAACACTTATGCAATAAGTGCAGAAAAGAAAAACAAAGAAAAGAAAAAGAAGAAAGATGGATTAAGTTTAACTATCAAACTTGTCTTCACAAAATCAAAGTTTGGAGCTTAAGTCGGACCTTTGGAATTTTAGTGCGGGCGGAACCTTAGTGAGAACCGTGTTTGACATTCAACAGTCCTTGAGAATCCCGAAACTCTGCCCAAGTCTCCTCAATAGTCAGGTCAGAAATACTTCAACTCATACGCAAACTCTTATGACTATGAATCTGACTTGTACAGTGTAAGTGATGGTAGCTTCTCCCCAACTAGAATAACAAAGAGACTGACTTCTCCAGTACGACAACCCAATGATTCCCCAATCCGGTAACTCCATCCTCGAAGAGCAGGGTATTCCCTTCTAAGTTCAAGTGGCAACCAGCTCAAGAGGAGGGCGTGAAGAGAAGAATGGACGGTAGCCAGTGTAGCTACCTATCCGAGGATGCAAGACCAGTGTAGTCAAGTCATCCAGCTGCAGGCTCACATGATATGACGTTGGAACTCAAGCTTGCTTATTGACTTTACAACATATGTACATACTTTGCAGGCTTTTTATTTTTGTACATGCCTGAACTTTTTTTCTTCTTTTTTTTTGAAATACTATTCACAGCAGCATTTACATAAGGAGTTTTTTCTCTTGAGCTAGTAGACTATCCCTCTTTTGAAGCTTTATCGCAACCCACAGCCTCCTGTCTTTAGACTTCCTAATCACTGGACGGGTTGGGGTGCACTTCCCTCCCTAGAGGAGGACAAGTGTTTCCACTTGTGTGCGTCTCATACCGGCAAATCCAATCCCCTCACCACTCCAACTGAGTTGAGCCATGTGAAAGGTGCAGGTGTCCAAGTTAGGTCATTATCAACAAGAGTCGTGCGTGTGCTCCGAAATACTCTACTTAGTCAGTCAAGAATCCATTGAACCAAGTCCCGTGGTCCTCAAAGAATTAAGTCAACTAGACCTGAAGTACCTCAAACCCAGTTCCTATAAGGTTCCTGTTTATTAGGTAGATTATAAGGTCCAATCAAGCTCCAATCTCCGGATTTTACTTAGACTTGTTCAACTATCAAACTCAATCCGAAAAATACGAATGCCATGCAGTGCAATGTAGAAAATATTTTTGTGATGCAATTTTCAAGAATTTTGAACTTTTTATGGATTTTTTTTTTGTAAAGATGATGATGATGCATATGCAGATGCATTTTTTGTCTTTTTCAAAAAGATTTTTCAAATGTTTTTGGATTTTAATTTTGCAAATGTTTTTGGGATTTTTGAAAACAAAAAGTTTTGGCTAACATCTAGGTTACAACTATGTACACGGGAGTGCTTCTTATATATACAAGAAGTGGATTTTAAGGATTTACAAGGGTAAGTGGTCAATTTTATACATATATATAGTGGATTTTGGTGTGATGTTAGTATTCCTCAAAACTTATTTGAAAACAATTTACACACAATTTTTGAAAACTATAGTCCAAAATAATTTTTACAAACATTTTTGCAATCATTTACACACATTTTGAAAATCATTTTGCAAAGGCTTTCAAAACAGTATCTATAGGTTTTTCAAATATTTTTGCAACCATTTTTCAAACCATTTGCAAATCATTTTTCAAGCATTTTTATTTCACACAAAGAAAAGAAATTTTGCAAAACACACATTTTTACAAAGGTTGAAAACATGTAACAAAATATTTTCAAAATAGTTTTCGATAAATGTTCACAAAGATTTTCAAACTATTTTTCAAACATTTTGCAAAAAACATTTTCACCTGATTTATTAATCAGTAAATACAAAAAGAATTTGAGGAATAATCACATCTTTTTATTAAGGATTTTTAATGAATTTTAAAGAATTTTTAAAGAATTATTAGCCATATTTATTAAGAAAATACGAAAAGACGAGTTATGGCTAAAGTATATACGTAGTATATACGACCCCCCTATACTTAGCTTGAGCTATGTCCTCATAGATCAGAGAGAAAAGAGAAGACATAACTCGTACTGAGTATAGGAAAATCTAAAGAATAAATGAATGAATCAATGAGAAGTTGACCGTCCCCCCTATACTTAGGATCAAATAATCCTAAGTATAGCAGACTGTACACAAAGCAGGGAGGGTCAAGGGTGGGAATGAACAGATCGTACTCAGATTGTCTCCCCCTATACTTAGGGTAAGATATCCCTAAGTATAGACAAGAAGAGGAGACAATGGAGAGGATCGAAAAAATAGAGAAACTCGGGGTGCACACCCCCCTATACTTAGGACAAAGTACGTCCTAAGTATAGAAGACTGACAAAAAGGGCGGCACCTTTTTGATAGATAAAGAAGATAGACAAGGAAAAGAAGAAAAGAAGAAAAGAAGAAAACAAATCAAGAGATGAAATAGATCATGGGGATGTACACACCACTCCCCCTATACTTAGGGTAGGAGAAGCCCTAAGTATAGGCAACAATAGGAGTGATGACACGGAACGAAGAAAGAGCACTCGGCTCGTCCACCCCCCTATACTTAGGACAAAGTACGTCCTAAGCAAGGCAGACGCGAGGATGGGTGGACGAGTAAAAACGGGAGAGACAGAGATGAACAACTGAGAATGTACAACAGAAGTGGATGTACATAAGATCAAGAAGGTTGAAAGCGAACCTTCTTGCGGGACCGCTGAGGAATGGATCTGGTGTGATGCAGGTCGACATCGGGGTCTACAGTGGACGGAATCCGATCAGGGTCGACAGAGTGAAGGTCCTCAGGGGCCCTAGGATGTGAAGGCACAGACTGAGTAGTGGAAGAAGTACGGCTAGGTCCGGCCTTGGGAGTCTCGCTGATATCAAAGTGGAATGGGACGAACTCATCATCATCGGAAGTAGTGTACTCAGAGTCGTCCTGCGAGGTGTCGTCCAGGTCAAAATCAAAAGGCACGAACTCATCGGTGGAAGTAGTCGAACTCTCTTCGTCCTCAATAATCTCAACCGGATCATCTTTCTCATCAAAAGGCCTGAATTTCTGAAGAAAAGCAACTAAATTAAATTCGGCCTTAGTCTCATCAGTATCTACATGGACAGGAGCGGACCTATCAGTGGAAGTAGTCAAAACATGGTCGTCCTGTATAGTCTCTAAGTCTGCCCTCCGCTCAATGGTGTCAATCGTGTAAATCCCGCGGATGTCATCAACACATCGCCAATCACAGGAAGCGGAAACACCAAGGTCTATGCTTTCCGAGCTTTCCTCCTTGGAGAGGAATTCTCGGGTCTCATCATCGGTCATGAAGAAGGTCTCTCTGATATCCTCATATAGATCATAGTCCTCGGGGTCAGCCAAGATAGGTGAAGTCACATCAGGTGCAGGTCTCTGGTCAGCAGTGGGTGCGGTGATCACTGCTTCGCCCTCGTCAGCAGGACGGAAGCGAATCTCTCCTGATCCATAATCAATAACGACCCTCGCAGAGGCGAGGAATGGGCGTCCCAGGATGATTGGAGATGGCTCCCCTGTGGAGTTCTCCATGGGCAACACGACAAAATCAACATTGTGGCTCGTGCCCTGAATAGAAATGACGGTGTTCTCAAGGATACCCTTCGGCCTCTTGATAGATCCATCAGCAAATTGAACTATCATCCTGGTCTTCTTGAGAGGCCCTAAGTGAAGAGACTGTACCAGCGAGAAGGGTATGATACTGATCGATGCACCGCCGTCTAGGAGAGTGTGATCACATGTGTGGTCAGAGATGGTGCAGCTAATGAAAGGTGTGGCAGTGTTCCTCTTCTTAGGAATGGGGCGGTGTGTGATGGCGTGGGCAGTGGCCATGGTCAAGATATGACGCTCAGATCTGCTCCTCCGCTTTCTCTTTTTGGGAAGAGGAGCAGACATATGGGTCATGGCCTACTGAAGTGGGGCACGGATGATCTCATGAATAGTAGCCACCACTTCGGGTTCAGATAGCATTTTTTTGAATTTTTGGACTTCCTCCATACAAGGGAGGGAGTCGGAATCATCATATACACGAGGTATGCCAAGAGCAGTCTGTACAGCGGCATCCTCAGGGTCAAAGGTGGGACGGGGTGTGAATGAATGTGTGGTCAAAGGATCTGGCAAGTGGTACCTCTCCTCACAGTCTGGCTCGATCATGCGTCTCCCGAACTCTTTTTGTATTTTTAAATTTTTCTCATTTTTTTGTAATTTTGGTGATTGCAAGCTCTCATGGAAATCCTCGAGTGAACCCATGTCATCAAATGGTGGAATATCATGGTCGCTCTTATTGGTACTAGTGAGGGTGTCAATCCTCTGTCTCATATGATCCATCATCTGGGTCAAGTGCCAAGGGTGGACTCCATGAAAGGTGACTCCAGCAGCTCAGTCTCGGGTGGATGTGAAGGTGGAGGAGGATAATATACAGGTGGAGGTGGGTGTGGGTAGAAATCCGAGGTCTGATACTGTGGCTGAGGCGGATATGTACAAAAGTCAGGAGCAAAGTCCTCCTGGAAAAAAGGAGGTGGACCAACTGGAGTGAGCGAATGATCCGCAAAATCCGGATAAAATACGCTCCAGTTGGCCATCTCGAAAACAAAAGGAAAATGATCGGGAGAGCACGACGGTCAAGTCAAGAGAGTGGAGAAGAAGGCGCAAATGCGCGGGGATGATCTAGGACACACAAACAATCACAGACAAAAATGAAATAAATCAAACCCTCAATTCACCTACTCAACTCGGTAGAGACCGTAAAATGCGGTCTTTTAATCTTGTCTATTTTAGAGTTAGGTGAGAAGTCAAAGAATTTCACACACACTTAGGGGGCTGAATGGGATTTGGGCACTAATCCTTAGTGTGTGCGTGAGCAATGTAAAACGAAGACAATGAGGGGATTACTCGCCCCAATACAAGATGTTTCTTTTTGATCGGTTTTAGGGTCAAGTAAAATTAGCAGTCCCAATTTTATTTGATTTATCACTTTTTTTGGATTTTTAATAACTAATGCACGAGCCTAACGAGGAGTCAATTCCTTTAAGATCCTAGGTTGGCAAAATCAGAGGTAGAGTCGGAAAAGCAATGCAAGCGTCAAATCAATGATGCATGCTAAAGAGAAATGCTCACCTTGCCTCCAGCACTCTACATGCTAGGATGCTCAGCAGAATTGAAACTTATCTATATGCAAATGCAAAAGCCGATGAAATCGCCCTAAGTTTAGAAACTGCTATTAGCGGGAAGAACCACAAGTTGACCACCAAACCTCAACCCTAGAGTCCGGTCTAGGCTCACCCCTCCTCTGCTCAACAAATTGAGGGTAGGAGAAAGCGCTTTGCGGGGAGAGCTCGCGGCGCGACGGATTGAAGGTGATGATCAACTGTTTAAAATTTTGACTAAGTCCAAACGAAACTATAGGCACATGCAAGGGTGATTAATGTGTTTGGACCTAATCTATCGCAAGCAATCCTAAAAGCTAAGGGCTCAATCACACAAAAGAAATGAAAAATAAAACCGGAAAACAAAATAAAAAATGCGAAGAAAAACCAACAAAACCGCGGTGAGCCCCCAAGTGAACAATCACCTGGAAATTAGGCTCGAAAGAGTCCAAGTCCGGGGGTACCTGTATTATTACAATTAAGTCTCTCACTCACTTAAATGACAAAAATAAATACTACAAAAAGAAAATGCAACTAAAGTGGAGCACATTCTTCAAAATTCTCTCTTCGTCTCCTCGGTGCTCGGCTGGCTAAGCCGGCTTCACGTGGGTGCGTAGGTGCCTAGGGTGGAGAGCCTCCCTCGATCCGCGGTTCCTCGCACAAAGTCAACAAAAGAGAAGGTTAGACAGCTCAATAGATATATCAAAAATAGAGAAAATAAAATAGCAAAAAATGAAAGCTGCGAAATAGACAATAAATCACAAACACAAACAAGACCCGAACTACGCGCTGTTGCTCCCCGGCAACGGCGCTATTTGTTGAACAAAGAAATCGAAGGGTCGTACGGTTTCACAAGGCGAAACCGCGGTCGATGCGGTGACCGCTCGAAAATCCCGATTCAAACAACAATTAACCCACGACAAATATATCAAGCAATGAAAGTAAATGTGCGGAGTTAAAATTTATTATAACTCTACAACAAAGATGTGTATAGTACAAGTATATGTAGAGGTCAAACACAGGGAGCAGAAAGGCTAGATCGGGGCAAAAATGCTCAAAATGTGTGTGTATGTGATCAAGTGTCTACTTATGCTATTTTTTGTGGGTTTTTAATTCTATATTTTTATTTAATTTTTAATTTTGTATTTTTGTATTTTGATTTTATAATTTCTAATTTTATATTTTCTTTTTAGATTATATATATTTTTTATTTTCTTTTTCAATATTAGAAAATAAGGACAATGTAATAAAAGACAAGCTAAAGTATTTATAAAAATATGCAAAAATAACCAAAAAATCAGAAATGAAATGTTTTTGATATTTTTAGGATTTTTTACTATTTTTGTGATTTTTGGGTAATTTTTAAAATGTTTTTGGTGTTTTTAAAGAGCTAAATAAAGAAAACAGTGAATAAAAGTTGCTGGCCGAAATTAAATTGAGGATGAAAAATAGTAAACAGTGTCAAAAATTCCTCAAATTAATTTTCCATAAAAGAGAATAAAATAGAGAAACTACAGGAACTGAGTTTATATTTTTAGGATTTTTCTAGGATTTTTTAGATTTTTAGGAAGGTTTTTGGGTTTTTCTAATTTTTAGGAGTTTTGTTTTGTATTTCTTAATGAATTTTGGACTGGCGTTAGAACACAATAAGATAAGAAAAATATATTTTTTTGGGAATTTTCTGATGTGTTTTTATATTTTTTTGGTATTTTATGACGCAAACAGTGCTGAAAATGAGTGTTTTTGAATTTTTATAAATAATAAAATGCAATGAAAATGAAAAATAAAAATATGGCGTAAATCTACAATGCAACAGGAGCTTAAATCTATTTTTTGAAATTTTTTCGAATTTTCTAAATGCATGAAATAAATAGGGAAAGCACACAAAAAATACAAGGCCTAACAAGGGTATGAATGTAAATAGAACAACGTTCAAGGGCCAATATGCAAATTATACATAAGTACACAACTGCAGATGAATGCTTTGAGTCCTAAATCAACATTACACAAAATGGCGGGGGAAATGGCACAAAATACCCACGCCCAAGGCGATCGACGGCTGCGGAGGCGTGGAGGAAGAACGACCGACGAACTCGGTCGGGATGAACTCGGAGCTCCAAAATCTCCACGCACGATGCTTCGAACGCCCCTATGATGGTTCCACGAACCTCCAGGAACAGCCCAAAACTGATAGGCGGCCGCAAAATGGCCTAGAAGAGGCCGGAGGTCCGCCGCAACTTGAAGGAGGGAGGGGTGCTCCAAGTGGTTCGTCCTCAAACAAAAATCGATCCCAGGAGGGGGTCTTTTGCACCTGGACCTGCAATCAAAGCACAAGCAGCAGTAAAAGGTTCCAGGGCCAGCAAAAAGGGGTGATGGTGGCGTGGAGTGGCGAAAATGGTAGCCGGAGCTCAAGAGCTCCGGCAAGGTGTTTGATGGTGAGATCGAAGCTAACTAGTTGATTTAATGCGAAGCTAATAACGTGAAAACAAAGCTAAGGACTACAGCTACGTATTAAGCAAGTAAAAACAGGGAGAAACGACCTCGAATGGCGGTAGCCACGAGATTGGGTACCTCACGGCCAAGCTTGGCCGGAGATGGGTGGAGACGCCTCCGCACCGCTCCTCCTCTCCTCCTAACGGCGAGGTGAGGTTGCTGTCACCTTCCTCTAACCTCAACACATGAAAGAAGGGAGGAAGAAGGGGGAAAAAGGAGTTCAAACTCGAAATGGAGGAGAAGGGTCGTTTTTGAAGATGTGGCTCTGGAGGCATGAAGATCGAAGAATATCGGGTGAATCGCGAGTCCAACGGCCGAGATATACCCTGGGCGTGTATCCTTGATAGTAGGTCTACAAAAGTCATGAAGGTTGCAATGTCAAATGGTGAAAGACGCGCTCTCCAAAATTCAGAGAAAACGTCAAAAAACCAATATCTGACACAGTGCAGGGGGCATGTCAGAGAGCTGGTCAACATGGCCCAAAGAACGAAGAAAATAGGCTACACCCGTGCTCCAATATTCAAGATGATGGCTGGGCGTGTATGGTGGTTATATGGGGAGAAAAAGTGAAGAAGGGACCAAGGTCAAAATGTGAACGATGCGGCCTAGAAAAATAGGAGAAATTGGCTAAAAAACGCATCTGACAGGTTGCAGGTGCAGACCAGGGAGTTGACCAGCGGGTCAACTTCCACCTGGTTGGTCCACGTGGACCAACCAGAAAAATCCCTGGAAAAAAACATTTGTAAATTCAATTAAAAATAGCAAATCAATTTATTAAATTATGGTTACAAAATAAAAAATGTTTATTATTTTATAAATTATTTTATTATGATTTCTATTTATTTTTTAGAGGTATATTTTTACAAGTTGCCTATTATACCCTTTATAGGTATATTCTTCTATACATTGTGTTCTTTTATTTTTATTGTATGTATCTAATTTATTTATTTTGTATTATTAATTTATATAATTATAACATACTTTTATACACATAATTATATTTTTATTTTATTTTTCTGATATGTTTTGCATAATTACTAAAATACAAATATGTTTTGTATAGGTATATGTACAGGTAATGTATCTATGTATTTTATTTTTAAGTATTTTATTTTTGTTTTTATTTAGGTTTTTATTCTTATTTTAATGTACATTATTATTATAAGTATTATTTACCACATTATAAAAATATAAAAATGAATAAATAATTAATAAAGAATAAATTGAATATTTTAATCAGTATAGCTATACAACGGGGGTCCAAAACTCAACTTCCAAACCGTAGCTCCGCCAAATGCGAAACCACCGCCATTAAATAGCTTATTTTCTTCTATATACAATTAAAGGTGAGTTTGATGCATTTGGAGTTGTCGTTTGTGAGATACGGGTCTGGGAAGTTGGGATTCTGGATTTTTATTCAGACCATAACTTTTTATCTGTACATTATTTTTCTGTGAAATCAATTTTGTATTTTTCTTTATAAAATTATCTACAACTTTCATGTTCAAAGTTTCTTTATTTGATGTATAAAAAGTGGAACCAAAAATAGGTCCCAAAATGAATAAAGAATGAATTACTAATTATAGGTATTTGGACTGTGTTTTTGACCTTATCTCCCCCTACTTTATTCCTTGTCGACCTATTCATCAAGATGCCTGGGTCTCGGGGTTTCGGGTCATAAAATATTTACAATATTTTATTCTTTTTCTTTTCTTTTCTTTATTCTATAATTTTGACACTAAAAACCGCATTTTATACAATATTTACACACATATGCATGAATGCTAAAATGTATGAATTAAGCCTATTTACACGTATTTACTAGGTTTTGTTTAGGCCAAAATGATAGAATAAAGATGATGAAACGTGGATTCATCAGACCCTCAAACACAGGAAGGGAAAAATTTCTATGGATGACTTGATGGTGGCAATTGCCATATAAGAGGAACACAGGAAACAAAAACCTGTGCAACCTGCTGATATTCAAGCTAAGGTCAATTTCATGACCTCGAAGGGCAAGGATAAGAAGGGCAAGGGTTCTAATAACAATAAAATGAAGACAAAGGGCAAGATCCAAAAAAAGGCAAAGAATAAACCCTGATGGCACTGTAATCAGGTTGGCCATTGGTAGAAGGATTGTCTGTCTTTGAAGACTCAACTTAAGGCTGCAGACGGGAGTCCACAAGTGATATCACTATGGGACTCGGGGCTAGCGAGGGGTATGTCTCTATAAAACCTGAACTATATCGTATCTATGATCTAAATGAGTGGATCGTGGATATGGAAGCTAATGTAAATATTTGTTCTGACAGAACGTTGTTTTCTTCTTATCAGACCTGCAGTGGTGGGACTGTGAAGATGGGGAACGATTCTGCAGCCAGGGTTCTAGGGTCGGGACAAGTCAGCTTGAGGTTCTCCTCTGGACGTGTCTGGACGTTGCATAGGGTGTTGCATGTTCCTGACATCAATAAGAATGTGTTATTTGGCTTTATCTTAGTTAGAAATGTTTTTGAATTAAACTTCAAATGTAATAAAGTTGTCATTCTGGGACATGGCATTTTTTATGGAAAACGCTATTTGGTTGATTTTGATTTGTTGTTTAGAATTAGATGTGATTCAGTAAACATTAATGAAATGAATGTTTTGAGTTCTAAATGTTCTAGTTCTATGTCTCATGTTGTGAATAATCTAGAATCTTGTGATCTGTGGCATGGTAGATTGGAACATGTAAACTTAAATTCAATTAAAAGAATGATGAATTTAGAGTTGATCCCTAAACACACTATTGATAAAACTCAAAAATGTGAAATCTGTGTGCAAGCTAAGACACCTAGGAAGTCTTTTCAGTCTGTCTCTAGAGATAGTGCGATCTTGGATCTAGTGCACACGAATATCTGTGAGTTTAATGATGTGTTGACCCGAGACAATAAGAAATACTTTATCACCTTTATAGATGATGACAATAGATACTGCTATGTATATCTAATGAAAATCAAGGATGAAGCCTTAGAGAAATTTCTTATATTTAAAATGAGGCTAAGACACAAACAGGAAAAGTACTTAAACGCCTTAGGTCAGATAAAGGAGGTGAATATACCTCTAACTTATTTGATGAATAGTGCAAATCGTTTGACATAGTTCATGAAGTTACGGCCCCATATTCACCGCAATCAAATGAGATAGCAGAACGGAAAAATAGAACCTTAACTGACATGATCAATGCTCTCTTACAAAGTTATGGACTTCCAACCTATATGTGGGGAGAAGCCTTGAATACAGATTGTCATATTCTGAATAGGTTTACTCCAAGACATATGGAAAAGTATTTCTTTGAACTTTGGGGAAATAAGAAACCAATATTAAGACATCTCAAAGTGTGAGGCTGTCTCGCTAAGGTTTTAGTCCCAGAACACAAGAGAAAGAAACTTGGTCCTAAAACTGTTGATGCGGTCTTCTTAGGTTACCAAGAAAATATCTATGTATATAGGTTCTTGGTAATTCGGTCCGAGATACCAGGCATAGAAGTAAACACTATTGTTGAACTCCGTGATGCTACCTTCTTTGATGATGTCTTCCCATTGAAGACTGGGATTCCTCCGAATCTGACCATTGAAGGTGCCTCTATATCAGGATCTATTCCAGGTCAAGTGGAAAGGATAACGAATGTGGGGGTTGAGACTCAACCTGAACCCAATGATCTTTCTGAAGAGATTGAGCCAAGGAGGAGTAAAAGACCTCAGATAGCCAAGGATCTGGGTAGCGACTTTGTTGTCTACCAAATCGAGGGTGATCCACCAAGTTACAAGGAAGCCATGGCTTGATCTGAAGCAAAACAATGAAAGGAAGCCATCAAATCTGAGATGGATTCCATTATGACTAACGGAACTTGGGAGTTGGTTGATTTACCCAAAGGGTACTCTACCATTGGGTGCAAGTGGTTGTTTAAGAGAAAGCTTAGACCTGACGGATAAATTGAAAAGTACAAAGCCAGATTAGTTGCCAAGGGCTTTAGGCAAAAGAAAGGTTTCGATTATTTTGATACATATTCCTCTGTGACTAGGATGACCACAATCCGTATGCTCATAGCATTGGCATCTATATATGATCTCTCTATCCACCAGATGGATGTGAAGACCACCTTCTTGCATGGCGATCTTGAGGAAGATATCTATATGGATCAACCTGATGGGCTTGTGACTTCTGGAAACGAGGGAAATGTTTGCAAGCTTGTCAAATCCCTTTACGGATTGAAACAAGCACCAAAGCAGTGGCATGAAAAATTTGACAAGACTATCTTGTCATGTGGCTTTAAGGTTCATAAATCCGATAACTGTGTCTATTCCAAGGTGAAAGGTGATGAGTGTATTGTCTTGTGCCTATATGTTGATGACATGTTGTTGTTCGGATCACATATGAGAATTATTAATAAGACTAAGGTATTCTTAAGTAGCAAGTTTGAGATGAAGGACCTGGGTGTTGCTGATGTGATCTTAGGTCTCAATCTGACAAGGTCAGTTGATGGGATTGTAGTTTCTCAATCTCACTATGTTGAGAAGGTACTTGAGAAATTTGGATATCAATATTGCAAAGTTGTAAGCACTCCTTTTGATTCATCCAAAACGTTATTTCAGAATAAAAGTGGAGTACCTGTAGCTCAGCTAAGGTATTCACAAGTGATAAGAAGTTTAATGTATCTTGCAAATTTCACGAGACATGATATTTCATTCTCGGTTGCAAAGCTGAGTAGATACACTAGCTGTCCTGACCGTACTCACTGGGAGGCTCTGAATCGAGTACTGAAGTACTTGAAGGGAACTATTTCCCTTAGTTTGCATTATAGTAGACATCTATCTGTACTAGAAGGATACAGTGATGCAAGCTGGATAGGGAAAATAGAGGAGTCTGGGAGTAATGGTGTTACAGGGTATGCATTTACCCTTGGAGGCGGTGCAGTCTCCTGGAGGTCTATGAAGCAGACCATTCTAGCTCGATCCACTTTTGAGGCCGAGCTGTGTGCTTTGGACACCACTAGAATTGAGACTGAATGGCTAAGGGAACTTCTGTCTGAAATTCGCATGATAGGTCAGCCTTTTCCTGCGATCTCGGTAGACGTGATAATATAACCACAATTGGCAAGATCAAGAGTTCAAAGTTCAATCAGAAAACAAGGAGACACATACAAATCAGACTTAAGACGTTAAGGGATTTGGTGTGTCGAGGAGTGTTGGCTGTGGATTTTGTTGGATCAAAAGACAACACGGCAGATCCGTTGACTAAGGGACTTGATAAATCTTTAGTCCTAAAGTCTAGGCTTGGGATGGGACTGAGACCCATTGGGAGTTCCTCCACAGTGGCAACCCAACCTATCTAAGTGGAGATCCCACAAAGTAGGTTCAATGTGGTAATAATAAACTGTTTGGAGAACTGGTTGGCACTCTAATCTTAATGCGTAAGCATGAGTGTCTTATCCCTGAAAGCCTGAGTGCCATTTAAGCTGTGAGTTTAGGAAGAGCGTAGACTCTGATGGGTTCAAGCCTTTGGGTAGATGTTAGCAGTGCATCTTTGGAGAACGCCACCTATGTGAGTGTTACTGTGGGCCGCAGTTAAAGGAAGATGGTCTTTTCTGAACACACTCATGAAACAGGATAAGGGTGCATGGCCTTTAAGAGCACCAACCCTGAAGATTGCACCAAGAACAACGCTTTATTGTTTCTACTGTATACTTTAACACTAAGGTCTGAAGTTCAAGACGTAGTTCACTTCATTTCTGTTAAAGTGAAAGTAATAAACTCAAGTAGAGGTTCAAACTGGAAGATACCTTTACTGAAAGTAAAGTGTGTGCAGCCGAAAGAAGTCTCTTAAATCTTTTTGAATCTCTTTTTCAAATACAATTGGCATTAATTTAGTTTCAATTGGGAAACCAAATGGTTTGGAGGGAAAGTTGGGAATTCTCAAATTTTAAACATGGTTGAGTTTGGGTGGAAGTTTAGTACCATACCTTAAAGATCTAAACTTTTGGTGGACTTATATATGAGTCCACATCCCAAGCTCTTGTAGTAATAGTAGAGAGGAGGAATGAAGGACCACACACGCGCGCGCGCTCCGCTCCGTCTCCGACACCGGCACCGGCACCGGCACCAGCTCGGGCTCGGGCTCGGGCTCGGGAGAGTCAATTCGGATCTCGGATCTCGATACTTTTGCTACGGGTTTCATTTGGTTGTTCGATTAAATTAATCAGACGGATTAATTTGATTTCGATCACATTGGGAATCGGACTTGATCCAAACAGCTCGACTTAGCCGCAGTTTTGGAATTCGAAAGGACACGTCCGTTGAGGGGCATTTTCGAAAACCGAAGGGACCGTGCGCTAGGGCACGCGGGCTCCTTTTTTTATACCCCTCACCTGACGCCGCTTTTCTTCACTTGCAAGAAAACTCCACTCGTCGTCCCTCTTGTCTCTCTCTCTCTCTCGTGACTGTGACTTTGTTTGTTCTCGGCTGCAAGTTCTAGGAGGTGCTTTCAAGGACGGTCTCGTCAGTGTACGTTGACGATGACCGTGAACCGTCGTATCCTAGAAGCGGATCGCCAGTACCCTACGCATCGGTATTGTGGGGGCGAAATCCTCTCTAAGGACAGTCCATTTCATGGACGCTTCGGTGATCTCTAATCTAATTTTTCTTATCTATTGTTTGCCGAAATTGATTTATTGCTTACCCTTTTCTGGATCTCGCCCGGTTGTTTGTTTATGTATGGTTAATCGGTTCCTACTTGCATTTCGTAATCGGATAATGGATTGGGAATATATGTTGTTAATGATATTAATCTGTAATACGTTTATTTCCGTTCATTTGGATCCGAATATTTACTGTTTATTATATGCATGCTTGATCCTGTTTACAACACTGCATACCCCTCCGTTGATCGACCAACTGTCACCATCTGGGACGGACCTCTGCCCAAAGCCCTCCGCCCCACCCTCCACTGCCCATCAATCATCATCGTCACTCCACCGCCTCCTCCGCTCGACCTCGACGCTGCCTCTTCCCCTGGAGCAGCACCTCTGTCAAAGGAAATAGAAGAGTTTGTGAAGGAGATAGAAGAAGGAATGTGTGAGAGAGAGAGGAAGAAATCCAACCGTTAGATTTGATGTGGTTTGATTAACTCAGTTTTAACCTAAGCAAGTTAGCCCAATATATGTCAATTTAACAGCATGATTCCGGAGGTAAGACAGCAAGTTTAGGGGGTCGAGGAGGGAATTAGTTGTTTCAAAGGTCGTTGAGGTAATTGGCAAAGATTATAGAGTCTGCCGGGTAAAAATCCCTTGTTGAAATCCCTTCAGTTCACTAACCTCTTTTGTTCCCTCCCTTTGTCCTAAAAATCTCATGTCCGGACACCACCCCCAACACATACGCAACACCACCTGTCGCCAACGGAATACGCGCTCAGCGATGCTGAGCACATCTCCACCCATCCGTCGTGGAGGACGTGCATAGGAGATGTCGAGATCTCCTGTCCCTTGCGGAGGAGGCGTAAAAGGGATGTCGAGTGTTTCCCTTTTTTGCACCCTTCTTTCTCCAGCATTTACCTTTATCAAGAGGCCCTTCCATTGTTGAAGCTATCTTGTACCCTCTTTTGAGTTTTGACTACAGGTTTCCATGCACTCTAAATTGTTCTAAGATTTACCTTTATCAAGAGGCCCTTCCATTGTTGAGACATGTTCTTTGTGGTAGTTTTTTCTGTGTTGACTTTTTGTATTCTTGATTAAAATGGAGAGACCTCGTGTTGAGTTTTAGGGCAGATTACTTCTGACTCTTTTCATCTATCTCTCTTTCCTCTCACTTGTATTCTTACATATTATTGGGCATCAATCTATGAATGAGGACTCAGTGAAATTTAGATGGATACGGAGGAAACAAATTTTATCAGAATCCAAGTCATTTAAATGGTTTACACATGCTGAAATCAAGTCAGTCCTTGGATCGAATCCCCACAAATTACCATTTTCCAGAGGAAAAAGTCACACAGGAGGCGACATGAACCTCTTATTCCATCTTACATACACAATATCGTGCAATCATACTTTTGAAAATCCGATCAATCCATAAGGTTGTAAGTGTCTATGGCAATATATAACCATCATCTTGGATGAATACTCAAGAGGGTATGCATGCATTCTGTTGGGATAGGAGATCCCAAAAGACTTCTCGATTTCACCCCCATCCTTTTGGTTCTCCTACAACATGGCAAATATATGTGTCTCAACTCAAATGGCCCAGGCTTCTTTATGGTCCCCTTCCCAACATGGTTGATCTATTTCCAATTGTATGATCTTGCATTATCCAACCCGCTCATGCCAAATCCACCGTTCCACGGTCAGCCACCCCTGGATGTCACTATTCCTACATGCCAGACCCCTACATCGTTGCATTGGTCGAGTTGACCATCACGTCCATTAAGTCCGATGTGGTGTCTGCACCCATAAACAACCGCACCTAACGACTTGAATAACATGCAAAGCGATATCTTTTGAGGATTGCCATTGTAAAAAAGCAAGTGCATTCATGCTCGATAGGAACCGAATTAAAGACGAAGATTAAAAATATCAATGACTCCAGCAACAGAGATGTGTCCCCTCATGGACACCCCTTGCAGACGAAGACTAAAAATATCAATGATTCTATAGGATAATATACTGGCTAAAATTGATTACTGACATAAAAAGATCAAAATTTTTGAATCTAGTTTTAAATTTGCTTAATCTTCTGTTTTACCACTGAAATAGTGCAAACTAATGGATATTCAGATGAGATCAAGTAATGCGTAAGCGAATGCATTTCCAATCCAACATAAATTGGTATGTTTGGTTATTCAGACACTCAATTAAAATCTTCAATATGTTTTTTTTCCATTACTTAAGGAATTGCATTTTCTTAAAAGCTATGAAATATGATAAACTATGTAGATTCCATATTCTGGAAGTAATTGAATTTAGTTTTTACTTTTTTATAAAATTGAATATAATCCAAATATTATAGGTTTGCATGATGGGGGGATTTAGTAGACAAAAGTTGTCACAAGAGCAACCACCTTTTGTGAATTCATGTTCCATTAATTTAAATATATAATTATCTCAATTATTCAATTTAGAATTTAGATTTTTAATTACTTGATTAATAATGTAATTATGTCATGCTTATAGGATGTATTGTAGTTTCGAGTCAATCACAGTTTGCGGGACCATTATATGCTGGTCCGTCAAGTCTATTTGACTTTGTGCCCTCTCAACTCACACAACCAACTCAATACAATTCAGAAGGTCTTCAAGCAAAGATCTTTGCGATGGTTTGCCAGATTGAGACAACCGAGTTGGAGACACAAACCCTTCACATTCCCGTACTACAAACGCATCAACCTGCAGATCCACCTCGCAGACCATTGGTAGGAATAAGGTTCATAGAGCCTACACAGATCGGTCAAGTTACACAACTAGTTGAACTTCTGAGGAATTCCTAAGCTACATCGCATCCTCTTGGTCATGTACTTACTCATTCATAATGGAATATCAAGAAGAAGGCAAAACAAACTCATGAATATATTCATAAGAAGAAAGGGGACAATGTCAAAGGAGGTGAAGGAAGAGGAGGAGACCTAAAAGATATTCTAAAGAAATTGTTACCATAGAACAATGTAAACTATTTTACATTATTTCTTGAAAAATTATAATTGTTATATGATTTTAATAGAATATATGTATTTCTTTTAAATGGATAGGCATTATAATATTGATGATTGAGATTATTAATATGTAATGGTGAATATCTTCATATTTTATTTCTATTGATTTTTAAAACTTAAGATATAAAGATCTTTATTAGATGTGCCAAATTTTAGTCCTCTTTTAGAAAAAATACACTTCTATCCACAGTAATAAGTACTCATTTTAGAAAAAATTACTATGTTACACTACTGTAAAATAAGAGAAATCATGCATATACAGAGTCTTTGAAAAATATTTTAAATGATTTTTATGGGTTTTTCATTTTACAAATGTTTTTAAGTTAAATTTTATATTAGATATATGGTAATATATGTGAAGATAAATGGATCTTTTTGTATTTTAAAAAAAATTAAATGAACTCAAAATGTACAAAGTTAAATGTTATTGTGTTTTGTATATTTTTTGTGTTTGTAATATTTTTGATCTTTTTATGGATTCTAAAGCTAAAAACACATAAAATAAAATAAAATAAAGAAAAATACAAAAGCATAAAATGGATCAAATAAACAGGAAATAGATTTTAATACCTTAATAAAAATATTTGTGATATAATATCATATAAAGTATTTAAAATAATTTCTTAGAAATTTTGGAGTACTCAAGGGAGAAAGGGGAGGGGAGGGGCGCTAATCCAAAGGGGTTTGAACCAAATCCGCACCTCAATTGCTGATTTGGACACCACACCCGAAATCGGCACCCGAGGTACCGATTTGGGTGTGGCGTACCAAATCAGCAGGTGCAGATAAATGGTAGTTTTTAAAAATATTTAAAGTTCATGCCTATTTAATTAATTATGAATATTTTAATATTTATTTAGTAAAGATCCAATATATTATACATATGGTAGAATAAAGGACCACAGATGTACTTTTCGAACGATATGGTATACATTCAAATCAGAACGATTCTTTCTTTAATACAAAGGTTACTGCACATGAAAAAAAAGCCAACGTCTGAAAGAAAAGAGAGATAGATGAACAAAGAATTGAAAGAATCAACCACATTTTTAATCAAAACTAAAAAAAATCAGGACATAAAAAATCTACCACGAGGAACACGTCTGATGGTGTCAACATGCATCGCAACAACAAAAGTATCAATATTTCTTTCTTTTAGGTAAACATTAGCACTCTATGTTTAGAACTTTATTACATTAAAAGATAGACATAATAAATACATTACAACACCATGTTTTTTTGTCGTAAACCTTTCAACAACTGCAACATTAATCGGCAACGTTTCCGAGATCATCATTTTTCCTGGTTGACATTAATTATTACTTCTTTCATAACTTTAATATCATCCATTTGAAAATGAACGTTCTAACGTAAAATTATGCCCAAGCAAGCATCTCAATCACGACACTCAAGCAAGCCAAAGAAAAAAAGATAGTCGCAAGGAGCAGCACTCCGAGAAGCCACGGAAAATAGATAGAACCAATGTTTTAAAAATCAGACCGGACCGGCTGGTTCAACCGATACAATCGGGAACCGATGAATTTCCGGTCCGTCCAGCCGATCCCAATGTTTTGATTAAAATAAATTGAACCGTGTAAAAACCAGTCAACGCGGACCGGTTCAACCGAGACGGACCGGACAAAAAAAACCGGATATCTCCCGCTGGGGAAAATGAAACGTGACCTTTCTTCTTCCCCTCGTTGTAACTTATATTTTTTTATTTTTCTATTTGCCAACGTTTCCAACAAAAAATGCCGTTCACCACAAGGCTCTCAGGCTCCTCCTTCAACCTCACAAGGCTCCCAGGCACCTCCTTCAACCTCGTCTGTGGCTTCCCTTACGCCGTCCTTCCCTTCGCCACTGTCCTCTCCGCCTCCCACTCCATCCCCATGCTCATACACCGGAAGGAGACCAAGGCCCATGCCATCGAGGGCACCTTCACCCGTGGCCAGTCCTGCCTCATCGTCGAAGTCGTAGTCACCGGCGGCACCTCTGTGCTCGAGACTGCCGCCTCCCTCCCTCCCACGATCTCGAGGTCGCTGACGTCGTTGTCATGCTCGATAGGGAGAAGAGGGAGGCAGAACCTCGCCGAGAAGGGGATCGCCTTGCATTCAGTGATGCGGCTGTCAAAGATGGTCGTGGTGCTTGCGATGCATGAGAGAATACCGGAGGAAAGGGCTTCCAAAGTCCAGGTCTTCCTGGAGGCAAACCATCACGTAGGGATGTCAACGCCACCGCGTAGGGTTGGGGTTTCCTACGGAGAGCGGGTGCGTCGACGAGGAACCCCACCGGGAAGAGATTTGTTTGAGGTTATGGAGGCGAAGCAGAACAATATGTGCTCCGCGGCTAATATCTCCACTGCTTCACAGCTCCTCCTGCTCGCCGGCGAGCCTACAAGGTACGTATCTTTTTTGTCTAACCTTTCTGTCATCTGAAATTTTTATATGTAAAATAGTATTTTATTTACATAATCATATTTTCAACCTAATTACTCTATTAGAAAAATCAACCATAGGGATATTTATCATAAAAATCTTAAATATTGATTTTTTTAGAATATTATTTTGATAATAATAGAAAAGGTCTTGAATTATCCACCAATTTTCCATGTCCTTGTTATCTTTTAAAAGCAAAAATGTGTAGTTGATATGTAACAATATGTATTTGATTTTGTTGAGGATTTGCTTCGGCATTGATATTTTTTAATTTCCATTATTTACATATGAGCATACATTGCTCTACTTTTTATTATATGATGTGATTTTTCATGTAAAAGCATATCTTTTTGTATTTAACTCTATACCTTGAATAGAAAATTCTATTTTTAACGTATTTATATTCCGGTTCAATCGGTCCGACCTTTACAAAATGAACGGGCTGATTTTTTATTAATCTGTATGGAAGATGACGTCATGCTGATGTCATTAACAGTTCGACTGGTTCAGACCACTGGTTCGACCCGGTCAAACCAAACTTGAGCAAGGACCGGTTTAACAGCCGGTCCGATTTTTCAAACCTTGGATAGAACTGAGGAATTGTACCCCAGCAAGCCACCCAAAAAATGGAGGCAAGGAGTGGCACACCTGCAGGTCATCAAAAATATGATGGAAGCGAGGAGCGGTGCTCTGGCAAGCCACCGAAAAAAGATGGAAGCGAGGTGCGACATTCTAGCAAAGCAAGGCAAGCTACCAGAGAAAAATATAAGCGAGGAGCGGCATTCCGGCAAGCCATTAGGAAAAGATGGAAGCGAGGAGCAGCGATGTAAGGAGACGAACTAAGGAGATCGGGCAAGGGGGATTCCACAAGTTGCATGCGTGGGAGGCGGGGATGGCGATGCGAGAGGGAGACGACGGTACGAAAGGAGTGAGGAATAACTTTTGAACAATGTAATAAAGTGGGCTTAAAAAGTTAATCCTCGCCGTTGGTGGAAAGTGAGATCTAATGATCTATCTTGATTCCTCTCCTTCTTTCTTAATTGATATCATGGGATAAGCCCTCTCTATATATAGGGTAAAATATGGTTGATTTTTGGAGGGAGCTAACTTGATTCTCCATACCTTATTTTCTCTATATTTTTTTATTTTCATAAATGTTGATGTGGATTTTCATTATTATATCATTCCAATTCCGTGCGAAACAGATGGGGTCAATTTTAACAATTCTGTGACCGTTAAAAAATGACGATCAAGATGGAGGTCATAAGAGTTTGTTTCTCACGAAACTTGAATGACATAATATATAGATGTAGTGATGAATTTTTTACAAATTCATTTTAAAAAAATAAGAAAATATGAGGAAAATGGTGCTGGAGGAACTAAATTAGCTCCCTCCCAGGAACATCCACATTTTTCCCTATATATATGAGAAAAAAGTTCATATACACCATTATGTCGTTCAAAATCCGACTTAATTCGAGACTTCTATCTCCTTCATCAAGACTGTTAGATACCGTTCGGGTGGGGGGTTAAATTCTCCTTTGGGGAGTTTACCCCCTTACCCCACATCTCCCTCTCTCCCTGTGGGCCCCACTTTATTCCTTTTTTTAAAAATTAAATAAATCAATTTTACATCATCAATCGTATCAAAAAATAATATATTATACCATCATATCATATAAAAATTATAATCTACTCCACTTCTACTCACTTTTCCAAACTTCAATACAATCACATCAAAATAACTACTCACTTTTTCAAACTTCAATACAATTATATCACTCCAAATCCACTTCTAACTCACCTCCAGTTTAACCTTATATCCAAACATTAAAATCAAAAAAACGGGTTACCCTCTACCAATTTAACCACCTTAACCCGCCAACCAAACGCACCCTTAGATTTTAAGGGTATCAGAATTGCTGAAATTGATGCCCTCTAGACGGAAGTGTAAGCAAAGTTCTAAAAAGCTGCCTCACTTCACAGGCCTCATGCTGCAGCTTCCAACTTTCCCAGATCAGGCTTTCCACGCCATCTGCACGTGCACCACCGCCTGAGAATCACAACATTTACTTAACACAGCCAAGATTCGCCCCCCTCACCTCCTGCGGATCGCAGCAATACCGTCCGCTGACCGTTCCCGAGCTCACGCAGCAGATGTGGGACGCCAAGAACAAGATGTGCGCGGCCGACCCCGGTCACGGTACTACCTCACCGCGTCCGCCATGTTCCGTGGCAAGATGAGCATCAAAGAAGTGGACAAGCAGATGATCAATGTGCAGAACAAGAACTCCTCCTACTTCGTCGAGTGGATCCCGAACAACGTGAAGTCCAGCGTGTGCGATATACCGCCTCGCGGGCTGTCCATGGCATCGACGTTCGTGGGGAATTCGACATCCATCCAGGAGATGTTCCGCCTGGTCAGCGAGCAGGTCACCGCGATGTTCAGGAGGAAGGCGTTCTTGCACTGGTACACGGGCGAGGGAATGAAGGAGATGGAATTCACCGAGGCGGAGAGCAACATGAACGACCTCGTCTCCAAGTACCAGCAGTACCAGGACGCCACGGCCGACGATGACGTCGACCTGGAAAACGAGGAGGCGGAGAGGTGTATGCTAATTCTGTCTGGATTCTCTGGTCTTCTGTACCAAGTTTTTTATGATTTTGCGTTGGTTGTTCTTTGTATGTGCATTGGTATTCAGCCTGATTGGTAAGTTTGTGGAAATGATCTCTTCTGAAAGACTTACCATAACTGCACACACCCAATAATGAATTTAAGTAATTAATTAATAATAAAATACCATGAAATACAGTTTTTCTTTAGAAATCCACCATCTTTCGTTGGACTCCAGGGTGGTATTACAATTATAGAAGAAGTATTCCAAGAAATCCTCATCTTTTAAAGGGGAGTTTCTCTTTCAGAAGCAACCAGAGAAAGATGCTGAATTTTCTGCTGATTTCCTTACTCCATGTGAAGGTGAAAAAACAGTTGGTGTAGCAATTGTTTGAACAATAAGCATTTCCTTGGAAGATGAAGGTGGGGTTTTCCAAGGACTACTCGATCTTTGAAAAGGCATTTCCATAGTCTCTTGATTTGCTTTAGGTCACAGGTTCTCATTTTCTTGTAGAGGCTCTTAGTTCAGTTATTTCTTGCATGTTTAGTGGTCATATACTTGTTTTTTTTTTGCCAATTTATAAGCCACCTGGAAGGGGATGTTATGGCATTTTGGTCTGGAGTTCCAGTTTGCAGTTTAGGCCTGTCCCTAATAGGTTCCAAGATTTTACTAAGGCCTTAGTGAAATCTGCTTTCGATTATATGTACGCATATTAGGTTGTCAGTGGAAGCCTGACAGCATATTTTCCATATATTAGAGGCTAATCTTGTGAGATTAAAAGCCTTAATGGTATATGATGTTGCATCTGCCAAGTAACAAGATGCATCCTTTTCTCCTTGTTTGCACCCACTTTCCAAAGATACCCATATGGAATCATTTTTCCTAACGTCCTTTGGCATTACTCTATGTTTGCCTCAGGGGTTGTGCTAGTCTTATCATGATCCTCTGTGATTACGTGAGTTCTGAGATCATGACACCATTAGAGGGAGTGAATAGTGATTCAAGGAAGTTCGAGATCTCTTCGTAGAATAATATCCTTTTTCGCAAATATCAGAAATAATACTAAGCATAATAATATCTAAAATAACCGACGGAGTATAATTATATAAGCACACTAATTATATCACAAGTACATGTGAATAAGCAACAATAATTCACAGAATAAATACCACCGGGCAAGAGAATGTCTTTCAAAAGTAATGAATGACTGCCATCAGAAGAACTTGATTTAATTATCTTTAAGCTTTTTACATATTTGTGATAGATGTTTTTATAATACTATGCAATAAATGATATATTTCCCGCGTTGTAAGTTGTATTCGACCAATTCAAATAGTAGTTGGGATAATGGAGATAATAAACATTATGCTCTGTGCAGAAATGGCGAGGCAATTGGAGTTTTTGTTCTTCTTACAGGTTCTCGATGTTTTTCAGATTAATGTTATTCTTACTAAATAGAGGCAGTGATGATAACATTTGTTATGCACAACACATGCATATTTGTTCTTAAATCTAAGAAACATGGTCTCCCTCATAAATAACAAGGTATTTCTTTTGTCTGCATGTTTTATATATTTCTGATTTAGATTCATTTTTTGTGACCACTTTTCTTCCTTATGAACAACTTTTCCAGTATTAACTAATTCATCATAATATTATGACCTAGTTTTCTACTTATTATTATCTATGCAATCGTCTCGATACCTGCAAATTATAAACATATGTCATGCTTATAAATGTCCCATGTATACACTAAGTGCAATACTTACTTGAAGCCTCAAGAAATTACGAACACGTTTTCATCATGAATTCTGTCCTTTATGCATGTTATCTCTTATACTTAGCTGTCTTACAGTTACATGATGTATATATAGCTTTCCAAATTTTCACTACGCACTTACTTTACTTCCTTTGCATGATACATATACTCTCTCTCTCTTCACATCAGCTTCTAGATGTGTATCTTCTTGGATCATATTCTCGTAGGCTATAAAGAGCTTGCTCCCAAAAGTCCTCCTCCGTGGAGGAAACCGCGGGCCTCCACCCCCCCTCGAGGCCACCGCGGTCCTCCACCCCTTCCCCCCTTTTCTTGATAGATGGTCTCCTTCTCTCTTGGACAACCGACTTCATTTGCCAGCTATAGCGAGAGTGACTTTCGCGAGTTTGGAGGAACTATTCTCACACGTGCAAGGTCAGGTGAGACCACTTTTCCAGCTATGTCAGACGCACCCTCCTCAAAAGCCGCCCTCCTCGGAGGCCTCCGAACCCCCCCCCCCCTCCCCGGAGGCCACCGCGGGCCTCCGAACCCCCCCCCTCCCCGGAGGCCACCGCGGGCCTCCGAACCCCCCCCCCCCCCTCCCCGGAGGCCACCGCGGGCCTCCGAACCCCCCCCCCTCCCCGGAGGCCACCGCGGGCCTCCGAACCCCCCCCTCCCCGGAGGCCACCGCGGGCCTCCGAACCCCCCCCCCTCCCCGGAGACCACCGCGGGCCTCCGAACCCCCCCCCTCCCCGGAGGCCACCGCGGGCCTCCGAACCCCCCCCTCCCCGGAGGCCACCGCGGGCCTCCGAACCCCCCCCCCCCCCCCCCGGAGGCCACCGCGGGCCTCCGAACCCCCCCCCCCCCTCCCCGGAGGCCACCGCGGGCCTCCGAACACCCCCCCCTCCCCCCGAGGCCACCGCGGGCCTCCGAACCCCCCCTCCCCCCGAGGCCACCGCGGGCCTCCGAACCCCCCCCTCCCCCCGGAGGCCACCGCGGGCCTCCACCGCCCCCCCCCCCCCCACCCCCGGAGGCCACCGCGGGCCTCCACCGCCCCTCCCCTCCCCGGAGGCCACCGCGGGCCTCCACCTCCCCTCCCCGGAGGCCACCGCGGGCCTCCACCTCCCCCTCCCTCCCCGGAGGCCACCGCGGGCCTCCACTGCCCCTCCCCTCCCCGGAGGCCACCGCGGGCCTCCACCCCCCCCCCCCTCCCCGGAGGCCACCGCGGGCCTCCACCCCCCTCCCCTCCCCGGAGGCCACCGCGGGCCTCCCCCCTCCCCCCTGGAGGCCATCGTGGAAGGGCCTCCCCCCTCTCCCCCCGGAGGCCACTGCGGGCTCCCCCTCCCCCCTCCCCGGAGGCCACCGTGCCCCCCCATCCCCTCTCCGGAGGCCGCCGCGGGCCTCCCCCCCTTCCTCTTCCCGGAGGCCACCGCAGGCCTCCACCTTCCGTTCCCCCCAGAGACCACCACCGCGGGCCTCCACCCTCTCGTCAGGCCACCGCAGAATAAGTGAAGAACACAGAACGGGAGGGGTTGAGAAGAGAAACAAGGTGGTGGAGGTAGGAATACAAGGTTACCTCACTCTAACAAAAGTCCTAGTCCTCTCCCATCTTTCATGCATTTTATATTATTACATATGATACAAAAGTATTATCTTCGTTCTTGGTCATCTTCCTGCAGCACATATAATATCAAGACAAGGATACAAGGATGAAAGAGCGCTAACTTCCACCTGCAAGATTAATATACATATAAGGATAATTTACATATAAGACATAATATACATATAAGGAAGTTATTTTACTTTGATTATTTGTGAAATATTAATATGCATGGGAACAACACGGCAACAAAAAATTTTGAACTTTGAATTGGGATTTGGTTGGCCACATAGCCTTCAGATTCTCCTTCTGAATACAAGTGGGCACAATCACAATCTAAATGGGCCTTTCATCACGAACTAATCGTAACGGCGTTGTCTCGAATTCGAAGTACAAAACTACTCATCCACCCAATCTTTCGAATAAAGAACCTGTCTTTATAGACACGAGGTCTCGACATTCCGGTTGGTAAACGTTCAAAATAACGTTTCAAATTTCATAATTTGTATTTGAAAATTGAAGAAACGGCTCGTTTTAGTCATCCTGACTGTAACAAACGATCAGATAACGAAAGAAACCAAGTAATCCAAAACAATCCATAATCATAGCAAGAATATAATGTTCGCATTGCGAATTAAGCCCCCACCGGTAGACAACTCGTGTACGCATGACAAACGTGATTGTCGAGATTATCTGTAGTCTTTCAATTATAAGAAAATTTCTAGAGAAAATAATATACGAACTCGAGTTAATTCAGGGAGAAGTTAATATATTACCAGTAAAGATTAATCTAAAGAAGGCAAGATAGATCTTAGAATAGATAAGTAACGCATTCCTATCTATTCCATAGCTTGCATTGGCATTTGCAGAACCCATCAAAGGAAAAAAAGATCACAACGGAAGATCTAAATGAACCAGAAAATCAGACAACAGTAAAATTACCATCATGAACAACTTGACGGAGAAACAAAGGATGGATGATCGGACGCTATCTTTTTTTCCGAATGTCTGAATGGGGAATTGGAAATGTAGGTCGACGTGAGGACATGCAGAGCTTTCAACATGAGATAATATAGCATTGTAATCACCACCTTTCACTTGATCGAAACCTATCCACTTGCTTTGTATCTTGTCACGATAGCTTTCAACATGTCTCCTTCTTTTGTAAGTTTCCTTTGCACTTTACCATTTTTTTGCGTATTGAGCTGGACACGTGTTTATATAGATAAGTAGGTCTTTGTATGGAGGAGGTCAGCGGTGGCAAGGGTAGGGGGAGGGGAAGGGGCTCGTAGTGGCCTCCGAGTGGGAAGGTGACCCGTGGTGGGGTCTCATGAATAAACAACTTACTCTTTTTTATGTATTTTCTCTTCTTTCAGTTTTTATATTATGTAATTTTTCCAAACAAATTTCTCCTCTATATAAGAGAATTCTATGGTCTCATGAATAAACAAGTTAATTCTTTTTTCTTCACACCCGGTAATGTGGATAGTACGAGTAACACATGCATGTACTCGGATCAAAGATCTGGTCACTTTTGCATGGCGTCGCTAGTGTCGGCTCCAATTCTAATCGATCAGGCATTTTTTTCTGATCGATTGGGCAACTTTGTTGTTTGATAACTCTAATCGATTAGTCAGTTTTGTTGATCGCTTGTATTGGTTCTCCTCTATAATCGATTAGTCAGTTTTGTTTCGTTCTCCCCCACACAAGTAGCAACAACTTTTTGCATTCATTCCATTGCGATCGGCTACTGTTGGTTATGTCCCTACGCTTTATATCATATAGCACTCAAAAAATTACTTATTTACAAATAGTTTAGAAGATATCAACCTCTCTTATTACAACCACATAGCTGCAATCATCCATTGGCCTTTCGAAGATCCTAAACCTTATTATATGGTTTTTTTTATTTGTATGCGAGCTGATGCGGCTGCATTTTTTTGCAAATAAATATGTTCGGTGTGTTTTTATTATGGATATGTCATTCAAATCTAAATTACAACATAAAAGGCTATGTCAAGCTAAATTACATTTTATTGTACATATTAAGGCAAATTATTTTAAGTGGCCATGTCGAGCGATATATGTTAAATTGGTCATGTCGTTCCATAATAGAATATTATGCAATATTTTGTCATCTTTAGTGAAGTGTACTCTTACAACATCATAAAATAAGTTTGGCGGGCTTTTTTTATTATCTAAAATTTTCGATAATTTTTATTATTACAATGATTTTGTTTGTTTTTGTAGTTTGTTATGAATCTAAAATCTTATAGTGTTTAAGTAACTTAGGAGAGGTCTAACATTCATGAATTAATTTGTATTCATTTCATAAATATCTGTATCTGGATCGTCAATGGCTATTTTGCATTCATATTCGTATTTTGAGGATATGATTTTCTACTTTACACATTCGTGTGATATTCATATTCGTATTTGGATTTTAAAAAGGATAAGGATATGATAACACATATATATGTATTCGTAACTGACCATTTTCATCCCTAGCCTCGAATTATGCCATATGCTATCATTGACTTTCACGGATGGGTAGTGGACTTGGGTTGTCTTAGTGACTCATATGTGCACTTCAAGTGCCACATACTATCTTTCCCTATCCATTGAGTTGCTTTTTGGCATGGGTTGAGTTTCACCTTATCGTGGTGGTTTCACAACTATGGTTCGGTTACCATGTTGTTGTTTCTTTTGTAGACTTTACAGTTTTACCCTTACTTTGTTGAATAATTTTAATGTTATACTGAGCGATTGCTAATAACGTATTGTTGCAAATCACAGACACAAATACACACAAACACGACCAATCATGCAAAAGGCAAACAGACATATTTACAAGGTTCACCTGTACTTGGGCTACGTCCTTGAGCGGTGATGATAAATTAATTTTCACTATGTGGAAAGGAAGAATACATGGGGTACAATATGTCTTCAGTATAAGAAGTTTATATTGTGAATATGAACCACCATAGTTTCATCTCCTCATGCTAATTCCATCTAATCACTACCTAGCAACACCCCCCCCCCCCACCCTCCAACACCCTCGCCCGCCTCCCCTTCCTCCTCCAGCAACCGTCCCCCTCTCCTTCTGGGAGGCCCCCACCCCAACTGACCACAGTGCCTCCACTCCTCCCGAAGGCATCAGGCCTCCTCTCCCCAGGCCACCCGCCCCCAGCCCGATAGGCTACTCGCCTTCCTCCTACCCCCTTCCCGAGAGGCCACCGAGCCACCACCCACCAGGGAGGTCAGAAACCTTGCCTTCCTCCCTTTGGCTCCATTGGGACTTCCTCTCTTGAGAAGCCTTTGGCTTCGCCTCCTCGATGGGATGCCCCTTTGACCCTCTCCTTTGAAGGAAATGCAATAAGTGAAGGACACAGAACGAGAGGGGTTGAGAAGAGAAACAAGGAGGTGGAGGAAGGAATACAAGGTTACCTCACTCTAACAGAAGCCCTAATTGTCACGACCCATCTCGCTTATACTTTGAGACGAGTGTGACTAAAAACATATGCTTGTATTAACAAAATCTACTATTCATGTGTAGCACAAAGCGATAATCGGTAAGGAAAATAGCTTTTGAAATGTTGTATCTCGTAATAAATTTATCACTGTAATCATGTACATTTCCAACTAATAAAAAAATAAAGTACATGTTACTGCATACACGATTTTAAAATCGAATGACGCAATCAAAAAATAAAAAAAAAATCCAAATCGGTCTAGCTAAAAAAAACATCACAGTCGGGAAACATCATAAAATAAGTAATAACTATGATGGCACAACCTCTTTTCACTAGATGCCTCTTCCATACTTTCTCTATTTATATCAACATCTTCTTTCCTTAAAGTACCTGAAAAAAATATTGATTTGGAGTGGTGAGCCTAAACTCATCAACATGAGCTTAGACCCCGTGATGGGTCATAAACTTCCAGCTAAATAATTGCAAAATTTATATGTTGGCATAATCTTGAAACTAATGAACACTATATAATTTAAACATGAATACTGCATAATTCAAAAACTTTTCTATAGATTTTCCCTAATCAACATAGTTAGTTACTGTAAGCAAAACAATGGGAAACAATAATCATGAACTTATTCTGTAATCAAAATTCCTATTTTGAAAATAAGCTTGCTTTTCCATACATTATGATGCAACACTACCCCGGCGTATCTTAGTAAGTGCATGAACCATATTGCCGGGGAGAGGTTAATCATCCCTTAGCCTTACATACTTATTGCCTAGGCAAGCGAACTTAACCTAGGTCCTTATCTTACTGTCGTACGCGCAGACGGCCCCAAAGGCCAATGAACACCCTGCATACGGCCCAAAGCCTATTGCATACAGAATGCGGACCCAAAGTCCTCTTACTTGTTCATGACTTTTCTAGAGTGTAGGACATAGTGTGCATCTTACTTAAAAATCACTTAATCATACAACTTGCATAATCAACACAAGAATCATAAAGAACTTGCTTAACAAGAATCATATAGAACCTAAAAGCTTCATACTGCATATCATTTAAATTTTCATACCTAAATCATAAAGATGCATAGACCACACAATGGGGAAAAATAAAGCTTGTTAAACTTAGCATCAAGTATACTAAAAAAACTTGAAATGCAATGACTATCTGAAATATTAAAAGCTTGCATCGTAAAAATATTTGCATGGTATAAAATAATAATAATAAGGCCTTCGGCTTATGAACCACTCACACTGAGCTTGATCTTTTTTTTTGTTACTGAGACCCCTACATGATGGTGTTCCTTCTCTTATCATATGTCATCAGCCTTCCTAAACATTCAACATTATGGATAAATATCATGAATAGTTTCAAATAATACTATCTATACGTGCATTATTTCTTCTTAAAATATACTCATGATATAATTCCCTTGAATAAATTAGTGGCCCAGATATAACATGATCTATACTTACGGATAATAATTATGATAATTATTATTTTGTTTGAGCATTTCCATGGATTAGTTCTATACTATGCATCTATAAGTACTGCGATAAACTAAATTATGTCTCATATTAAATATTAACCAATATTATGTTTATGACTATAAATACAAATATTCATATGTATAAAGTAGTTTGCTTTAAGTAATAAATATTTTAATACAACAAGTTACTAGATTTAATCCAATACTTACATTAGTTATTCATAATATCCCACCTTTACGTAGATTTGGTATTAACCGTATAGAATGGGAAATGAATTATCTTATGCAACATTCAAGCTGCAGATCTATGGAGACCAAAAAGGGGTTTGTTTCCTTTTCTTTTCCTTTTCATATATCACAACATACGAGCACCTATAGATTTACCCTTTCTAATATCATCTATATATTGTTATGCAAAGATAAGTACATGGAAATACTATATGGATAGAGATAGAAACATCCCATCCTTTCTAATAAAATGTCTATTTATATATCTAAAACATTATATCTATTTACTACTCTCTTATTATCATAACTTTCATTATATACCTACGATTGAAGTTCATAATTAAATTTATATGTGTATCATATAGGCCCAAAACCAATCTTTTCCTGGGGAACTGTTATTGTTATCAGCAGGTTCATATCCACATTCATATGCACGCTCGTTTAAGTTTTCATTTATTTCCATTTAATTCGTGCATGCATGCATAAGAGTTGAACATAATTACTGCAATTAAGAATAGGAGGAAAACCGTAACACTCTTAATCCCATCCCAATTAATACATGCATGGGTGCATGAGAACCAAAAGGAACATGTAAGAATTTGGAAGAGGAAGAAACTGTAGACCTTGTCGATCTCTTTTCTTTGCTATCCTCCGCAATAACACATATGTCTATTCTCTCTCCCTTTAGAGGCACCGACGGCAACTAAAACCTTGTATGTTTCTTGCACAAGAAACTTAACTTATCTTAGGACACACACGTAGCTTATGTTACCATACGTGTCCTTTTCTCCATTAAAAAATTCTACTATTAAAATAAAAATATATCTTACACCATGTCTATCCTATATATATATTATATATATACCCTACCAAAAAATGTGAGTATTCACACTCTAGGGCTACATTTTTTTATTTAATCCGAAGAAGATCTTATTATTATAGAAAGTAATTATATTCTTAAACTTCATTAATTAAAATATTTTTATAGTATTTATTTGGAACTGTTGATTTATCCGAATCATCATCACTTATTATAAATGACTACCATTGATGATTATCATAATCTTCCTTTGCAATCTTCCTTTGCGTAATATGCACATAGAATTACACTTGGTTGTATTGAAAATACAAATGGCCATGGATATACCCATACCAAAACCATCACATAGCTATATATCCCATACCTCATCACACATCTTATAAATTAAATTGACTACTGTAACCCACATATATATTTCAACTCTATCAACAGTTGTATCATAAAGAATTAACTACGGAAATATATATTCGTACCCGGCCCTGGGAATTCTGATGGTGTAAGCTTGACGTAATATTCAATACATTCTGATTTGAATGTTACACTAATCTTCTCTCCGATTGCAATATGTAAAGATTTTATATTAAATATGATACAAAGATAATATTATAATATTCAATCTTGATCATCTTCAATATGTAAATATTTTATATTACATATGACAGAAAAATATTATTATTATAATCTTCAATCTTGATCATCTTCCTACACGTATAAGGTCAAGACAAGGACAAAAGAAGGCCAACGTTCATCTGCAAGGATTAATAGGACCTTCAAAATCAAACTAAAGAAAAATGAAGGAAAGTTCCCACCAATACCATAGCTGCACATATTAGCAGAGTTATTCTGGGAAGAGTAAAAGACAACAATTTCAGCTCTCAAGAGCGCACATTCAGTAGACAGTATCTAATGACAACGCAATAATATACAAACAACGTCATATAATATAAGATAAAACCAACAGTTATGCAGTAAGGAACCCAAGAGGGTTGTCTTGAGCACATCCGCAATTTCAACATCCAAGCTAATTGACATGGAGAGGCTAACCTGAACTATAGGAAAGGATTATTTACGTACACAACTTCCTCTAACACATATTCATTAGTCTAGTACTACTTCTGTCTATTAGGAAGAAATAATATCCTAAAAAGCTGGAACATTGATCGAAAAGCAAATTTCTGCTGCCTTCATCAGGAATAAATGAGGGGTGTTTTGTTGGATAAGATTCAGGGTCCAACACAGATTACACAACCCTTAAACAAATTAATGAGCAAGAACTATAATTGTATTAAAATTGTAGATAGGTTTTAATTGGAAAACCTATTAATTACAATTGGTATTAATTTGGTTTCAATTAGGAAACCAAATGTTTGGAGGGAAAGTTGGGAATTCCCAAATTTGAAACATGTTGAGTTTGGGTGGAAGTTTAGTACCATACCTTAGGGATCTAAACTTTTGGTGGACTTATATATGAGTCCACACCCAAAGCTCTTGTAGCAATAGTAGAGAGGAGGAATGGAGGACCACACACGCATGCGCGCGCGCCGCTCCGCTCCGCTCCGCTCTGTCTCTGGCTCGGGAGAGTCAATTCGGATCTCGGACCTCGATACTTTTGCTGCGGGTTTCACTTGGCTGATTGATTAAATTAATTAGATAACCTCTCACGCCGTCTCTCTCTCTTTGGTTCTTCCTCTCACGGACGAACGTCTTCCTCTTCCTCTCTCGGCTGCAGTTCTCTGAGGTACAATCGAGGACGATCCCGTTGGTGTGCGCCGACGACTATCGTGAGCCGTCGCATCCTGGAAGCGGATCGCCAGTACCCTACGCACCGGTATTGTGGGGGCGATATCTTCTCTAAGGACAGTCCATTTCATGGACGCTTCGGTGACTTCTAATCTAATCTTTATTTCATTTTGTTTGTCGCAATATGTTTATTACTTTGCCCTTTCTGGATCATTCCCTTATTTATGTTTCTATTCTTTTAATCAGTTCATGGTTGCATTTTATAATCGGATAATGATTGGGAAACATGCGATTAATATAATCTTATTCGGTGTTGTTTCTCTGTTAATTCATTTGGATCCGATGATTTACTGTTTAATATATGCATTGGTAATCTTTTTAACAACAAACTATCCCTTGACAAAACAATTTATCAAACTATATTTTTATATCTTTGTTAATCGATAAATAGATAAATACAAGAGATGGAGAGAAAACATGAATAAATACCACTGGATGGAGTTGAGGCTTCTCCTACCAATAACGGGTGGGTCGTGCCTTAGATTCTCCACTGCGTCCACCTCTTCTGAATGTTTTCCTAATATATCTTAGAGATTGCATCATTTTTTGAACGTAAAGAAAATCTTTTTTTAAAGCAAAGGAGATAATGATGATAAATAAGATAAAAGTATACAAGAAAGCAAAACTCTTTCTGCCGTCTCTCTCTCTCTGGTTCTTCCTCTCACGGACGAACGTCTTCCTCTTCCTCTCTCGGCTGCAGTTCTCTGAGGTACAATCGAGGACGATCCCGTTGGTGTGCGCCGACGACTATCGTGAGCCGTCGCATCCTGGGAGCGGATCGCCAGTACCCTACGCACCGGTATTGTGGGGGAGATATCTTCTCTAAGGACAGTCCATTTCATGGACGCTTCGGTGACTTCTAATCTAATCTTTATTTCATTTTGTTTGTCGCAATATGTTTATTGCTTTGCCCTTTCTGGATCATGCCCTTATTTATGTTTCTATTCTTTTAATCAGTTCATGGTTGCATTTTATAATCGGATAATGATTGGGAAACATGCGATTAATATAATCTTATTCGGTGTTGTTTCTCTGTTAATTCATTTGGATCCGATGATTTACTGTTTAATATATGCATTGGTAATCTTTTTAACAACAAACTATCCCTTGACAAAACAATTTATCAAACTATATTTTTATATCTTTGTTAATCGATAAATAGATAAATACAAGAGATGGAGAGAAAACATGAATAAATACCACTGGATGGAGTTGAGGCTTCTCCTACCAATAACGGGTGGGTCGTGCCTTAGATTCTCCACTGCGTCCACCTCTTCTGAATGTTTTCCTAATATATCTTTGAGATTGCATCATTTTTTGAACATAAAGAAAATCTTTTTTTAAAGCAAAGGAGATAATGATGATAAATAAGATAAAAGTATACAAGAAAGCAAAACTCTTTCTGCCGTCTCTCTCTCTCTGGTTCTTCCTCTCACGGACGAACGTCTTCCTCTTCCTCTCTCGGCTGCAGTTCTCTGAGGTACAATCGAGGACGATCCCGTTGGTGTGCGCCGACGACTATCGTGAGCCGTCGCATCCTGGAAGCGGATCGCCAGTACCCTACGCACCGGTATTGTGGGGGCGATATCTTCTCTAAGGACAGTCCATTTCATGGACGCTTCGGTGACTTCTAATCTAATCTTTATTTCATTTTGTTTGTCGCAATATGTTTATTGCTTTGCCCTTTCTGGATCATGCCCGTATTTATGTTTCTATTCTTTTAATCAGTTCATGGTTGCATTTTATAATCGGATAATGATTGGGAAACATGCGATTAATATAATCTTATTCGGTGTTGTTTCTCTGTTAATTCATTTGGATCCGATGATTTACTGTTTAATATATGCATTGGTAATCTTTTTAACAACAAACTATCCCTTGACAAAACAATTTATCAAACTATATTTTTATATCTTTGTTAATCGATAAATAGATAAATACAAGAGATGGAGAGAAAACATGAATAAATACCACTGGATGGAGTTGAGGCTTCTCCTACCAATAACGGGTGGGTCGTGCCTTAGATTCTCCACTGCGTCCACCTCTTCTGAATGTTTTCCTAATATATCTTTGAGATTGCATCATTTTTTGAACGTAAAGAAAATCTTTTTTTAAAGCAAAGGAGATAATGATGATAAATAAGATAAAAGTATACAAGAAAGCAAAACTCTTTCTGCCGTCTCTCTCTCTCTGGTTCTTCCTCTCACGGACGAACGTCTTCCTCTTCCTCTCTCGGCTGCAGTTCTCTGAGGTACAATCGAGGACGATCCCGTTGGTGTGCGCCGACGACTATCGTGAGCCGTCGCATCCTGGGAGCGGATAGCCAGTACCCTACGCACCGGTATTGTGGGGGCGATATCTTATCTAAGGACAGTCCATTTCATGGACGTTTCGGTGACTTCTAATCTAATCTTTATTTCATTTTGTTTGTCGCAATATGTTTATTGCTTTGCCCTTTTTGGATCATGCCCTTATTTATGTTTCTATTCTTTTTATCAGTTCATGGTTGCATTTTATAATCGGATAATGATTGGGAAACATGCGATTAATATAATCTTATTCGGTGTTGTTTCTCTGTTAGTTCATTTGGATCCGATGATTTACTGTTTAATATATGCATTGGTAATCTTTTTAACAACAAACTATCCCTTGACAAAACAATTTATCAAACTATATTTTTATATCTTTGTTAATCGATAAATAGATAAATACAAGAGATGGAGAGAAAACATGAATAAATACCACTGGATGGAGTTGAGGCTTCTCCTACCAATAACGGGTGGGTCGTGCCTTAGATTCTCCACTGCGTCCACCTCTTCTGAATGTTTTCCTAATATATCTTTGAGATTGCATCATTTTTTGAACGTAAAGAAAATCTTTTTTTAAAGCAAAGGAGATAATGATGATAAATAAGATAAAAGTATACAAGAAAGCAAAACTCTTTCTGCCGTCTCTCTCTCTGGTTCTTCCTCTCACGGACGAACGTCTTCCTCTTCCTCTCTCGGCTGCAGTTCTCTGACGTACAATCGAGGACGATCCCGTTGGTGTGCGCCGACGACTATCGTGAGCCGTCGCATCCTGGGAGCGGATCGCCAGTACCCTACGCACCGGTATTGTGGGGGCGATATCTTCTTTAAGGACAGTCTATTTCATGGACGCTTCGGTGACTTCTAATCTAATCTTTATTTCATTTTGTTTTCGCAATATGTTTATTGCTTTGCCCTTTCTGGATCATGCCCTTATTTATGTTTCTATTCTTTTAATCAGTTCATGGTTGCATTTTATAATCGGATAATGATTGGGAACATGCGATTAATATAATCTTATTCGGTGTTGTTTCTCTGTTAGTTCATTTGGATCCGATGATTTACTGTTTAATATATGCATTGGTAATCTTTTTAACAACAAACTATCCCTTGACAAAACAATTTATCAAACTATATTTTTATATCTTTGTTAATCGATAAATAGATAAATACAAGAGATGGAGAGAAAACATGAATAAATACCACTGGATGGAGTTGAGGCTTCTCCTACCAATAACGGGTGGGTCGTGCCTTAGATTCTCCACTGCGTCCACCTCTTCTGAATGTTTTTCTAATATATCTTTGAGATTGCATCATTTTTTGAACGTAAAGAAAATCTTTTTTTAAAGCAAAGGAGATAATGATGATAAATAAGATAAAAGTATACAAGAAAGCAAAACTCTTTCTGCCGTCTCTCTCTCTCTCTGGTTCTTCCTCTCACGGACGAATGTCTTCCTCTTCCTCTCTCGGCTGCAGTTCTCTGAGGTACAATCGAGGACGATCTCGTTGGTGTGCGCCGACGACTATCGTGAGCCGTCGCATCCTGGGAGCGAATCGCCAGTACCCTACGCACCGGTATTGTGGGGGCGATATCTTATCTAAGGACAGTCCATTTCATGGACGCTTCGGTGACTTCTAATCTAATCTTTATTTCATTTTGTTTGTCGCAATATGTTTATTGCTTTGCCCTTTCTGGATCATGCCCTTATTTATGTTTCTATTCTTTTAATCAGTTCATGGTTGCATTTTATAATCGGATAATGATTGGGAAACATGCGATTAATATAATCTTATTCGGTGTTGTTTCTCTGTTAATTCATTTGGATCCGATGATTTACTGTTTAATATATGCATTGGTAATCTTTTTAACAACAAACTATCCCTTGACAAAACAATTTATCAAACTATATTTTTATATCTTTGTTAATCGATAAATAGATAAGTACAAGAGATGGAGAGAAAACATGAATAAATACCACTGGATGGAGTTGAGGCTTCTCCTACCAATAACGGGTGGGTCGTGCCTTAGATTCTCCACTGCGTCCACCTCTTCTGAATGTTTTCCTAATATATCTTTGAGATTGCATCATTTTTTGAACGTAAAGAAAATCTTTTTTTAAAGCAAAGGAGATAATGATGATAAATAAGATAAAAGTATACAAGAAAGCAAAACTCTTTCTGCCGTCTCTCTCTTTCTGGTTCTTCCTCTCACGGACGAACGTCTTCCTCTTCCTCTCTCGGCTGCAGTTCTCTGAGGTACAATCGAGGACGATCCCGTTGGTGTGCGCCGACGACTATCGTGAGCCGTCGCATCCTGGGAGCGGATCGCCAGTACCCTACGCACCGGTATTGTGGGGGCGATATCTTCTCTAAGGACAGTCCATTTCATGGACGCTTCGGTGACTTCTAATCTAATCTTTATTTCATTTTGTTTGTCGCAATATGTTTATTGCTTTGCCCTTTCTGGATCATGCCCTTATTTATGTTTCTATTCTTTTAATCAGTTCATGGTTGCATTTTATAATCGGATAATGATTGGGAAACATGCGATTAATATAATCTTATTCGGTGTTGTTTCTCTGTTAATTCATTTGGATCCGATGATTTACTGTTTAATATATGCATTGGTAATCTTTTTAACAACAAACTATCCCTTGACAAAACAATTTATCAAACTATATTTTTATATCTTTGTTAATCGATAAATAGATAAATACAAGAGATGGAGAGAAAACATGAATAAATACCACTGGATGGAGTTGAGGCTTCTCCTACCAATAACGGGTGGGTCGTGCCTTAGATTCTCCACTGCGTCCACCTCTTCTGAATGTTTTCCTAATATATCTTTGAGATTGCATCATTTTTTGAACGTAAAGAAAATCTTTTTTTAAAGCAAAGGAGATAATGATGATAAATAAGATAAAAGTATACAAGAAAGCAAAACTCTTTCTGCCGTCTCTCTCTCTCTGGTTCTTCCTCTCACGGACGAACGTCTTCCTCTTCCTCTCTCGGCTGCAGTTCTCTGAGGTACAATCGAGGACGATCCCGTTGGTGTGCGCCGACGACTATCGTGAGCCGTTGCATCCTGGGAGCGGATCGCCAGTACCCTACGCACCGGTATTGTGGGGGCGATATCTTCTCTAAGGACAGTTCATTTCATGGACGCTTCGGTGACTTCTAATCTAATCTTTATTTCATTTTGTTTGTCGCAATATGTTTATTGCTTTGCCCTTTCTGGATCATGCCCTTATTTATGTTTCTATTCTTTTAATCAGTTCATGGTTGCATTTTATAATCGGATAATGATTGGGAAACATGCGATTAATATAATCTTATTCGGTGTTGTTTCTCTGTTAGTTCATTTGGATCCGATGATTTACTGTTTAATATATGCATTGGTAATCTTTTTAACAACAAACTATCCCTTGACAAAACAATTTATCAAACTATATTTTTATATCTTTGTTAATCGATAAATAGATAAATACAAGAGATGGAGAGAAAACATGAATAAATACCACTGGATGGAGTTGAGGCTTCTCCTACCAATAACGGGTGGGTCGTGCCTTAGATTCTCCACTGCGTCCACCTCTTCTGAATGTTTTCCTAATATATCTTTGAGATTGCATCATTTTTTGAACGTAAAGAAAATCTTTTTTTAAAGCAAAGGAGATAATGATGATAAATAAGATAAAAGTATACAAGAAAGCAAAACTCTTTCTGCCGTCTCTCTCTCTCTGGTTCTTCCTCTTACGGACGAACGTCTTCCTCTTCCTCTCTCGGCTGCAGTTCTCTGAGGTACAATCGAGGACGATCCCGTTGGTGTGCGCCGACGACTATCGTGAGCCGTCGCATCCTGGGAGCGGATCGCCAGTACCCTACGCACCGGTATTGTGGGGGCGATATCTTCTCTAAGTACAGTCCATGTTATGGACGCTTCGGTGACTTCTAATCTAATCTTTATTTCATTTTGTTTGTCGCAATATGTTTATTGCTTTGCCCTTTCTGGATCATGCCCTTATTTATGTTTCTATTCTTTTAATCAGTTCATGGTTGCATTTTATAATCGGATAATGATTGGGAAACATGCGATTAATATAATCTTATTCGGTGTTGTTTCTCTGTTAATTCATTTGGATCCGATGATTTACTGTTTAATATATGCATTGGTAATCTTTTTAACAACAAACTATCCCTTGACAAAACAATTTATCAAACTATATTTTTATATCTTTGTAAATAGATAAATAGATAAATACAAGAGATGGAGAGAAAACATGAATAAATACCACTGGATGGAGTTGAGGCTTCTCCTACCAATCACGGGTGGATCGTGCCTTAGATTCTCCACTGCGTCCACCTCTCCTGAATGTTTTCCTAATATATCTTTGAGATTGCATCATTTTTTGAACGTAAAGAAAATCTTTTTTTAAAGCAAAGGAGATAATGATGATAAATAAGATAAAAGTATACAAGAAAGCAAAACTCTTTCTGCGTCGCATCAGTATTAAGTGCAGAACATTCAACATACAGCTGGTCGACCTCTCGTTCCCAGAACTCGGACAGAGGGATGAGAGGGGAGCTCGATTGGGACGAAAACCGGTGCTTGGTCTCGCCCCCCCTAGTCGAGGATGTTGGCTATGACCCATGTGAGTACTACTGCCTAGTTGTTCTCTAAGTAGTCGAGTGCCACCATCTTTTCCTCTCCTTGAGCTCATTTCCTCTCTTTTGCACTATGCCAAAATATTCATCTTTATCTATGACATACATCAATGTGGGTTTCTCTATTTTGAGTACACGCATGACCTGCACCTGTGTTTGCCAGGCCTCTGCCGCCTCCTCCCTCACCATTGCCGTCGCGCCCACCTCCGTGATCTATTGAACAATAGTGAGGATACATGTCATCGGATAGCCTGATGAGAGTAAAAGGGAGAGAAACCGAGATGTTATATGAATTTAGCGAAGTAAACAAATACCGCTTAGCAAGAAGACATCTGTTCGCTGCTTAACTCGGATGGGATTTCTTCGAAAAGCAATCAAGAAAAAATTGATCGACGTGTGTATCTGCAAGTCCGCACGTGCTCATAGCTTAATTTGAATAGGATTTCTGGGATGAAATTACGAATTGGAGCAGGCAAATTTCTGGTGGAAATTTCGAATGGTCGAAAGAATTCGGAAATGGATGAACAGTACTCGCGCCATGGGGAATCATATAATGATGATGATGATGATGGAAAGCTCAAACAGTACTCGCGCCATGGATGAACAGTACTCGCACCATGGATGAACAGTACTCGCGCCATGGGGAATCATATAATTCTGTGAGAGCCTGACATTGTGAGAGCGTGAGAGCATTGCCTTTGGACCATTATATTTTATATTTTTAATTAGTTCAGATGGGATGTTGTTACCCTTCAAAATCTAACGCAGATGTCCTCTCCCTTTTGACATACACAATCAATGGTTACTCTTCGAATACTATATTTTGAGGATGGCCATTATTCATTCAGAACACATTTTAATACGCTTATAAAATCATATGCTAGATATGTTCTTGTTCTTCTTCCTTTCACATTTTATTCTATATAATTTACAAATAGTACTTCAACATGTTATATTTTTTCTCTGAGGAAAAATTCTAAGCCTACCTTTTCTATTTTATTATTCGCTATTTCTTAGATATATATAATTGATGTTAACCGCGCATCATGGGAAAATAGGGCTGCCTCTTGGGGAGCAAACTTGCCCCCCCGGCCCCATTTTCCTCTATTTTTTTTTGAAAAATACTTTTACGAAAATTCATCAATATATTCCTATATTATGTTATTCAAGTTTCTTGATAAAGAGAGACTCCTACAACCTCCATCTACACAGTCATTTTTTTAACGGTCGCATAATTGTTGAAATCGCCCATGTCTGGATGGAGGCAGTAAGAGTGTTTGTTTCACACAAAATTTGAATGACATAATATAGAGATATAATGATGAAAAGTTATGGAAAAATTAAAAAAATGAGGGGAAATGGGGCGGGGGAGCCAAGTTAGCTCCCCTTAAGGGGCAACCCCATTTTCTTCATAGTAATATTATGTTGAGGGCACTGATGATCCCACTGGAATTATTTAATCCAGGTAAAATGTATTTTTTACTCGTTTTCGATACATGAATTCATGATGTATGTATAACAATGATAAAATAGAAAGAAAACTATATATTTCTCTCCCGTTTTTTCAATCTTACGTACATTTCCCTACCTAGACGTGAAACAATGTACCATTGTCCTATTTATTATAAATGTTTTTTGACTTTCAAGATATATTTCAAAACCCTATATCGGAATTTTCAAATTCTTAAAATGAAAAATATTCGATAAACAAATTCATTGACCCAGCACATACAATGCTTAGTAGGAGCAGCTCTTTATTTTATAATTGGTAGACAACACTGGAAACATCGGTTCAATTTTGGAGTAAAATTAAAATTTTACTAGGATTAGGTCCCGATATAATTTCAAAACCATTGTTCTAAAAATAAAGTAGAAATGGTACAACCCGCATTTTTCATGTATTGATTTTTTTATACAATATGCTACAAACAATAATTAGTAGTTTTTAAATTCGCTTATCACGAAGTGTGGGTTTATTTGCTATTTAATAGAGGAAGGACACTTCTTTGAAACAATGAATTTTAGAGGGTTTTTTTTCATGGAGATCGTATTTTCAAAGGTATTTGGACAATAGTAATAAGCTTGTGGTTTATGATACAAAAACCCTTAAAAATAGTTCACCGGTGATTATGTCAAAAAAGTGGTCCTACAGCAATACAATATCATGACCATATGGAGACGTATTGTTATTGGTTGATTTATTAAAATGCATTTGATGGAATTTCATTTTGCTTGAGTGATTTTTTTCCTTGAGTGGGAGAAGTAAGGTTGGGCATTGGGATGGGTCAACCTGACTCGGTCCAAAACTCGACCCGTATAATCCGATCTAAACTTAAATCCAAAATTTAGTGGACGGATTGTGGGCCTAAAATGAGCATGTATTGATTTTGGGGTCGTGTTGGGGCTTAAGAAGGCCCCAACCCGCTAGCTCGTTAGCCCGACCTATACGATATAATTATATCTGGTATATTCATGTTCATTCTAAATACCATGTTCTAACTTTCATATCCTTTATCGAGTGTAAAATAAATGCTTAGACTCATCAATAACCATATCCATTAGCGCGGAATGAGGATATTATTGCACTAATATGCAAGAATGGAATGGAATATGTGTTCTCAAGTGTTAGAGCATATACAACTGTAAGTAGCTAATCTGTATTGAGTTATAGTGCCAGCATTCATAATATAATATGTAATGGTGAATTGAATGGTGCTTTAAGTAGTCACATTTTTCTACCACATTTCTATTTCCAACATACAACTATGTCAGAATCACGAACTAGTTAACGTACTTAAAGTCTTAAACATGCACACATGCATAAGACACAACCAGACAAATGCAAGAACGGAACACATGATATTGTGTACACATGTATTTAATTGGACCGGTCCGACCAGAACCCGACCCATTTTGTTTGGATCGGCTTTGGGTTTGGGCCTAGAAAATGAACCTAGGTCCGACCCATTAGCCCATATATTTAAATGGGCTTGGATCGGGCCAAATCAAATCCAACCCGACCCGACCCGATGTCAAACCCCAGAGAGAAGGTTTGGCTAAAAGTTGTTTTACTTTGGTGTTTTTTTTTGCAGAATTGGTTTTTGGATTAAGAAGTTTTCAATCTCGCTCGTGCAAGAACAGAAGAATCGCCGATGCAAATAGCCCATTCAGAATTGCTTGTTAAGATATTTTTGACGCCTATAGTCAAAAGAGAAGCTCAAAGCAAAAGCTCTTTGTTCCTTTCCCAATAAAGAAGAGCATTCGAGACGATTCCTGAATGTTAATTGATTCGAGCAGATCGGATCTTTATCGTCATTGTTATTATTGTATTGATTACGTGTGATAGAGCAGACCACTCATTCAAAGTTCTCCATCGACCTCATTCAAAGTATTAAAATGCCTTCTCTAGACCAAAGGGCAGTCCTGCTTTATATCTTCTTCAATTAAAGTTGACAAGGGGATGAGATCATATAACAACCTAACTAAAAGGATAAGAAAAAGGAATACAGAGACCAGCAGGTTGGAAAATCTGAGATCTTAAGATACAGAGGATCATGATGTTGACCTGATCAAACATGTCCTTTTTTTACTTGAGGTATTGTGATAGACTATGTAGGGAACCAAATTGAAATAGACACAAAATCTGGGACTTGCAAAAAAATTACACAAATCTCCAACGCACGTTATCTCCTCAAGCACAAAAATATTTCCAGTGAAGCACATGGCATCCAATCATGAGAAAACATGCCGTTTTTTTTATTTCTCATCATGGATGCGGGACAGACTGCCAAAAACCCTTATGCCTTTGACTTGGAAACTTCAAACTGGCTATGATAAACTTAGCATGCTGTCACATCCCCAAAATCCATGGTCCAGAATGATCGTGCAAAGATGTTAGCGGATGCTCGAGAATGATCGATGAAGCTGACTTCAGGAAAAAGTCTAGAGATACGTGCGTATTTTACAGGTTATCCACGGAAGTCCGGAGACCACGACCATTTAAAGATCGGGACCTATTCTGGGATCAGGCCCATAGATAAGGACCCAAATTGTAATTTACTCAATTTAAAAAGATCCTAAAAATTGCAGCTTACATATTTAATCATTCATTAATCATAAAGAGTTACAAAAACCATGTTTTAAAATTCCTATTGCACGAAGATTCCAGGAAACTTAGTAAATTGATTGTTTGAACTTAATTTGGATTGAGCTTGGATTAATTAAGTTGGGTACAATTCCTTAAGTCCATTGTTGTGCATTATTTTGTGTCTTGTTTTCGTTTACTTTTGCTTCATTAGCAATTGCCATAAAAAATTGAAGTTCACTAAAAATCATAAAAGCATTTTCATTCCACTTGAACACAATCGGAATTAATTTCGCACTAAATTGATGCACTTAAATTGACTTGGATATTTACAAGTAAAACAATCACGAGCTTTGTACCTGATTAAAACATAAATTGACACTTTTAAATAGGGTAAACAGCGAGTTTTCGCCTTGTTAGGCTTGAACTCGATTCGAAAACTTGTTTGAGCTCATATTTAGTCTAAAAATCCTATTAATTTAATTTTCGAATCAGGGTTTGGATCAGACTATGCAGGATAGATTTCGAACCAAATATAACGAACCCAACCCAATTCTCAACCTTGGAGGGAGGACACCCAAGCCCTAAGCTTGACTAGCCATGAGCACATCCATTTCAACAAACTCCAAAGATGTGAGCTTTATACCCCCATTCCCCCATCAGCTCATCGTGTAACCTATCAAGATCATAAGCTTTCCCAATTGTAACATCCGGATCTGAATAAACTGAAGCTCTTCTCAAGAAGAGGTTACCGCATGCAAGTTTGGATCTCCAAATTGGAGATATCTGAAGGTACAAATCTCTCTCCTCTTTGCTCTCAATAAAGTCAATGTTGAAGTTTCTAATTCGTTTTTCCCCTTTTTATGTTGTTATCCATCAGGTATTTGAGCTACTATTGTATGTTATATAAAGCCACAAATACGCTCAAAACTTAGAGGAGCAAAGGTACAATCTTTCTCCCTTCTGTTGCTGCCTTCCATGCACGACTTAGCCTATAAAATTTTTATTACAAAAGTCTTCTAAGTATCTAGGGTTGGGACATAAAAACTAACTAACTGATATTATCTTATAAGAAAGTATTAGTCATATCAAATTCACAAATAAGCCAACTTTTGGTGCACCTGGACTCCATACTAGTTACTAGAGAAAAAGCTTGGTGTAATCAACTCCATATGTATAAGAGAATTCTTATATTGAAAGACCATCTTTAAGCCAATCAACCTTACCATCAAGTGTATGTTGTATAGGAAATAACCATCGACAGGAAACAATAGTGACATTCAAAATAAAAGGGAATGATGTTAGATGAGCATTCTTCTTATCATTCATGACATGACTTCAGTTACAGTTTTATAATATATCAATATTATCTCTTAGAATCAATACAATTAATAGTACATCAATGATTGCATTCGGGATCAGATAAGTCATTACTCGTAATAATTATAGATAGAATGGTAAACGCATGATCTCACCCCTTCACATAGGGAAACCAACTGAGGTAAAGAAGTATCTTGAACAATGTTTGATGAAGGACTAGATTTGGATTGTTCCTGAATTATGATTATGTTGCACTATTGAAAGTTCACATTCCCATCACCTGTAGAAATCGTAATCACTTTTATATATACCGTTGTAATTTTGTGTAAACTAGGTTGGGGGAGTGATACCTTCTGAACATATTTTTGGATAGAAGTTCGAAACTATATGTATATGTCCATTGGCTGCAGTCGCTCGAAATCAAAATCTGCTGAGGATTGTTCAATTAGTGAAACTCTTACTTCAGGGATGAACATTGTAAGCATTGCAACATATGACCCTGCTGCCACATTTTTTTATTAAAGACTATGGATGGCCTTATTATGATCGACTTCTATCTACATATGAGACACTGTTCGAATAAGAGGGCTTAATCATCATAGGCAATCTCTTTGATACCAGTTAGTTAAATTTTCCGTGTACAAATATTGATCGGATTTAATATCTTACTTACATAAGATCAAATATGATGATCTTATGAGAATTGATTCTAGCCTTCATAATGACTTCTTTTGGAATAGTAATAAAGCAATAACAACAATCCACAAAGAGAGTAAAAGCAACATATAAAAGTATGTGAACATGTGTAGCTAAGTAGGTTTACTTAGATGAAAATTTGTTCTAACAACCAGTACAAATGATAGAATGTCGTGAAATTTGATGTGAGTGCCAGAGAATATTAATGTCAAATTTTAATATATCACGCAATTTCCTCTTGCGGAGTGAATCTGATTGATAATCCAGTGTTGATCAAATGCAAATATGTAAGCTAATTTACGTGAAGATCTTGATTATGAAATTTAGATAATCCGTTGAACTGAGATGTAGAATTCAGTTGTAATGAGTTATAGTTTCGCCTATATACTTATAAAACAACCATGTAAATATTACATCCAATGAGTATCTAATGATCTCAAAATTTAGAAATAATAAAGTATGACCAAAAAGATTAATCATCTTCATGTAATAATTCTTTAATTACATTTTATTAAATATAAATCACTATTGTCTGAACTATTGACAAAAGACCTAGATCTGTACAGTCAACCACAACAAAGATTGAGAAAAGTCGGGGAATCAAGTCAGTGGTGGTGATTCAATAATAACTGGTAATTATGAATGTCAATCATGGTGACCTTTACGCCTGACCGTGCGAGGGTGCGGTAACCCTCAGCTGGGCGGGAGATTAGGAAGCCCAATTAGGGCCGCGATCGCTTAATATGTGGATCTACGATCTCAGTATTTTTCTCGGTTTTTTACGCGAGCGCTCGTAATTTTTACGCCTCTCTGGGATCCACAGGTTTTCTTTTAAAGACCAGTTCCGCTGACCCTTGTGCTTTAGGGTACCTAGGCTGGAGGATCCTCGATTTTAGTTTTTCGAGCTCGTTTGTCCGTACCGGTCGGGTCGATTTTTCGTTTGGGGTGACTCTTCCGGGGAGTCTCTCCAAGCCGTCTCAGTGGCCTAGTTTTGGAGTAGACCTATCTCTCTACTGGACCATACTTCCACTTATAGGGTGAGATGAAAGAGCCTTTTATAGGCTACCTCACCGCTTGAGTTTTGTTTACTTTTCGCCAACAGACTTGGCGATACTACATCCAAATCATTCATGTATACATCTTAATCCTCTATGACTACATTTGAATCAATTACAGTTGAATTTAGAGGAGTTACAATTGAGATTGGATCGAGTCACAAATGAATTTGGTTAAAGCTGAGATGATTTACAGTTGAGTTGGTTACATGGGAGCTTGGTTACAGTTTAGTTGGTTGTAGATGAGTTTAGTTTCCATTGAACTAGTTACTGTTCCACCAGTAATTCCTGACAAAGAGAAAAGACCATATCATGAAAATCATCCTTATCAGACATATGAGCTACTACCATAGTTGTTTGAAATAATTAGTGGACGTGTTGGGAACTTAGTTAGGATGCATTTTACTCCACCGCATGCCTACGGAGGCACCCCAACCTTAAGGATTCTTTACTTCCTTAGAGTCATAGTATGAGGTCTTACCCAGACCAAGACCACAAACTATCCACTAAGCTTGAGAAATTCAACAAGAAAAGAATCAAAACACCTGACTCATCATAAGCATTTAATAAAGACAATGATTATATCAAAGACTCATCTTTCACATCCCCACGACCAATCAGACATATATTATAATTAATATAAAGATAATGACTTAAATATGGATCGTATAACATTTGTATAAAAATGATCAATATGGGTAATTAATGTAGGATGAGTAGAATGAGGTTTTACATACCAAACAACTTGAAAACATATTTCATTGCAAGTAGTTCTAAATTTTAATTGTCAATACCAATTTACTTGCTTTTTTTGGAGCCACTAAAATTTCCTGTTACTTCTAATTAATAAGATTTACTCTAATGCGATTTTTAACGAACATGATACTATGAGTGATGTGTAAACGGGTGTCCCGAATCCGTGAGAACGGGTCTCACAGTTTGGTATCAGAACAATGATTTCTTGCTATATACATTCTTAGTATTATTGTTTCGATTGCATTAATTCTTGGATAGCGGTAGTTCTTCGACTTGTCGCGAGTCCCAAAGGGAAATATGACATTTAAATTCCGTAGCCACAACTGTCACTATTACAACTACTTTCCATATTATATGCCAAGAAGAGAAAAAGCACATTTAGAAATATCCGCGAATATAAAATATTAATGGTATCAGTTCTTACATAGAAACATGGCATCCTGTATCGACGTTTCTTTGTTTTAATTGGTTCCGGAGCGATGAATGAACTTCGAGTTTCTAGCTTCAGTAGGTAGAGGTGCAGATGCCCTAGATCCTCCCTGTCACATCCATGGACCAGGTAGCCAGTTGTTCAGCATAAGACTGATAGTCAGAAGGTTACCAATGTTGATTGGTGGCCACGAGATGATCAATGTCTGTCTACTACTACAACTTGACAAGTGTGACCTGATTATGGGCGTAGATAAGCTGTCAGCTCATTATACATTGTTAATTACTTCAGGAAGATGGCTATCTTCAGGATTCTGTACCCGAGTTTACCATTAAGGGTACATTACATGATTTCAAAATAGAGTAGATATCAGTATTGAGAGATCAGAGACTCATAGATCGAGGATGTGACACACTTCTAATATTGTCCGAGAGACATCTGAGGGAGAGCCGATGGCTCAGGACATCAAGATAGTGTCAGATTACCCTAATGTGTTCTCTAATGATTTGTCAGATTTACAGCCTGAGAGAGATTGAGTTCGAGATCACATTATTGTCAGATATACAACCGATCTCGATGGCTCCTTATCACATAACATCGGTTGCGTTGAGAGAGTTGCATGTGCAGTTGCATGAGTTACTTAATTTAGGTTTTGTGAAGCCAGACACTGTACCTTGAAGTGCTCTCATTCTTTTGTCAAGAAGAAGGATGGATCGATAAGATTATGCTTTGATTACCAACATCAGAACAAGAAAACAATGAAAAACCAATATCCTATACCATGCATTGATGATCTGTTTGATCAACTACATGGATCTTTGATGTTTTCAAAGATCGATCTCCAATCTGACTATCATCAACTGGAGACTCAAGAGTCAAATATTCCGAAAACATCATTCATGACTCGATATTGACATTATGAGTGTGATGCGATGTCGTTTAGGCTCATGAATACACATGCAGCATTGATGGACAAGATGAACATGATTTTCCGTCTATACTTAGATGATTTTGTGATTGTATGCATTGACGATGTGTTGATATATTCTTGAAATGAATAGGGATCACATCAATGATGTTCTGATATATTCTTGAAATAAATGGAATCATGCAAATGATCTAAAGACAGTCCTTGACATACTTCAAGAGTACAAGTTGTATATCAAGTTGAGCAAATGTGAGTTCCAATTATCCCATGTCTCATTATTTGGGCATGCCATTTCTGGAGCAGGTATCGTAGTTGACTCTACGCAGATTGAGGCAGTCATATCTTCGGAGCAATCTAAGACAGTCACTCAGACTCAGAGCTTCCTTGGACTAGCGGGTTATTACCGACGCTTAGTCAGTAGTTTTTTCCAAGTTGTTCTTCCCTTGACATGATTGACACAGAAGAGAGTTCCTTTCATTTGGAATGATTCATGCGAGCATGCCTTTAGGACATTGAAGGAAAGATTGACGATTGTACGTATTCTTGCACTTCCTTCAGAAATTCAGAATTTTGCAGTATATACTTATGCTTCATGTGAGGATTTAGGATTCGTACCGGTCGGGCCGGTTTTTCGTTTGGGGTGACTCTTCCGAGGAGTCTCTCCCACCCATCTCAGTGGCGTAGTTTTGGAGTAGACCTATCTCCCTACTGGACCGCACTTCTACTTAGAGGGCGAGACGGAAGAGCCTTTTATAGGCTACCTCGCCGCTTGAGTTTTGTTTACTTTTCGTCAACAGACTTGACGATACTACATCCGAATCATCAATGTATACATTTGAATCCTATATGACTACATCTGAATCAGTTACAGTTGAATTGGAGGAGTTACATTTGAGATTGTATCGAGTCACAAATGAGTTTGGTTAAAGTTGAGATAAATTACAGTTGAGTTGGTTACATGGGAGCTTGGTTACAGTTGACTTGGTTGTAGTTGGGTTTAGTTTCCATTGAGCTAGTTACTGTTCCACCATTAATCCTGACAAAGAGAAAAGACCATATCATGAAAATCATCCTTATCAGACATACACGCTACTACCGAAGTTGTTTGAAATAACTAGTGGACGTGTTGGGAACTTAGTTAGGATGTATTTTACTCCAACGCATGCCTACGGAGGCACCCAACCCTAAGGATTCCTTACTTCCTTAGAGTCATAGTGTGAGATCTTACCCAGACCAAGACCAAAACTATCCACTAAGCTTGATAAATTCAACAAGAAAAGAATCAAAACACCTGACTCATCATACATATTTAATAAAGACAATGATTATATCAAAGACTCATCTTTCACATTCCCAAGACCAATCAGACATATATTATAATTAATAAAAAGACAATGACTTAAATATGGATCGTATAATATTTGTACAAAAATGATTGATATGAGTAATTAATGTAGGATGAGTACAATGTCGCTTTACATACCAAACAACTTGAAAACATGTTTCATTACAAGTAGTTCTAAATTTTAATTGTCAAGTCCAATTTACTTGCTTTTTTAGAACTAAAATTTCCCGTTACTTCTAATTAATAAGATTTACTCTAATACGATTTTTAGCGAATATGATACTACGAGTGATGTGTAAACGGGTATCCCGAATCCGCGAGAACGTGCCTCACACCAATTATGTACATCACAAGCTCTACAACCCCACTAACCCAGATCCAAACATTATGAGCTTCACACCACGTTCCCCTTTCCACCATATTCCTATGCTCGGTCAACTCCAAATGTCACAAGCTGCACGCTCCCTCACAAATTATTTTCGATCTCGACCAACCCCAAGCACCACAAGTTCTCCTACCAGGAATGCCAAGCTCCGAGGACTAAGAGCACTATCCCTATCTTCAAAGAATCCCATCTCTCTTGAGATCTGTAACATGCTGCATAAAAACGAGGATGTAGGCAACGACTAGGCTGCAAGTTAGGGATCAAAGAAAACACGAGGAAGAAGAACAATGATTACCTCCCATCAAGGTGCTTGGTTAAATCAACTCAATGATAGTAGCGCGATGGGAGTAAGTTGACTTGTAGGGACATATGTATAAAACGAAGCAAAATTATAGAATTTATGATGTAGTTTGAAGATTATAATATATCTGGACAAGATTATTAAAATGTTAAAATCCCATCTAAAAAAGTCAAAGAGTATTTTTTTGGGAACATGGATAAGAAATATCGAGATTTCTTCCTTTATACTAGATTATATTAGATTTTTCTGGTTCCATAGCAATTATCCCACCATGTGTTCCATAAAAAAGATAATTATTAAAACTTATTCACGTCATCTGTTTTACACCAATTACTGCTACTCCATAATAACTTCATCGTATTACACGTTTCCAAGAAAAACAAAGAAAGGAGAAACATGAATAGCTCGTACTTATCAAGCATTTATCTCATCAAACACAAAAATTCTGAAAATAATTTTTTTTACAGTTGTGCCTCTCTTAGATTATGCAATATTAGTCATGCCTCTCCCTTTTTTGCAATATGAGTTGTCCCCACCTTCTTGCATCTTATTGCTTGTGCCCTTATACTAGTTTTCTTGTTATTCAGATAAACCAAACCATATTTTATACAAACCTTACGGAGAAACCCTTAGGCCATGTTTGGTTGATGGGTTAACTCAGGGGGCTTTACCCTCCAAAACCCACCCTTTCTCTCACCTGTGGGGCCCACTTTTCCTCTCTTTTTTATACATAAATAAATCATTTATCTTTCATCAATTCCATCAAAAAATAATATATTATACAATCACATCATCTAGATATTATAAACTACTCAACTTCTACTCATTTTCCAAACTTCAATACAATTGCATGACAACAACTACTCACTTTTCCAAACTTCAATACAATCATATCATAACAAACCCTCTCAACCCAAAACCCTCTATCCAAACACCAAAAACACAAAAACGAGATACCCCCACCAGTTTACCCCGGGATAAGCCGGCAACCATACTCACCCTAAGAGCCCGTTCGGTTGGGGGGTGATGAATCTCGTATTCATCATGCTAAAAACCACTTATTAAAATCCCTGCTTAAACAAGCCAATAAAAATACCCTCTAATTCTTTGTTTTTATCATGTACCTTATTGTGTATAAATTACCATTAATTTATTGTAATTAATTTCCCTTATTTTTCTGTATCTATTTTATCACTCAAAAACCCCTAAAAATTACGTAGATAAATCACTGACCCTTAAAAAGATAAAAAATACAAAAAAATCTCAAAATTGCAAACTTGGTGTTTTTATCCCCTTGAAAATACCCACAAAAACACGTTTTGTACAAATAACCTCTTTTGGCTTTTTGACCAACAGGAAAGTTGTAGATCTCGTCGAGACGAGCAACATTCATGTTTTGACTTTTTTCTAATTCGGCCTCTAACTATTTCTTTTACATTTTTCTTTATAATTTTATTCTGATTTTTCTTATTGGGCCACGTGGCGCCCTCTGGGCCGCCCACGTGGCCCGCTTCTCCTCGCGCCACCCGGCTCTCTCCTGGGTCGTTGGATCACGCTATCCCCGCCTTCATCTCCGCCGTCCATCACCGCCTTGTTCTCAACCGTCGGATTTAATCCTCAGATCTGATCTCGACCTCTCTTTAGCGCCTCGACGACAACCGTTGGATCAACCTCCATCCTTTGCCTCTCAATACGCCACGTCTCCCTTCGACCTCGGTCGTCGATCATATCCATCATCCAACGCTCCTCAGTAATCCACGCCACCCCCTTCGCCCTTGCCCTTGGATGGACCCGGCTCTTCATCTGAACCACTCATCACCGCCTCAACGCCACCCGTCGATCAGATCCTATGACCTAATCATGACCCTCCGTGCGCGCACTACTCCCAGCCGTTGGATCTCACGATCCAACGGCCGTGGCTCATCGTCCTCCTCCAGCCGCTTCCTCCCCCAGACGTTACGACTCACGGTGACTTCTCCCCCTTCCTATTTTGGAAGGCGCTCCAGCCACCTCCACACACTCCTAACGGCAACCCCACGTTCCCCGTAGATCCACCTTCCTCGCGCCTCCATTGATACACCTCCATCATCATTGCTCCACCATTAAGACCTCCTTCGAAACCCCCCTCCTACCATATAACCGTCCGACCCCCTCCGCCTATTTAAACCCTCCTCCGCCACCATATAGCCTTGTCCACCATTTTGGGCCTCCACCTAGCTTCCTCCGCCCCTCCGATGACAGCGGAGGGGCAGAATTGTGAGGCGATGATGGTGTTGGTCTGGTGTTGACCCACGGCGGCGCTCCGCCGTGTCCAGGTGGTTCCAGCCACCACTAAGCTCGGTGCCCAGGCCGCGCACGCTGGGCGAAGACCCCGAGCTCCACCGGAGCTCAATCCCAGGCCGCTACGTCCGCCAACTCCTTGCTCCGGCGAGGAGACTTTTTCTTCTCATTTTCCCGAATTTCCCCACCTTCTACAATCATCTTCAACTCCGTCCGACCACCTCTGCACTTTCGCCATCCATCAAACAACCTCGCCGTTCACCTAACTCCTCCTCAGAACCTTTCCACTGCCGATCCAGTGCCTCCGTCTTTATGGCTGAGGACCCACCTGAGCCGCCTCCTGCTTCACCTCCGATCGGCTCCCAGTTCACCCCATCCCACTCACGCACCTCCTGCTCTTTGCCTCGGCTATACTAATCTTTGCAGGACCTTCAATGGCCGGAGGCGACATCGGAGCATCTTCATGCTCTTCTCCTCCGCGCGACGCTTCTTCGACCCGCAGCTCTGATCAGCCTTGGAGCATCGCCGGAGCCCCAACGTCTTCGCGGCGCCCCCAGATAGCTTCTCCGACCATCAGGCGTATCTGTGACAGGCGGAGGAGCTCCATAGACCTCGCCGGAGCCCCGCCTCCTCCGGTGAGCCGCGGAGGAGGATGAAGTTACAAGCACCGTCCGATCACCAGGATCGGACGGTCACAACGACGATGCGTGGCATCCGAGCCTCTACTCCATGCCTGCAGGCTCGGGTACTACCGAGCCTCGCCCAGAACCTCCAGTTGATGCCACGTGGTCCCGAAGCTGAGCCGCCTCCCGAGCCTGGGTCCTCACGTGCAACGCACATGAGGCTTGGGTAAATTGCAGGATAGACCCGGAAATAAATGCTATTTATATTCAGGTCCCCAGGCACGTGCCTCACGTGCGTGCCTGGGTATTTTTCAGGGAGCCCCTCAGATTTTATGGAATTACAAAAAGGCCCCTGCGCGCAATGGAAAAATTATATATGGACCCAGGCGGTTTTTGCTTTTTGCATTTAGGTCCCTCCAGGGACCTAAATGCAATATTTATCCCTTTATTTTATTGTATTTTTATTACCATTATGCCCTTGCACTGTTTTTAGCATAACTTGAGAATCGTAGGTCCAAATTGCATGATTTTAGTGTCGTTTTGATCCTTGTTTTGTCCTCTACATTTTAGCATGCTTACTTGTTCCATTTGACACTGTTTTAATTTAAGTGATTTTTATGTGAAAAATGAGACCATGCTCTACTTGTCTTGCTTGATTTGATGACCGGTTTTTAATGATGTGTTCAAATTGACTCTAATTTCATTCTATATTGCGTCGTTCATATTTTAGGGTATAATTCTGACATTTTATTCATCATGCATATTATCTTGCATTATTTGCCCATGCATCACTTTAACTTGCATAAAAACAAAATAAAAAATGCATACAGCATAGCTCCGCTTGCATTGCATTATAAATTGCATATGGACCTGAAATTGAGATTAAATCACATTGAGCTTCATGAATCAAAATTCAATACACACTTTAGGCTGACGTATCCCTGTGTTCGATCTTGGTACACTTGCCAAGTATAAATATTCCACAGCATTCAAAATCTGTGGTTTTTGCTGAACCGAATTCGCGTCCTGTACTACAACATAATTCCATATTATTATAGAGGCGAATTCGACGTTCATCAAATGGCGCCGTTGCCGGGGATACGGCTTTGCTTATTTTTTGGATTTTGATTTTTTTATTTCAAAAAAAAAATTCAGGTCCTCATTTCATGCATCATTTCTTTGCATATCATTTGCTGATTTAATGCCTCAGGTTTTCTAACGTCTATCTTTTGTGGCAGGGCCCATGGTGATCAAGGACGCTTGATCCTCATGGAGGCGTGAAGTCGAGAACTTCCGCTGAAGAGGCCGCAAAAGAACCTGTGAAGGAATTGGGAGATTTTAGCAGTCAAAATTGCATGGCATTTTGTAAAAAAAAACATTGCATCTGCATATTTCTTTTCAAGTCTTACATATTATACTCAAAAAAATCCCCCCCTTACACACACACACCTACACTGCACATGCACATACTCACCCCCACCCCCCTGTATATTTCATTCTCTATCTCTCTCTCTCTGTGTGTGTATCTATTCTTCACGAACCCCCTCCCCCTAACCCTTGTACCATAGACATCCCTCTTAAACACAGACCTTACTTCAGCTATTTATAGCCTAAGTATAGGGGGGACCTGCCTATTCATCCCTCCCTCATTCGATCTTCTTGTGCTTAGGCCAATTTTGGCCTAAATATAGGGGGACCCTCCTCCTCAGTTCCACTATATCACCCTATACTTGAACCGAACCTTGACTTCATGGCACTTGTGCTATGAGGACATAGCAAATTTTAAGTATAGGGGGGTATACCATATATTATTGTATATTACTTTAGCCTTGGCTCGGATTTTTAAAGCTTTTTAAAATTTTATTTTTCGGGATGGGTTTTGGTAAACTAGTAAACTGAGTAAAAACCTGTAAAAATTAAAAATTGAGGGATTAATTTTTGTAAATATTCCTGTATTAAAAAAATTGAAAAACTAAAAATCTTTCTTGGAGGTTGACTCTGACTACTAGGTTTAGTAGGCATTTTCAGTGAGGGAACCTCGGTCTCCCTTAGCAGAGTGGGTGGTTTAGAGGACATCGCATACGGCCCTGTCCTCAAGTAACACGGGCCTCGACCCGTACTTACACCCATACTGGCTGAAAGTGTATACTTTTATTTGAGTCTGTGCCAGTCATTGTCTCTCCGAGGTTTTAAAAAAAATTAAAATTAAAAACTAAAACCCATAAAAATTTGCAAAAGCCAAAAATCACATAAAAATTCACTAACCCTTGGAGTTGGTGTATTCCTGACACATTCACACTCACGCAAGGCTTGAGGATTTTGAGGACACTGGATTTCTGTAATCTTGAGAGTCTGAGTTAACATGCCGTAGTCATTAGGGTTTACATGACTTAAATATCCACACTCCTCTGGTTTGAAAGATTTGAGTGCTATATTGCACTCTTCATCTCTACCTTCAAGAAAATATGATCAGCACAGTCACTTCCACAACTTCATGATTGATGAGCTGAGATGAGATATCACTTGAGGAACTAGGACCAGAGAGTTGAGTTTAGACCTGATCTAATGATATTCGAGGATGGGATAAAGTTAATGAAGGCTTCAGAAAACCTGAGTGTCAGCAAAAACCCTAGCCAGTATGTGAACAAGATTCATATGCTATCTCTTTGATATTTACCTATGTGCCAGGGTGTGATGAAACTTAAAGGAATTTGTTGATCAGTGTACGCCAATCTCTTGGTAAAAGCAGTGGAGCTAGCCAACAAAAGAAATGAAATGTCAAAGAAAAGCTCTAAATCCAAAGTCAAATTCTAAATGAGCTTCCACCAATGGCGAGCGCTCCCAAACATTTTCAAAGTGTCCACTTGGACCAAGCGCTAAATAGGACCAAGGAGTCGGGCTGACACCACAAAAAGGGCCCTGCATCGTAAGCGATACAAGTCTGGGTGTCGAAGGTATCTTAGATACTCAGAAAAGACACACCCCGGTGTATTCCCAGAAAAACAAGTGCAGACGACTCCAACTCTCTTGACGGACACATTGATCAACAAAATAATAATATACATGTGTTGAGTAAAAGGCACTCGAGAGGCCCCTTGTTCCAATGTGAGGGTGAGAAAATTAGACACAATCCCAGTACCTCCATCATCTGGCCGTCCATCAACATTTCAAAGTCTGACAAACTAATGAGACGGTGGACTGAAGCAAGAACAGACTTATTCCCTAGTATTGAGGATTAGGTCTAGAGAAGAGTCTTTGGACTGGAACTTTGAGTGATGCATCGACTCAGCTCTCATGAAATGCAGTACACTAAATGTCAAATCCTTATACTATATGTACAAAAAGAGAGTATGATAATCAGAGAAGTTAGATTCCTTCTGACTAAGGCTTGGATAAACCTGGAATTTTAGGATGACTCAGGTCAAGGGTCTTCGAAAGATCAAGCCTTGTAAATTTCACGCGCACTGTCAGGAATTAGTCCTACTCCTTCGTTCTTTAGATGCTCGAGGACGAGCATGGTTTAAGTATAGGGGTATGATGAATCTCGTATTCATCATGCTAAAAGCTACTTATTAAAATCCCTGCTTAAACAAGCCAATAAAAATACCCTCTAATTCTTTGTTTTTATCATGTACCTTATTGTGTATAAATTACCATTAATTTATTGTAATTAATTTACCTTATTTTTCTGTATCTATTTTATCACTCAAAAACCCCTAAAAATTAAGTAGATAAATCACTGACCCTTAAAAAGATAAAAAATACAAAAAATCTCAAAACTGCAAACTTGGTGTTTTTATCCCCTTGAAAATACCCACAAAAACACGTTTTGTACAAATAACCTCTTTTGGCTTTTTGACCAACAGGAAAGTTGTAGATCTCGTCGAGACGAGCAACTTTCATGTTTTGACTTTTTTCTAATTCGACCTCTAACTATTTCTTTTACATTTTTCTTTATAATTTTATTCTGAATTTTCTTATTGGGCCACGTGGCGCCTCTAGGCCGCCCACGTGGCCCGCTTCTCCTCGCACCACCCGGCTCTCTCCTGGGCCGTTGGATCACGCTATCCCCGCCTTCATCTCCGCCGTCCATCACCGCCTTGTTCTCAACCGTCGGATTTAATCCCCAGATCTGATCTCGACCTCTCTTTAGCGCCTCGACGACAACCGTTGGATCAGCCTCCATCCTTCACCTCTCAATACGCCACGTCTCCCTTCGACCTCGGCCGTCGATCATATCCATCATCCAACGCTCCTCAATAATCCACGTCACCCCCTTCGCCCTTGCCCTTGGATGGACCCGTCTCTTCATCTGAACCACTCATCACCTCCTCAACGCCACCCGTCGATCAGATCCTATGATCTAATCATGACCCTCCGCGCGCGCTCTACTCCCAGCCGGCCGTGGCTCATCGTCCTCCTCCACCGCTTCCTCCCCCAGACGTTACGACTCGCGGTGACTTCTCCCCCTTCCTATTTTGGAAGGCGCTCCAGCCACCTCCACACACTCCTAATAGCAGCCCCGCGTTCCCCGTAGATCCACCTTCCTCGCGCCTCCATTGATACACCTCCATCATCACTGCTGCACCATTAAGACCTCCTTCGAAACCCCCCTCCTACCACATAACCGTCCGACCCCCTCCGCCTATTTAAACCCTCCTCCGCCACCGTATAGCCTTGTCCACCATTTTGGGCCTCCACCTAGCTTCCTCCGCCCCTCCGGTGACAACGGAGGGGCGGAATTGTGAGGCGACGATGGTGTTGGTCTGGTGTTGACCCACGGCGGCGCTCCGCCGTGTCCAGGTGGTTCCAGCCACCACTAAGCTCCGTGCCCCGGCCGCGCACGTTGGACGAAGACCCCGAGCTCCACCGGAGCTCAATCCCAGGCCGCTACGTCCGCCAACTCCTTGCTCCGGCGAGGAGTCTTTTTCTTCTCATTTTCCCGAATTTCCCCACCTTGTACGATCATCTTCAACTCCGTCCGACCACCTCTGCACTTTCGCCATCCATCAAACAACCTCGCCGTTCACCTTACTCCTCCTCAGAACCTCTCCACTGCCGATCTAGTGCCTCCGTCTTTATGGCTGAGGACCCACCTGAGCCGCCGCCTGCTTCACCTCCGATCGGCTCCCAGTTCACCCCATCCCACTCACGCACCTCCTGCTCTTTGCCTCGGCTATACTAATCTTTGCAGGACCTTCAATGGCCGGAGGCGACATCGGAGCATCTTCATGCTCTTCTCCTCCGGCGACGCTTCTTCGACCCGCAGCTCCGATCAGCCTTGGAGCATCGCCGGAGCCCCAACGTCTTCGCGGCGCCCCCAGATAGCTTCTCCGACCATCAAGCGTGTCTGTGACAGGCGGAGGAGCTCCATAGACCTCGCCGGAGCCCCGCCTCCTCCGGTGAGCCGCGGAGGAGGATGAAGTTACAGGCACCGTCCGATCACCAGGATCGGACGGTCACGACGACGATGCGTGGCATCCGAGCCTCTACTCCATGCCTACAGGCTCGGGTACTACCGAGCCTCGTCCTGAACCTCCAGTTGATGCCACGTGGTCCCGAAGCTGAGCCGCCTCCCGAGCCTGGGTCCTCACGTGCAACGCACGTGAGGCTTGGATAAATTGCAGGATAGATCCGGAAAGAAATGCTATTTACATTCAGGTCCCCAGGCACGTGCCTCACGTGCGTGCCTGGGTATTTTATAGGGAGCCCCTCAGATTTTATGGAAATTACAAAAAGGCCCCTACGCGCAATGGAAAAATTATATATGGGCCCAGGCGGTTTTTGCTATTTGCATTTAAGTCCCTCCAGGGACCTAAATGCAATATTTATCCCTTTATTTTATTGTAATTTTATTACCATTTTGCCCTTGTACTGTTTTTAGCATAACTTGAGCATCGTAGGTCCAAATTGCATGATTTTAGTGTCGTTTTGATCCTTTTTTTGTCCTCTACATTTTAACATGCTTACTTGTTCCATTTGACACTGTTTTAATTTAAGTGATTTTTTATGTGAAAAATGGGACCATGCTCTACTTGTCTTGCTTGATTTGATGACCGATTTTTAATGATGTGTTCAAATTGACTCTAATTTCATTCTATATTGCGTTGTTCATATTTTAGGGTATAATTCTGACATTTTATTCATCATGCATATTATCTTGCATTATTTGCCCATGCATCACTTTAACTTGCATAAAAACAAAATAAAAAAATGCATACAGCATAGCTCCGCTTGCATTGCATTATAAATTGCATATGGACCTAAAATTGAGATTAAATCACATTGAGCTTCATGAATCAAAATTCAATACACACTTTAGGCTGCCGTATCCCTGTGTTCGACCTTGGTACACTTGCCAAGTATAAATATTCCACAACATTCAAAATATGTGGTTTTTGCTGAACCGAATTCGCCTCCTGTACTACAGCATAATTCCACATTATTATAGAGGCGAATTCGACGTTCATCAGGGGGTTACCCCCCAATTTGGGCGGGTTACCCCCCAAACCCCACATTTCTAACCCACTAGTGGGGCCCCCTCTCTTCCCATCAAATATATATATATATATATATATTACTATCATATCATCTAAAAATCATAAAATACTCAACTTTTCTTCACTATTCCAAGCTTCAATACAATCACAACACAACAACTACCCACTTTTTCAAATTTCAATACAATCATACCATAATAACTGCCAACTTTTTCAAATTTCAATGCAATCACATCACATAAACCCTCCCAATCCTTAACCCACCAATCAAACACACTAACACAAAAATGGGTTATCCACCTCCGGATAACCCACCAACCAAACACACCCTTAGATTTTTGGGACGGAATTCTCATCAATCTTTTTTTTTCTGATAAGTAAGTAAATTTTGTATTGCTAGACAAAAAATTGGTATACAAAGGCCAAGATGGTCAAAAGAGGAGAAGACTATACCAAGCCATTTACAAAAGCAAAAATCAGAAAATTATAAGGAGCCCAGAGGATACAAAAACTCTCAGACCCCTTCATTGTTCCATAGTATAGCAGCTGTTCCAGAAATTTGCTGGAGGATGTGGCCCTCGCTATTGACGCGACCGGTTGTCCATCTAAGGTTTTTGTCGTTCCAGATGCTCCAAACCACCAGGCCAATGAGCTTGCTTAGGTAGTTTTTAGCATATGGGTCAGGCTGCGAAGAAATCCAGCAAACCGTATCCACAAGGGGCTTGGGGGTAGGCTGTGGAAGTCCAAGAGCAGCACAGGCCTCACCCCAGATCTTCCAAGCATAGGGACATTCAAAAAATATGTGAGCGTGGGATTCCAGAGCAACGGAGCACAGGTAGCAGACCGAATGCACACATACATCCCAAGAGGCAAGACGATCAGTGGTGGGCAGCCGATTTAGAATAGCTCGATAGAGGGCACAAGAGAACTTTGGCGTTGATCCTTTAGCCCAAACAGTAGCAGCCCAAATGGGGCATTGACCGCGTGGTCGGAGGAGCTCAAAGGCGTTGGAGAAGGAGAAGCCTGTAGGGGAATATACCCACTTGTATGGAGGGGCATCACCACTTATCGCCTGTCGAATAGATCCTCTAGCCAACAAAATAGCCCTCCAAATTTTAGAGTCACCTCTGGCAGGTTGTATCTCCCAAAAAGATTTATCATGGAGTAATTTTCTTCTCATATAAAAGACCCATATCGAGGTATCAGAGGAAAGTAGCGTCCATGCCCAAGCAGCAACCATAGCATCCCGTAGAGAAATGAGTGATTTAATACCAAGGCCACCCTCCATTTTCGGGAGGCAAATCTTTTCCCAAGCAACATCATGTCTACCGAAGCTCCACACGAAGTCAGCAGATAAGCCATCAATTTTCCGAGCCACTTTCGAGGGGATAAAAGAACCTGCAATCCAGTATAGAACAACGCCTCTAATAACTGAGTTAATCAATTGAATACGGCCGGCTAGCGAGAGGGACTTTGCCTTCCAGCCTGCAAGCAAAGCCCTCACCCTATCCACAAGAGAAACACAACCATTATATGATCTAGAACCAGAACCGAGTGGCAGACCAAGATAGGTAGTTGGGAGTGACCGCCGGAGAATGCCAAGCCTGAGGGTGACAGAGAAGTCGTATGGGGAGCACTTAGGGCGGAAGATCCTACTCTTCTTCGCATTTAGAGACAAGCCAGAGGTAGCGTGAAATGAGCTTAGAATGTCTTTAAGGGCCAGGAGGGAGCGCAAGTTCCCCTTGCAAAAGAACAGAAGGTCATCAGCATAAATCAGGTGAGATGGCGCGACTGTGCGCCCTCTCCCCAGCGGCTGTAGCCGCCCGCCCATCAATCTTTGGCTTACTCAAGACGACATTCTTGTAGCTATTTCAATTCATCCACACATGCTTGCACGGGCGCTTCCCTCTAAGAAGGAAGGCTGTCCTCATATATAGTTGAAACTTTTTGACATCCCACATCTTTTCCACCTCTCACCCACTCGTGATCCGATTAAAGTTTTTTTACACTTGTAACTTTCTTTTTTTCTTTCCAATTATACTTGTACCCTGAAATAACATTTGTTTGGGAATCTGCCAGGCAAGAGAAACTAAAAAACTGCACGTTTTCCCCGGGGAGTAATTTGCATGCGTAAAAGCGTGATTTACTGGTACACAGTAGCAAGAGATTAGTTAATCGCCCGATATATATATATATATATATATATATATATATATATATATATATATATATATAGATAGATAGATAAAAGAGACTATCAACCTCTGTATTAACTATTAACCAGAGCACATGGTAAAGATGCCAAAAGGGATGAAGTATTTGTTAATACAGATAACTGGGAAGGAACAGCCGTTGGATCATCAAAGTTATGATCAGCATTTTGTCGCCATCCGGTGCCATAGTGCTGTTACAGTGAGTAAATAATGGATTTTATGTTTTAACGCCAAAACATGCATTGTTTGTCAGGTCCCATGTTTGGCTAATGCCGTCCTCCCTCTCGCCCTGTGACTGTGCCTCGCCTTCTCCGCTCCCCGCATTTGTGAGTCCCAACTACCCCGCCTATATATACCCCCACGCTCGCGCTGTGCTGGCGACCTCCACCTCTCGTCCCCTCCGCTCCTTCGTCCCTGCCCTAATGGCCGCCTCCTCGTTTTCCTTCGCCCCCGTTGCCGCCCTCTCCTCGCCCGCCGCCGCCGTGAGCCGTCACGCGGCCCTCGTCCGCTGCCTCACTCCTCCCGGGTCTGTCGCGTCGCGCGGTGCCTTCATCAGATCGAGGGGATTCTCGATGACGGTGCCGTCCGGTGAGAGAGGTCGATCGTTGACGAGTTTCCGCTTGTTTTGAGTGTGCTTGATCTCTGCTCTGTTTAGGCGTCAGGGCGCAGGTGACGTCTGTAGAGAGGACGGCTGTGCAGGATGTGAAGAAGGTGGAGGCTCCGGTTGTTGTTGTCACCGGTGCATCGAGAGGGATCGGAAAGGCGGTAGCTTTGACGCTGGGGAAGGCAGGATGTAAGGTGAATTGCATGCCTGTTGATTTGATGACAGATATTCTGCTTTGAAATTTGCTGGAATTTTGGGCTGTTTTTTCGATGGAATGATCGGGAGGGGAGGGGAAGGGATGGAAAGGCTAGTGACTGTAGTGTGTGGTTGCTAAGAAGAGAAAGGGAAAGAAATGTTAGGGCTGAGGTGTGCGAAATCAAGTTTCCATTTTTGAGTCTTCTCTCAAATCTGATGGATTGAATTATTGGTCACTCTTATGTTTATTTCGCCCACTCCTTAAAAAGAAAATTGTATTTTTCTCGGTAAAATCATTACAACTACACTCCAGTATTTTGCTTTCTTCCCCACGTTTTCAAGCAATGGATATTGCAGTCTGTACTCATCTCGTAGACTCCTTTCCTCCACATTCCATGTCATTTCTCTTCATTTCCGGGTGTCAAATATTTCTTCACAGCAAAGGAAAAGAACCGAGAGCAACTTTCCTCGTGGGCCCTTGAAGAGGAGATTATGGAATTTACTTCTGGGTCGCAATCTGTTGTACATTGAGAAAATTGAGTACACAGGAAGTCTTACATTGTACTATTGTAGAAATAACTGATATCAGAGTAAACTTATAGTTCTGCTGGGGATTTTAGGTTGGAATAATTCATTTTATGTAGATGCGGGGTTCTTTTTCTGCTTAATGCTTATTTCATGCCAATTTGATTGTCACTTATAACTCAACAAGTGTGAAATGCCAATATTTCGAGATGTTCTGGTTATAGGATGGAGTCAATAGTGAGAAACAAATGGACTGACTTGTCATTTGGAGCAAAAGAAATGTAGTCGGAGTGAACTTTAAGAGAATCAATGTAGTCAGTTGCATGGATAGGATAGGCATGTGTTGAAATGATAGAGAAGCATCAATTTTCTTTAAGGTTTAATACTTAATATATAAACTCGGGGCTGTTTGTCTTCCTAAATGTATCTATAGTTTACCAGAACAGTAACTTGTGCATTCTCATTTCAGGTCCTTGTCAATTATGCCAGGTCATCAAAGGAAGCTGAAGAGGTTTCTAAAGAGGTCAGCATGACATGTCTTCATTCAATTTAACCATGTCCCAATTATTAGCGACATGATGCCATTTTTTGTGTTTTCTCGCAATTTGAGAAACATCAATCACCATCCCAATTTAATAATGTATAGAAATGACTTCCTTTGATTACGGTTATGTTTCTTCAAAATGAATTTTCCTTTTGTTACAAGTAGTGAATTTTACACATGATGTCTCAAACCAAATGTGAAGCATGTTATGCTAGATCTCAGCTATGTTACTTTGCAGCCAATGCACGTCCTTTTAGAGTTTGCCTTTTGCTACTTGTTGAAGTTAATGCTTTACTAGCCTACGGGGTGAATTTGCTTGTTGGTTTTATTATAAAGGGATTTTTACCCAGCAGATCATATAAACGTTTTAAAATGCCTCTACGACCTTTTGCACAACGTAATTACCCCGTCGACCCTGTAAATTACCCCAAGAACCTCCACGAGCTTAAAACATATTACCCGAAGGGTTCATGGGGTAAGAGTTGGCAAGTTTATGGGGTCGAGGGAGGAATTAGGTTGTTTCAAAGGTCGTGGTGGTGATTGGTAAAGTTTATAGGGTCTGCCGGGTAAAAATCCCTATTATAAATTGTTTTTATCCAAAAGAAGGGAAACACTCTGCAGTTGCATATCCTATAAATATATTAATAAGATAGGTTAAAAGACTTACAACCGCCAAGCCTCAGGAAGAGATCTAGCAAAAAGAGTTACATTGTCAACATAGAACCTATCTGACCAAAAAATAACTTTGTTGCACGACATCCAAATCGCTCAAATAGGTGGCATTATGGCAATAGCATGCATGAGCTCCTCCATGGGCTTGAGCTGGTTGTCTACCAGTGTCTTCCAAAATCTGGTGTGGGAGAGATATCAACACAATGAATATTTGCAGCAACCCAAATATCCCGGATGCAGATGCATGAGTAGAATAGGTAGTCATGGTCCTCGTTGCTGCTATCACACAAGGAGTAGGTGGTGTCGTACTGCACCAATGTGGATTTTTTGACCTTGGTCAAAACCCACTCCTGCTTGCCAGTCATAGGAAAATCTTCATCTTGAGAGGACCTTTAATGCCCAAATCAGATTGCAGTCACGCTCCAAGATGCCATGATCAAACATCATGCTGGACGAGTGCGCCTTATAAGCCTTCTTCACAGTGAAAAAGCTATCTTGCCAAATCCAATGGTCACGACCCTCAGATGGACATGAGTAGTCCGTAGTCACCTCAGACAAATACATCAAAACGTCACTTCGAAAGAGGAGATGATAAGCACGGCATCCATTGCCCGTCATCCCATTTCTCCCTGATAGGCAAGTCACAGTTCTCCGTCAACAAGTATATGCGAGGGAATCTCTTGCAGCGGGCCACCACCGGAACAATTATCTTTTCAGAATAGAAAGGATTCCCCATAACCTAGAATCGGACGCCTCCACAAAGGAATCTCACTAGCAACCATGCAGATCCCTTTTCTAAAAGTTGAGGTGAGGGTGGGTGTCTGCCACCAACAATTGCGCTCGAATGCTATATATGTATCTAATGAGTCTGTTCATCTCCTCCAATATGAGAACCCCAAGTCCCCATGATCTTGTAGTGAGGTGACCATCTCCCTGTTCATTAAATGTCCCCCTCTCGACTGTGTGTTGTTCGTTCCCCAGAAGAAGCGACGCATGCATGCCTCCATGCACTTACGTATTCCAATAAGCAAAATCCCGACGGAGATAAAAAAGATGGGTATGTCTGCAAGAAATACCTTCAACAACACGCCTTCCCCCACAAGAGAGATACAAGGCCTTCCAACTTGCCAGCTTGTGCCCAAGCTTCTTGATCATCGGAGCCCAGTTCGCCTGCGTCAATCTGCCACAAGGGGAAGGTCAAGATAAGCTAGAGGTAAAACCCCACGCGGGGTGTCCATAACCCTAGCACACTCCTCAATCTCCGCCTCAGAGAGCACAAAGGGTACAAATGTAGACTTCTTTCTATTCATCGCCAGCCTAGAGAGCTCTCCAAAGACGTCCAACATGGTACTCATAGCCTTGACATCCATACATCCCCCTCAATGAAAAAAATGGTATCGTCCACGTACTGCAGAAGGGGGATGGAGATATCATCCCTAGTAGAACCCATAGTCCCCGTCCCTTTGAACCATTGCATAGTCATAATGGCGAGCACATCCATCGCAAGAACCCATGATGAACGCCTCTCTACGATTGGAAGAAGCCACCCTTCATGTGTTCATATACTAAAATCAAGAAGGATGCGGTAGTTACTCATCTCTTCATCTAAGAAATCCAAATATGTAGGAACCCACACCTGGCTAGCATCGATCAGAGGAATGGCCAATCAACACACTCGTACGCCTTTGAGAAGTCAACCTTCCACATCAATCCCTTCACCTCCCATCTCTTCCAGTCACCAACCATCTCAGACACCATCACAATAGTGTCCATCATCAAATGGTCAGGTATGAATGTCGTCTGCACCGGTGCAAACGGGTTTCCAGAATATTACTCAAATGATTGGACATGATCTTGGCAACAATCTTGTACACCGCATTGGACAAGGAAATGGAACATAAATCCTCAATTCTCTCCACCCCGTCCTTGTGCAAGAGGAAAAGCAATGCCTTGTTGATCCTATCAAAATCGTGGTTAGCCACGACAAGCTCACTCATCACATCATCATGTCTCCCTGTACAACGGACCAGAATTCCTTGAAGAACAACATCGAGAACCCATCAGGGCTCAGTGCCCCCTTCGCATTCAACTCCCAAACCACCTTTCAATCTCATCCAAAGTAAAACAAGCATGGCCTGCTGGTTGCGTGAGAGGTTGGAAGCCTCTTGCCCAATCCATCTCCAGCCCCTAACGAGCGTCTTACGAGTCATACAAAATTGAATGACTGCCCTATCGACCTCGTGATCCCCATCCCGATGATCTCCCTTTACAACAGTGTTATGGATGAAATTGCGATGGTGCCTCCTGTTCGCCATCGCAACATGAAAGAATCGAGTATCCGCATCCCCGTCCTTGATACATGTCTGTTTAGAACTCATGGCGCCATTCCACCTCCTTCTTGTCCTCCTCCAGTATGATCCTTTGGTTCTCATCTCTCTCAAGTAGTTCGAGGTGAGACAGCTTGCGAGTGTCCTCCCTTCTGTCTAGGTCAACAATCACATTCTGTGTTGCGTTACAATGAGCAAGGCGGCTCTCACGGTTTGCCTTCTTGAACGTGCTGAGTCTCTTCCGACGATCCTCCATCTTGGAGTAGCGGCGGCGCATAGCCGACCCCTCACCCGCAAAACACTACCAAAAGTTCCCCACCATCTCCTGAAAACCATCCTCCAGGAGCCATGATTTCTCAAATATGAAAAAAAACAAGGGAGATTTTCCTCTCAAGATAACAATAGGATTGGCGTATGGTCGGGTCCATAGAAGCAAGGATACGATCCAATCTGGACCTGAAGCGAGAACTACACAAGTGTAGGAGAAGTCTAGTGCATCCAAGACATCGAGTTGGAGAGCGTCCACAACATCCAAGAAATTAGCTGAACCCAGATCCCACACGTGACTTCGGATGATCGGCTGACATGAGGGTGACATTGAAGTCACCTCCAACCAACTGATTAAAGGAAAAAGACATCTGACATCCATCAGATCCGCCCATGGGATTAAATTTCACCAAAATTCGGTCGAATTTCGATTTCGGTGGGTGATTTAGATTCAACCGAAATGGCCTATATCGGTCGAAATTTGGGGGTCCTAGTTCAAAAAATGACCAAAATGACCGACATTTCGATCGAAATTCGACCAAAATTTTGTTTCATCCACTCACCGAAACAAAACCGAAATCCAACATGTAAGGCCTTGGATCGGCCCGTAGCTGTGGCCACAACTGGTAATAAAGGTACATGAGACAACAATGGAAGAATTTGTTCTTTACTTCTTCAGCAACACCAAGACCACATGTCTGCCCAACAGCTCAACCTCACAGACATAGAGGTCCCCACACCAAAGCTCACCAAGCCACAAGTAAACCACTAGCATGGCCAACAATGGGTAATGCTCTATACTTCGAGAATAAGTCCCCCCAACCGAGGACCACAACTGATTCGTCAACGACTGAATCTTTGTCTCTTGTAACAAAATGATATCCTCACACCATTCTGAGAGCAGGCATTTCACTTTCACCAGCCTTGTCTTTACCGGGTCACCCGGACCCCTCACATTTCTTCGCCATTAGAAGTACATATTGATAGCTCCACAGAAAGCGGACCCGTTGAGGGAGACAACGTGGGAGTTGCCTTGAGGCACTTGCTTACATAGAAGTTTAGTGCGCCCTTTCTCCCCAACTGGAAAGGGGGTCGAGGATGCATGGGGTGGCCACCCTTATTCTTTGGTTTCTTCGTCTTGCCACTTCCACCAGCATAAGGGTCCATCAGATCTCGGCCTGGGCTGATGGGCTCCAACCAAGATAGATGGCTTCAATCATGCCTCCCCAACGTGACTAGTGGTAGAGTTTCAAGCTCCAAGGGAGGAGGCGTCACCACCTCCCACTTAGATTCTCTTGCGGCGACCACCGCAGGAGAAGGATCCAAATGAGATGTCCATAGGTCGAGCATGGATAGATTCCAATACCAAGGATGCCTTCAACAACATCGATACATGCAGTTTTAAGTCAAATTTGAGCACTTTCAAGACGATGCATGTTGCCAATTGCCCCAACAAGCGGTTGTTGTAGCCAGCAGAGAAAAGTGAGGTCATCTCCACCTCCCTCGCATGTTGCTCCAGAACTCTAGTTCCGGCCAACTCAATAACAACTTATATGTCATCCTGCACCAGCTTTGGCATCCCATCCGGAGAACTCGATGCAACATTCGAGTTCGGTGGGGGTTGCGGCGGGACCAAAACCTGGACCAGAAGGTGGAAGTTTAGACGCCCCACAATCATGGTGTACGTGAAGTTAATCAAAGGAGGGAGAGGTCCAATAATTTCCATAACCACGGTGTTGACGCTTGCCCCGGTGCACAACCATCGGAAGAAATATGCCGTGCATATCCAATGTTAAGGAACATAAGTTTTAGCGATGGCAAGTTTCGAGATAACAAAGAAACCCCCTCAGCACAAGCAAAAAAGCAATGTGCATCATGCAGCTCCCCATCTGCAGTCGAGGGTGTTCTCCACCAGAGGAGCTCAGAGCACTCCAACCCTCTCCACGCCAGGAGCTTGGCTCAATCTTGCAGCGAGAGACCCCTGACGCAACCATCTTTGCCTTGGAGGAGCATGAGGACCCCTACGAGGTACGGACCCATATACTAGCAGCCGCACGACTGCCGTCGTCGCATCCTTGATTTTTGGATGGCCGGAGCGAAACATGGCCAACGACATCCCTCTTGATGGCGTAGGCACCATCAATAGATCATTCAGAGAGCGGTGGGGCATCTCCGCATAAGTACGGTCCTTCGTTGACCCCAATGAGCTGCTCAGAATGCCCTCAGACGAAGATGACACACCCTCTGGCATGCTCTTCCCCGTCCTGAAAGTCTACTCCCGCAAACCCCTCTTCCTAGGACAAGATTCTCGTCGATGACCACTGCCTCCACAGTAGAAACAACGACAAATGTCGTTGCAGGTTGTTGCACTGTGGCCCTGAAAGTTGCGCATGTAGCACAATTCACTTTTCTTCTCCCGGACTCGGCAGTGAGTGACGGCACACCATCCTAGCTCCTCCATCTTTCTCTCATTTTTGGTAGCGATCAACTCGCTATTTGGTCCCATTTCAACTCCCCTTCGCCCCAGAGTCATAGCTCCAATCGTCGGGGTTCAGAGGAGAGGGGTCGTTCCCCCCTCACGAGAGGATGGGGGTCCTGGAGAATAACCCCAACGAAAGGAGTGGGGCCCTTCCCTGCTCGCACTCAGAGCCCCAGCTACTGGCACTGTCATTTCATGTCGCCGCCACACCACCTTCTCTTGACGCTGCCTAGTGTGCCCGAAACCCTAAAAACCCTAATATAAATTATTAAGGAAGCCTTGGAACTTGGCTTGCAGAAGTTATGCTGAAAATACGCATGCTAAATATAAGTCCATCTAAAATGAGAAGATGAAGGTGTTTTGCTTGATAATTCATGTTTATATTTTCTCTATTTAGAAAATTATGTAAAATTGAACAAAGGTCTATAATAGAGACCAGTTTGTATGGATTTTTGATAGAAATACCCATGGCTGGAGATAGGATTTTCGCATAAACTGCGGAGGACATGGTGGATACAAGCCTACGATTTGTGGCTGTAGGCAGGATGCAGCCTAGATGAAGATATACTGGGACGATTAAAGTCATCCTTAGTTTTAAGATCATCCTGTTCACAGAATATCTTGTTGTGTTCTGTTAAGCTGAATGGTTTGATAGTATGCCATTCCTGTCCATCTAATAATGTCTCCATGAAAGCTAGTATGCCATGACGTTCCATAGCATGAGTCATATCTGCTCAGTTGGTTTCTAAACCACCTCCCTGCAAAATGTGAAATGATTTATAATCTGTCTAAATAATCGAACTTTCTGTCACTGGTCATTGGCCTAGTAGGCTAATTCCGATGTAGTTAAGTGGTGGCTTTCTATTGTTGGTCCCAAGCCCGGGTAAAAGGAGAAAGTTTGTAATAGGTAGCCTGCAACGAATTGTTGGAACCGATTTAGCATGGAGGTTAACTCCACCTGAAACTAGAAAAACTTGATTGTTGTTGTCATTAGCCTTGTAGGGTGCTAAAGGGTTGCGAAATCATGCCAGTCTGGTTTTATTGTAGATCGAAGCATCTGGAGGACAAGCTCTTACTTTTGGCGGAGATGTTTCAAAGGAAGAAGATGTGGAGGCTATGATCAAAACAGTGAGTAAAAGCTTTGTCAAGTTGTTGCATTTATGTACATTTTCTCCTAAATGAAATGGTTTGTTATTTATTTCTAGGCTGTTGATGCATGGGGGACGGTTGACATTTTGATAAACAATGCAGGTTCCTTGTTTGTCTACCTATGAAAGGCACAAGTTCCTTTTTATGTGCAAACTTCCACATTCACAACAATCTTTTACACTTTACAGGAATAACCCGAGACACTTTGTTGATGAGAATGAAAAAATCACAGTGGGACGATGTTATCAATCTAAATCTTACAGGGGTCTTTCTTTGTACACAGGTTTTCTTCTACCTCTGTTTTCTCAATAGCTGCATTCCTAATCCTCAAAATATATATTCCGTAAAAAAATCAGCACATTTGATGCAACTCCCTGCTTTTGTCGCGTTGATTTCTTATTTACCTTTTCCAGGCTGCAACAAAAATAATGCTGAAAAAGAAGAAGGTAAATACCTTATTCTCCTCTTATGTGCTATCTTTTCACTCATCAAATCCCCTGCTAATATTTTTTGCTATAACAAAGTCCATCAATTTCTCCCTAGGCAATTTCTAAGGGTAAATTACATATAGAGTCCCAAAGTTTGGGGTAAGTATAAAAAAGTGCCCCAACCCAATAAAAAAGACATTTCGGTATCTGCATTTAAACAATATAACGTTTTCTTAAATAACTCTTATTTTTTCCATCATAAGGACCTCCTTGACCTTACATCTATGTAATCCCAAAGTTTTGATAAGAAGTGCATAATTAAATATTTGTCATCGTTATTGTTATTATTACAACATATACAGAATACACCGTGCTCACCTCATGTTCCATACTTCCATTACTTGGCGTTACAAGCAGTCAAATTCCATATAATGATCCTTTTTTGCCTAGTTCACTCTCTTAAGAAAAGTATGGTCATTCCTTGAATTTTTGAGACCTTAAGACACCATCTGGATTGAAGGTATGATATCCATTTGCTTCTCCTCCTAGGCAATTTAACCAAACATTACAAAATTAAATTAACATGGAAACTATGTACACCAAGGTTTTGAACGAATGAGGCTTGTGATTGTTTTCTTTTATTAAAGTGAGCTTTAAGCCTTGAAAATGGTTCTTAAGTGTCTATGCCTTTTAATGTTGTTAGGATTTGTAGGGAAGAACGATTAGTTGAAGGGAAAGAAGAAAGGAGAGAAAATTGAAGTGGACGGTTTAAGAGGAGAAATAATCCAAATGGGGAGATGGATATCAAACTCAAAGGTACTTAATGCATATTGGATTTAGTACCGATGCCTTTCAATGTTGCTAGGCATTTTAGGGAAAGAAAGATTGTGCAGGGATAAAGAAGAAATGATGGATGATTGAAGTGGAGGGTTTAAGAGGATAAAGAATTCAAAGGGAGAGATGGACATCAAACTCAAAGGTACTTAATGCAAATTGAATTTAGGGGAAGAGGATAGAGTTGAGAAGGGAAGACATGAGATGATGGTGAAGAGGAATACCCAAGCTATGCGAGGAGGAGAAAAAGAACGTGGATTAAAGTGGGTTATCAAACTCAAAGGTTAACTAAAATTCATTTCCTTTGTTCTTCCTTTCATCACTACACAGTACATATTATGGTGGCTTTGTATACAGAGTTGATACCATCTAAGAGATATGCCTCCTTGTAAAAAGCACAACCTTTCCTAGAAGAGGCTTCCGAAGGATACATCTTTTGGATTTACGAACACAAATAAAGTAATAAGAATATTAAAAGTGAAAATTTAACTAATAAATTTCAGGATGCATCAGTCTTCTTCATCTTGAAAAACTTGGCTCCTGGTGAGTGGCCAGCTTTCACATTAATGGTGATGAAACAGTAGGGGGATGGGGTTGGAGGTGGCGACATGATGGGGAGAATGACAGCAAAAAATAGTCAATGAGAGAGGATGCAACACTGAGGTGATTGGAGATCACTCTTAACCTAGATACCAATTAATGCAACTTGTTCTTTTTTGGAGAAAACTATTAGATGTGAGAAGGGAAGAAATGGGATGAGTCACGAGTGGGGAAGAGGAGCATGCCAAGTTGCTTGAGGGGGGGAAGAAAGAGGGAAGGGTTGGCATGGAGGGTTTAAGATGAGAGAATTCATAGGAGAGCTGTGGTTTGTATCAAATTTAAAGGAATTAATGTAGCTCGGATTTTTAGCCAAAGAGTTGGGTTGGGAAAGTGAAAGAATGTAAGAAGACTTCGAGGCATGCCAATCACTTGAGGGTTTAGGTAAGAACATGTAGAACTGCACGAAATATGAGAGGGAGCATGCCAAAACGAATGAATTGAGAGGGAAATGGGTTAATACTGGGAAAGAAGGGACACAAGGAGTAAGAATCTAAAGGGAAGGTGGATAACACTTGCAAAGAACCAAAATTTGCACTCATTCATTACCGTTGTTTCTTTACATGGATATGTTCGCTCTTTTGTACGGGGAGTATACAACCTATCCGAGGCATCCCTTGCTTTCATCCTGCTCCTTATGGAGTAGGGTTTCATGTAAATCCCTGTGTTCTTTATCATTATCTCTTATTATTATGCTTCCACATAGTCGTTTTCTATGGTTAGAATTTTATACATGTATCCATGTACCTCATTTTATGTGACCGTGAACCTATATGACCTTAAGTAACCTTGGATCCAATCAAGCTACATTGGGTTAATTTTTTTCATATTTAGCACCTTTAATTTTGAGATTCACATCTCCTCCATGTCTCCTCTCCGTGAGGGGATGGGAGATGGAAGTCAGTCTCTTCAGGTTGGGTGTTAGGTCTTTCAGCAGCCTGGACATGACAGCTGATTTTGGTGCGATGATGGCTCATTATCGGGTTAGGGATACCAACATTTTAGGATCTGGATCTCAACTTTCTCTTCCTCTCTTTTTGACCATTGCTTTTAAAAGTTCTTGCAAATATTTCTATGATTGACAGCTTAAAATCACAGTTAGATGGATCGATAGGCTTGTGTTTTGTGGGGAGGATGTGCATTCTTGATGGGGCATACAAAAGGCTTTGACATCCCAAGACTTCGTCTGTAGGAATCTCTCCCAGGATTCTCGTTGCATTTGGAAGGTGAAGACATGCGTTATTGTTTTGACTGATGAGAAGGAAGAGATTCAGTATTAGGATCTAAGTTATCGATGGGCATGTGATGTGAATACCATTTGCCTTTTGTGAAACGAGCGACAATGACAGTTTCAATTTTTTTTGTCCTTTCCGGAAGGATGTTTCTGAGGCAGATCAATGCCAAGTGGTTGAATATTGATCCTCGGTTCACTGTACAGACATCTACATGGGATGGTTAGAAGGGAGACACATTTATAGCATATAAATGAAGGGCGGGTACAACAACAACAACAAAGCCTTTTTACACATTAAGGGTGGTTAATGCTAGAAGCCTAGAATTTCTTTGATCCGGGTCTTGTAGCTACAAAAAATTGATGTGATTTTTGTATCTAACGACCCTTATCTGGAATATTTTCTTAGTGGTTGTCGTTATCGGGGATCCCAGGGGGGGGATATTTTGAGTTGCTACGCATTGTACTTCTCCAGGTTTTTCATTTGATGATTAACTTTTAATGATCATGCTTTTTCGAAAAGAAAATGGTGAAGGTTCTATCCATCCAAAGTCTGCATATAGTAAGAACTTTGTGAACTGGATTGTCCTTCTAAAAAAATTGATGTGATTTTTGTATCTAACGTTCCTTATCTGGAATATTTTCTTAGTGGTTCTTGTTATCGGGGATCCCAGGGGGGGATATTTTTAGTTGCTACACATTATACTTCTCCAGATTTTTCATTTGATGATTAACTTATAATGATCATGCTTTTCAAAAAAAAAATGGTGAAGGCTCTATCCGTCCAAAGTCTGCATATAGTAAGAGCTTTGTGAACTGGAATGGCCTCCTAAAAAACCCAAAGGTTGACTAGTAGCTGTTATTAGTCATCACAATCTCGCCAATCAAGATGTGATGAGCTTTTTATTGGCTTTTCTAGTTGCATTTTCTATTATGATTCGTACATTAGAGCCAAAACTGGTCCTTTCCTTCCATGCACTCTGTATATAGCGGGAGCTTCATGTACTGGACTGTCCCATTCATATCTAATCATCCTCAAATGGAGAGGGCTAGTTTGACAAGGATAAAACAGTAGTAAGGACCAATGTATCTGTTTCCAACCTTTGTTTTTTTAGTACCCACCAACCTCAGTGATACAAGTGATATTAGACAGAAAATTTATTTCTTTGCAACAGTAGAGGCCTGTGACTTGTATTTCTCCTTTGTCATATTGCAGGGAAGGATTATTAATATTGCATCTGTTGTGGGACTTATGGGCAATGTAGGTCAAGCGAACTACAGTGCTGCAAAAGCAGGCGTGATAGGTCTTACTAAGACTGTTGCAAAGGAATATGCAAGCAGGAATATTGTCGTGAGTATTTCATGCTGGATAATAACTACATATGTAATTAAACATTAAAGATGTACAACTGTCTGATGCCTTAGGTAAATGCCATTGCTCCTGGTTTCATCGCATCCGATATGACCTCAACTCTCGGCGAAGACTTTGAGAAGAAAATCTTGAGCTCCATTCCTTTGGGTATGCCCCATAATGATAGACACTGTTCTCGTTTATGATCAAGATATGTGTGTGTAAATGTTGTACATTCTTTCTCTATTAATATGCCTTTGTGATATATCAAAGTTTAATCAGTTAGCTAGATTGTCTGTTGAATAAAGCTGGATTAAAAGCAGTTAAGATTTGTATGCCGCACTGGCGAACGACAGTTCACCTATGAAGTTACACTAGTTAAACAATCCGGAATGATGTGTGAAACCGCATAAGGCTAGATTTTGATAACCTTACAATTGTCATTATTCAGGAAGATATGGACAACCAGAAGAAGTTGCTGGTTTAGTGGAGTTCTTGGCCCTCAGTCCGGCAGCTAGTTACATAACTGGGCAGGTAAATTATACTAAACACCTTTAGACTCTCCTACTTTTCTACAAGTGAGGCTTAAAGAATAGTTCTCATATGATGATGCAGCCATGTCTGTATCTCCTGCTTTCATCCACTCTGCAGAAAGGGATACCTTTTTTTTTTAACAGAGTGATACTTTAATTGTGGTGTATTGCTGCTTAACAACTAGGGGGTTCTTCACTTCTCTAGTCGAATATATGCCTGTTTCTGTATACATGTATTATTTGAAGGCTCTATGCAAGTCAAGAGATATAAAATCTTTTTCAGAATTCATAAGGTCCAAAGAATTTCTTAAAAGTTTTTCGCGTCTATATAGGGGAAATTTGCATTCCTATTATGTTTAGGAGAGAATGTATGAAGTTGGAAATATATTGCATTCAAAGCTCTATAATATATACCCAGTCTTTCACACTTTAAGTAGGGTCCTACATGGATTCTTTGTGTCCAAGCAAATTCAATTTGACTTGCCCCGTATTTGATCCAAATAAACATTTTCAATACATTCCCTGTGAAGCTTCTGTGGTCTTCTGCGTCTACTCTTACACTATTTTCTTGTTTGTACACATCCATTACCACCCTAAACGAGTTTCCACAGTCTCATCTTCTATTTTCCTGGCCATTAATATATACTGGAACATCTTTATCTCATCTAGACATCCTCGTCACATTCAAACATATAAACCTTGAAAAGCTTAGTTCTAGATGATATGTTTCATAACCTTTTGTTGTATAACTGGGAACTTCGCAAAACGTGAACGTTTTGGGAAGTGCTTTAAAACAAAATTTGAAATGATTTTCGGTCCAATCCAGATCTCACAGTGCATTCAAATGTATCACTTGATTAAATAAAGAAAAATATAGTGCCGAAACAATGATATCCAATGCAACAATACTTATTAGGCAATGTAGATGAAGATTGACAATGAAAATCCCAAGTCTTTTGACATTAAAATCAGTCGCTTTGATGTTACCGTGCTGGACCTCCGCTAATATCTCCATGTTTATGTTTATAGTTCCATCAATCATATAAAGAAGCTGCCCATGTTGTGCAGGTTTTGACAATTGATGGAGGGATGGTCATGTAGGCTAGCAGTATACCAGCTTCGTCTTCATGCCGGCAGATGCTCTCTACTCCCCAGTCGTGCATCTGAGGCAGGAACTGACTTTTTCCCTGCAGGCGAGGTCCCAAATAACAATCATGTTCGTGTTCATGGATTCGAGCGCTGGAACGCCAAGGAGAGGCTAATTTATTTTCCGCGTGAAGAAAGACCTTCGCTGCATATGGAGTCTGGTAACATTGTAGGGTCGAAATCCATATTTAATCTACAAATAATTGATGTTGAACCTCTTTTTCCCCCTTTAGAATGACTTTGTTCCAAAGATTTTGTATTTCTAAAAGTTGCTAGACTTGCTGTTCATGTTTTTGTCAGTTGAGTTTTGATATTTTTGTGTGTGCATGGATCTCCTTCCCATTATGCTATTTTGATCACCCGACATTCTGATTGATTTATAAAAGTGTCTCAGTCATTTTATATTCGACTATTTTTTAAAAGAAAATGATCATTTCATTCATCGGAAAACAGAAACGGTTCGAGGGACCTTGCATCCCCAAGCCATGGAAAAAGAAACTGGCGGACCAAGATCTGGACATGTCCGAATGCAGAAGATCTAGCGGCCGAACAAAATGGTGAGGATCACACTCATGAGCTTCCCAAAACTGAATCAGTTGCTACAAAACGGAGGCCTGAGATAGCTCTCAGGTAGTTTGGGGGTCCAGCACAAGGGGTGTTCAAAAATATCCGGGTCAACGGGTACCCGACTTGACACGTTCACTTTGACCCTAAACTCTCGGGTACCCGTTTAAAAATGATGGGTCGGGTACCCGCTATGCTATGACCTGTGCCTCATACAAAAAATCCAACGGGTACCTGCAGGTACCCGTTGGTACCCGATTGGAAGTTAAGAAATACATGCATGCATGGAAATGTTGAATGATTATGTACTATGTTTATGCCAAACTTTAGAACGTCACGAATCCAGTTCGAGCCGGATTGAATCAGATTGAATGAAATTGAATCTCAGTACCATTTTTGTGTTCTCGAAATTAATTAAACACGAAGTCCGAAAGGTACGAAGGTGGGATCTAACACGAGCTGGATTAAATCAAATTGAATCAAATCGAACATGAAGACTGAAAGGTATGGATGTTTACATCAAACTTTAGAACTTTGGGAATCCAACACGAGCTGAATTGAATTGAATCAAGTCGAATTTTAACACTTTTTTTGTGTTTTCAAACTGAATCAAACACTAAACTAAAAGATATGAATATGGGATCCAACACGGTCCGGATTGAATCCAATTGAATCAAATCGAACATGAAGACTGAAAGGTATGAGTGTTTATGTCAAACTTTAGAATTTCAAAAATCCAACACGAGTCGGATTTAATCGAATTGAATCAAATCGAATCTCAATATTGTTTTTGTGTTCTCGAATTGAATCGAACACGAAGATCGAAAAATATGAAGATGCAATCCAACACAAGATGGATTGAATCGAGTTGAATCACATCGAACACAAAGATCGAAAGGTATGAGTGTTTACGCCAAACTTTAGAACTTCGAGAATCCACATGAGTCGGATTGAATAGAATATAAATATTCACTCAAGTCCATAAGTCCAAGAATATAAATGCTTTTATCGCAGAATTGGTAAAAATGATATTTTATTTGAATATTAAGTAATGAAACTGCGTAAAAATAATTGATTATCTAATGTCCGAACAAATCAAATCATGAAGGAATGACGATAAAAAATTCTTGAGTTTCAAAGTTGATATATACAGTTTATGAAAAATTATAATTATTATTTTATCCCTTTATTGATACTTATGTATTAAATGAACAATTCTCTTTTATTAAAGGTGATATCCCCGCGGGTACACGCAGGTACCCAACATCCATTAGCATTAACAGGGTACCCATTACAATTGGGTACCCGTTAGAATGAGGTGGGTCGATCCGTGACCCGATAACAATGGGACGGGACGGGTCATGATCAAATGGAACGGGTACCGCCCCGTGGACACCCCTATCCAGCACCAATCATAGAGTTTCCTCCATTCCCATTTCAAGATGAGTATGCGAGGTCATCTGCACGATCATCGGTTTGCGCTTCTGAAATCTTGAGTTTTAGCTATTGAGGCCCTTGGAGTACCCTGCAAGACCAAAGCTTCCTCAAGGAAGATTAAGATAGGGCAATGTATCTAGTATTAGGTCGAGCTTGCGTATAAATTATTGTCAATTATTTTTGGGGTGTCGACGATATAGAGTTACTTGAATTCTAGTCGAGTTAAGGCTTGAACTATGAAATCCCAACTTAACGTATCAAGGACTTTTGAAAGTATATTTTCAGGTTTATAGCTTTTTCGTTGGTCTGTTTCCAAGCAATCGGATGCAGATCGACCCTTGAGGAAGGCACTGAGCAGGGGAGATAGTACTCATTTTTGGATCCCATTATTCCGCCAGGATAATTTTTTGGAAATTATCCTAACCGGGATGTTAACGACACTTATTGATCTATAGTTTTGGTCTCTTGTGAATCACCCGATTTAAAGATGAGCCATGTAATGGAGTTATTTATTTGTTTTAGAGGTAAGTCTTTGGAGCGCCTATAATTTATCGCATTCTTTTTTTATTAGTTAAGGGGGAGGGGGGTTTGAACCCTAATCTTTTAAGTGGGAGCCCATTGCTTCTACCACCAGACCATTAGAGGAGTTCATAATTTATCATACTCTTCAAGTCATTTTCAAAGTGATTTTTACACTTGTGTCCCCCCATGTTTCTGCAGATACACCTATATCTTGACTTTTTTTTTTTGCAATATATGCTTTTGCCTTTTTTGCAACGTTAACAGTTGTGCCCTTCCGTTACTTTATTGTATGTTAGATGAACAAAATCATGGTTTTATCCAAACTAAAGTCTAGTTAGTAATGAATTCTATTTCACTTGTACCATTGAGTTTGGTTCCTTCATCCTCTGCCTACAGTGATAATGATGACCATAGGGTACTCTAAGGCCATTTAACATATGTCCCTTTACATAGACGAGGGGAGATGATCATCCAAGGTCGTTAAGTAAGAGGGAGTTGAAGCTAGAGGGGGACAAGTGGGGCTCATGACGAAGGGGGTTTGAGAGATGGTGCTCGAGACACAGGGCGTAGGTGGGCCAGATGGGGAGGGAGAAAGGGAAGGGCTGGAGGATGGTCGGTGGAGTATGGAGGAGGTTGAGGTTGTGAGTGGGGGTGATAGAGGGAGTTAGAGGAGGTCAGGGCTAGGGCGCAAGGGTAGAGGAGGTCAACATTGTAGCTTGTAGTCAGAGGATGCGACCGGGAGGGGCACAAATGAGGTGTGGGACGGGGCTTGGGGGCGGAGGATGAGGCAGAGGTGGAAGACATATAAGGGATGGATGGCTGGGGAGGTGTTGAGGATGTGGAAGAGAGATTGTGAGCGGGTGGCTTGAGGGTGGAGAAGGTTAGGGAAGGGGAAACTGACTCTCTACTTGAAAAAATCTTCTCCTAAGAAATAGGTTCAAAGTAGGGTGCATCAAATCCGGCCCAAGGTTTGAATTGATGTCGTTTCATTGATTCCTCTTTCATTGATTCCTCCTAAAGATTTCATTTGGTTCTCAGAAGCATAAGTCAGATGCCACTTCGCTAGTCCTCTTTCCCAGCCACCTATTCACAGTCTTGGAGCATCATGGTTCCCAGTTCCGTATACACAGGTATGATAGTAGTGGAAGCATAACCCTCCTCACACAAGCAGTTCCAAGGGATGAACGAGATGGGCCTGGGCATTTCCATCTCTAATTCCCGTCAGTCAAAAACGCAAAAAGGTCCAGTGACATTCGACGACCCCTGGTTGTTTCAGCAAGGAGTCTGCTCAATAATTTTGTTAGTAGCACAAATGTTATTGTAAAAAAATAAGGTCATAAGTGTAATTGTGGAAACTTGGAAGGGCACAAGTATGGGAATCTTTTTTTAAGTTTGCTAAAAGTTCACATAAACTGTTGTATTAAACCATCTGATCCTAGAGATTTTTGGTTTTTCAACCACATTATAGTTGATTATACTTCTAATATAGCAAAAAGGAGCAACCATGTGATGTCTCGAGTCTAGATTGAAGTCATTATAACTAACCTAGTACAACTGGTTACATTCGGGTCCAACTAAGCTTGTTGGCCACAACCTAAAATTCTTAAAACTTAAGTTATGTAGTACCCAAAATACTTAGCTCAGGTTATGTAGTATTCATCACCACTTCTTATAAGACATGTTTACACTTTGTGAGTACTAGATGTGTGACTATGTTTGGGGTGTTACAATCTCAACTTTAATTCACAACATTCTCATTGCAACATAGTTCATTACTTATTCTTGGAATAGTGGTAGCTGCACAATCTAAGTACTAGGTAGCGCTTATCTTACATCTCTTCGGCATGCGTGGCTCCACCTCTTGGGGAGCATTTTCTAATATTAAAGGAATTTTGCTCCGATACTATTTGTAATGTCTCCGATTTAGAGTTGGGCTGTTATAGAGGACAACTGGCCCTTCTGCTCTGGCCCAAATGGACCCGTTAGCCACGACCCATAATGCTTAAGCTCGTGTTATGAAATAGTAGTTCCCACTACTTATAACCCACTATCACACTTTGTGAAATTAGATCTGGAACGATGTTTCGGGTGGTACAATATCTTGCCCACTTATATATCAACATCATCATTGCGATATGACATATCACTTATTTCGATGATAGTGAGTATTGCACACTCTATGTATCTCTTTCCTTTAATCTCTTTGATAGAGATGGATCCACCGCAAGGTACCTTTTCCCGGTGATAATGAGTATTTTATTCTTTCTTTCACCTTTGAAGAACCAACAAAAATCTACAAAGGCAACTCCTCAGGCACAATCATGAAGACTGAGGGAGGTAGGCCTAGTGAAGGTATGTCTCGGTGAATCATTAGCTCTGCATTGTAAACGGGCCTATTGAGTGGCTTGTTGTTACTAGGACAAATGTGCATATCTATACTGATACTTTCATTCTTTTTTTATTAGGCTTCAGGCGGTAGGACAATGATGATGAGGAATATATATACAACCAATGTGCTTAGATTTAGAGGAGTCGAACTAAGATTCTCAACTAAATGAGTCTAGACTTTGCATAGAATGTTATATATTTTGGATATCAAGAAGAATCTTTTATCGATAACCTTATGAGTTAGGGAATCTTTTCAGTTAGATTTCAAATGTAATGAAGTCGTATTTCCGAGACCCGATGTTTTCTATGGTAGGGGATATTTGGCAGATCGTGATTTACTGTTTATAATTAGATGGATGTGACATTGATAGTTCTCTAAATTCTGGTTTTAATTCTCATTGCTATATTATTTCACAAAATGAATCTACTGATTTATGACATGCTAGATTAGGATATAAATTTCAATTATATGAAAGGAATGATGAAACTTGTCATGATTCGTAATCACACTACAAACAAACTTAAAATTTGAAATATTTTCACAAGCTAAAATACCTAGAAAACCTTTTCGTTATGTGAACTGAAAGATTGAAATTCCTAGAATTAATATATTCCGATATTTATGAGTTTGGTAGTGTAGTAACTAGAGATAATAACAGATATTTTATCACTTTCATAGATGATAGAAGTAGATATTGTTATATTTATCTACTTTAAAGTAAAGATGAAACCTTTAGAAAAAAAATCTCTTTTTTAATAATGAAGTAGAAACACAAACTGGTGAAGTTCTTAAATGTCCAAGGTCCGATAGGAATGGTGAATATAAATCTAATATATTTGATGACAAGTGCAGATTATATGACATTTTTCATGAAATCACCACACAATGTTCACTACAATCCAATGAAGTAGCAAACTGAAAAAATATGACCCTAACCGACATGGTCAATGCACTCTTGCGGATTTTTGGGTTGTGGTGGTAGTGGGGGGGTTGCTTTAAAAACAACTTGTCATGTTTGAATAGAGATCCCTTGAGACATAAAGATAAAGTCCATTTGAACTATGGAGAAATAAGAAACCTAGTTTAAAATACCTCAAACTTAGAATGTTTGGTTAAGTTCTTAGCCCCAGAACACAAGAGAAAGTAGCTTGGACATAAGAAAGTTGATGCTATCTTCGTTGGGGTGTGAAAAACATCCATACCTTCAATTTTTAGTAATTCCGCCTAAGGTATCTGGCATAGATCCAAATACTATTGTTGAACTTCATGATGCTACCCTTTTTAGAATGTCTTTCCCATACACATACATATCTAGTTGAATCTCTTAGGGGGCTAAAATTACTGTTATACGCACATACATATCTTTTAAATTTTGTCCAAATATGAGGTTATTTGCTATTTAATATCAATAAAGTCCGATTCTTTTTTAACTGGGATTTAAGTTGCTCAAATGTTATTTGGACATAACTCAGCCATGGTCGGTCCCAAGTCCGGGTAAATGAGGAGGGTTGTGTTAGGTAGCCGACAGCCATCGTAAAACAGTCGGAGACAACTTCCTAAATAATATATATATATATATATTAAAAATATTATTTTAGGATGTTGCCTCATGACAGCCAGATCTTTTCAACATGGATTTAAATAAACATACAGATTTCGTTGGGGCGTTCCCTACTTGCGACGCGTTGCATCGTTCGAATGCAATGAAAAATTGGCAAGGGCCGCTACATCGCAGCCTGGATGTAGTTCAAAATTTGCAAGGGTTCTCTCATGAGGAACACATACGGGTAATTAAGCTAGTTCTGCTGCATCACCGTCCGGATGCAGTCCAAAATTTACAAAGATTCTCGCATTATGGACGCATGCGAGTAAAGAAGTTAGTCCAAAAGAAATTTCAACGAAAGTTGCGGATTGGTAGTTGGAATATTGGCACTTTGACTGGAAAATCGATGGAGATAGTGGATACGATACAAAGAAGGAAGATTCATATACCATGTCTTCAAGAGACGAAATGAGTTGGAGAGAAAGCAAAGGAGATCGAGAAGACGGGCTTTAAACTTTGGTATTCAAGTAAAGATAAGGGTAGAAACAGTGTTGGAGTGGTTGTTCATAAAGATTTGAAGGATTGTGTGGTTGAGGTGCAAAGATTCGGGGATCGGATTATTTTGCTAAATTTGGTGCTTGAAGAAGAAATTCTGAATATAATCTCAGTTTATGCACCGCAAATTAGTTTAGATGAAATGACTAAACAAGCTTTTTGGGAGGATCTAGATAAGATTTTACAAGGAATCCCACAAAGAGAGATGATTTGCATAGGTGGAGATCTTAATGGGCATGTGAGAAAAGATGCTTCAGGGTATGCTAGTGTTCATGGAGGACATGATTTTTGGGATAGAAATGATGAGGGAAAAGTCATCCTGGATTTTGTAATGGTATATGATCTTTTCATAGCAAACACTCTCTTCAAGAAGAGGGAGGAGCATTTAACTACTTATAAGAGTGGGCCAACGAGAACACAGATAGATTACTTTGCGTTGAGGAGAAAAGATCGGTTGTTTTGTAAAGACTGAAAAGTAATCCCAGGAGAGAGTTTGACAACCCAACATCGCTTGTTAGTCTTGGATGTACAAATAAAAGGGCCGGTAAAGAAAAGGAGGGTTCCTAAGATCACTAGAACTGGATGGTAGAATCTTCCACTGAAGCAATCGAGCTTCAGGGAGAAGGTTTTAGAAGATTTATCTTGGGATTGTAGTGGAAGTGCAAACGAGATGTGGGAGGCAGTAGCATCTTGTATCCGAAAGGTAACCAAAGAGATGCTAGGCGAGTCAAAGGGAGGAGCCCCAGATCAAAAGGAGGCTTGATGGTGGAGTGAAGGGGAGCAAGAGAAGCTAAAAATTAAAAGAGCATGCTTTAAAGCTATGTATAAGGATAGAACAGAGGAAACTGTCACAAACTACAAAATAGCAAAGAAGGAAGCAAAGAAGGCTGTAAGCGAGGCTAAGTCGAAAGCTTATGAAGTTTTGTATAAAAATCTCGACTCTAAGGAGGGCCAGAAGGATATATTCAAGTTGGCCAAAGCAAGAGAAAGAAAGATCAAAAACCTTTCTCAAGTGAGATGCATTAAGGTCGAGGAAGGTCACGTGCTTGTTACTCAGAAGGATATAGAGACTAGATGGGAGCAGTACTTCCATAAACTTTTCATTGGGGAAGGAAATAGAGAGATCACTTTGGGTGATCTAGCTAGTAGTGAAAGTTACTTGAATCGTGAAAGCTATAGAAGGAAACAAAGAAAGGAAGTAGAGGAGGCTTTGAAGGTTATGATACCTGGGAAAGGTGTAGGACCGGATGACATCCCTGTAGAAGTATGAAAAGTTTTAGGTGAGCGCGGTTTGACTTGGCTTACGAATCTATTCAATGTTATTTAGCGAAGCAAGAAAATGCCTGAAGATTGGAGGATGAGTATCGTGGTGCCTCTTTATAAGAATAAAGGAGACATTCAAAATTGTTCAAATTATAGATGTATCAAGCTGATGAGTCACAGTATGAAAATTTGGGAGCGTGTGATCGAGAGAAGGTTGAGACAAGTTTCCAACGTCAAAGAAAATCGATTCGGATTCATGTCAGGTCTCTCAACTATTGAAGCCATCCATTTGCTGAAAAGAACAATGGAGATTTATAGAGCTAAAAGGAAGAACCTCCATATGATCTTTATTGATTTGGAGAAGGCTTATGATTCTGTCTCACGAGAGATATTGTGGAGAGTTTTGGAGAAGAGACAAGTGCCTGTCCTATACATTAACCTCATAAAGGACATGTATGATAGAGCTTTATCTTGTGTAAGGACCCCGTCTGGGAAGACTGGCTATTTTGACATCAACATTGGTTTACATCAAGGTTCAGCTTTAAGTCCATTTCTTTTTACTTTGATTATGGACGAGTTTACAAGTCACATTCAGGATGAGTTACCTTGGTGTATGTTATTTGTTGATGATATTGTTTTGATTGAGGAGACTAGAGACGGAGTAAATGAGAAGCTTGAGGTCTGGAGACATGAGCTGGAGAGTAAAGGATTTCGTTTAAGTAGGGCTAAGACAGAATATATGGAGTGCACTTTTAATGGAAGCAATGGTGAAGGAATTGAGGTGAAGATTGGTGATGATAACATTTGGAAGAGAGATTCTTTTAGATATCTGGGATCTATTTTGCAACTTGATGGAGAAATTGATGGAGATGTTACTAACAGGTTGGCTAAAGTGGAGAGGAGCATCTGCTGTTCTCTGTGATAAGAAAATTCCTTTAAAAATAAAAGGAAAGTTTTACAAAGTAGCCGTGAGACCTGCTATGCTATATGGATCTGAATGTTGGCCTGTGAACCATAGGCATATGCAGAGAATGATTGTAGCAGAAATGAAAATGTTAAGGTGGATGTGTGGGCACACACAAAGATCGGATTCGGAATGATGCAATCAGTAGAAAGTTGGTGTTGCTCCGATCGAGGATAAGATGCGAGAAAACCGCTTAAGATGGTTTAGTCATTTGTAAAGAAGATCAGCTGATGCACCAGTTAGGAGATGCGAGTGTTGGGATGTTGAGCCAGCTAAGAGAGGGCGGGGACGTCCCAATAAGTGTTGGAAAGAGACCATACGAAGGGATCTTTGTTTTGTGGATATAAGCCCGGGATTGACCCAAGATAGATATGAATGGAGGCGAAGAATCCATGTAGCCAATCCTACTTAATTGTGGGAAAAGGCTTTGTTGTTGTTGTTGAAATGTTAATTGGACATATGACCATTAAGATAAAATTATAAATAACATCGGATTTGAGTGAAATCTGGAGGATATGTAGAATGTTAATTGAAATTCTATTTATAAGGTTGGATATTTGGAAGCAAATACAGTCTATAAGGAAGTATTTTAATAATTCTATAATTGATTGTCACTAATATTTAGCATATTTTTTTATCATTGTATTAGAAAATGATTTCGAAAAGCAATACACCACATGTATTACTGTGCCATATTTTGATACAAGTCTACATAAATTGATATATATATATATATATGTATATATTTTAATAAGATATATACATATAGATTCGATGATACACATAACTATATTTGTGTACATCAGAAAGATATGAAACCATATTTGTTTTCAGATCAAAAAAATGGAAGAAATATCATCATTCATATATGTATCTGCAAATGAAATAAAAATAAACATCCTTATCTGTACCTATATACTAAATTAAAAATACATATCATGTGAACGATTGAAAATATATACGATGGTGGATATATATCGATATACCACTATCCAATTATGTACAACATGTAATTTAATCATTAGTTATTGATTTTTTTGTTGAGATATGGGGGGCATGGATGACAATGGATACGGATATATTCGAATATCCGTTTACTGTATTTGAAAAATTATCGGATACAAATATCTGTATCCAAATATTAATCGAATACAAATCATGCATGGATTGTAAAAATTTTCCGGATACGGATACAGATATGGTAATGACTTGAATATCTGAATCTGGGTTCGGATGTCCGAATACAATATTTAATATTGTTATATATATAAGTTAATTTAATATAAGCCACAATCTCGTGTTATTATATTAGTACTATACATTATATAACTCAATATATTAATAGTATTAATAAACTTCCGTTTGTTTGGTGATGTGCACGAACAAAAGTTACGAAACCTTATCCCTCTTTTTACTTTCCATCACCTCAACGTTCATTTTTGTCATGATGCAACTTATTTATATTTCATTACCATTTTTAAAATCATTGTGAACTTTAATAAAAAAAATTCAATTCGTATTTGTATGCGTCTTTATTTGATCCGTATTCGGATTCTATATTTATTAAAGGATTTTTATCGGTTGTGTCCCTCTGAGATATTGCAATTTCAGTTATGCCCCTCCCTTTTTTAAAATATCAGTTGTGCCCCTACCTTGTAGCAAAATTCACAGTTCTACCCTTCTGTTAAGGTAAAGTAGGGGTATAACTGATATTACGAAAGAGCAGAACTGTGAATTTTGCAAGAAGGTAGGGGCACAATTAAATTTCAAAAAAGGGAAGGGCATAACTGAAATTACAATATCTCAGAGGGGCACAACTGATAAAAACCCTTTATTAAAACCATATTTTGATTTCACTCTTTATTCGATTCGTATTCGGGTCTGATCTTTATTCGATCCATATTCGAGTCCATTCTTTATTCGATCCGTATTTGGATCCGATAACTATCTGATTCGGATTCGTGTCCGTAATTTTAAGCAAATGGTTTCCTTAATGCATATTGATGAATCCACATTTCATCATCTTTATTTTATCATTTTGACCTCAAAAACCCTAGTAAATGCGTGTAAATACCCTTAATTAGTGCATCTTAGAATCCATGCACATGCATGTAAATAGTGTATAAAATATAGTTTTTAAAGCCAAAATTTCAAAATAAATAAAAGAAAAGAAAAAGAATAAAATATTGTAAATATTTTATGACCCGAAACCCCGAGACACATGCATCTCGATGAATAGGTCGACAAGGAATAAAGTAGGGGAGATAAGAGCCAGAATACAATAAAGATTTTATTCATTTTTTATACATTTTGGGACCTATTTTTGGTTCCACTTTTTGTACTCCAAATAGAGAAACTTTGTACATGAAAGTTGTAGATAATTAAATAATAAAAATACAAAATTGATTTAACTCAAAAATACTGTACAGATAAAAAGATACGATCTGAATAAAATCCCAGAATACCAACTTCTCAGACCTGTATCTAGCAAATAAAAACTCGAAATACATCAAACTCATCTTTAATTGTATATAATTTTTTAAATAAGCTATTTAATGAAGGTGGTTTCGCATTTCGCGGAGCTACGATTTGAAAGTTGAGTTCTGAACCCCTATTGTATACTTGTACATATTAAAATATTCATTTTATTATTTATTCATTGTTTTTATAATTTCTTATTTTTATAATTATGTAAATCTTGTTTATAATATATTTGTACATTAAAATCAGAATGAAAACTCAAAGAAAATATAAAATAAAATACGTGTATATATCATCCATAGGTATAATACCTGTATATATACCTATACAATTCATACTTATATTTTATTAAGTGTACAAAATATATTAGAAAAAAACAAAATAAAAATATATTTAAGTATATAAAAATATTTTACAAATTTATAAAATAATAAACAAAAATAAATAAATTAAATATACAAAATAAAAATAAATTATTAAAATACATAGATATATGTACCTATAAAGGCTATAAATAGAAATTTGTAATTTTATACCTCATAAAAATAATTAAAAATCGTAATAAAATACTTCATAAAATAATAAACATTTTTTATTTAATAATCAAAAATTAATTAATTCATTTTCTATTTTTTATTGAATTTACAAATCATTTATCAGGGATTTTTCCTGGTTGGTCCACGTAGACCAACCATGTGCTAGTCCACGTTGACCGGTGGGTCAACTAGCCGTCCCTCGCCTCTGCGCCCGTGTCAGACCTCGTTTCGCACCCTTTTCTCGATTTTTTTGAGGTCAACTCTTGCATCCTTTCATGTCGAGCCCTTCGTGACTTTTCTTCCTCGATCATTTCTCTTTCACGCCCTAGGCTTTCCTAGGGCCAAGGAGCGGCGATTCGAGCCATCTTCCTCGACCTTTGGAGCATCAGAGCTGCAGAGTCAAACCCTTCATATTGAGCCGCGACCTTTTATTCAAATTTGAACCCCTCAATCCCAGGTCTATCTCCCATTCTCGCTCCCAAAAGCTCCAGGAAGGTGACGGCTTCCTTTGGAGGTCTTTATGCTGGTCGAGCAAAGCCCGAGGAGGCTCCACCACCTCCGCCATCTCTGCGTTGAGGTACCCCCTACCTCAGATTCAACACCTTTGAGGTCCTTATTTCTCTCCCTTTTCTTCGCGCATTTTATTCCCAATAGTCCTAGGTTTCGATTCACCCCTTTAGTTCCGCGTTTCATCCATTAAGTCACCCAAATCATACCCTCGCCAGAGTGCACCTTCGGCCACCCACCATGCGCCGTCGCCCCTCGCCTCATTTCCACCTCCGCGGGGTTCAAGCATTTTGCCCTGGACCCTTTCACCCCATTTTTGCAGGTCAACAAGCATTGACTCGAGCCTGGGGCTCGTTTTGCATCTCGCCGGAGTTCTGTGGAGCTTCCCAGTTCTGCCGCCCTCCCTCACGATCCTCGGCCGTCGACGAGGTTTTCTGGAGCCACCAGGAGATAGAGGAAGATTGCAGGAGGCTGCAGGCCATTTTTGGAGCCAGAAGACCGCTGGAGCCCACCGATCGAGGGCGAGGAAGCTCGCTTCGCCGGCGACGCTTCCTTGTTCTTGCTCCATCCTCCTGCACCGTTAGATCAGGCCGCGCCTCCATCCCTAGCAGCAGTCGTTAGAAACCCAGACGTCCGATCCATCCGTGGGGATCTAATCGCTGTCGTCCATCCGCGAAGCGTCATCGACCGTCCTTTACGCATCACGTGTCAAGTGGCCAATCCTCTGCCGTCGGATCGCCTTGTTCAGGATATTTTGCATCTTTTACCCTGAGCGATTTTGTATTTATATTTAGCCCAAAAAATTTCGTTTGTAGTTTAAATATTTTTGTAAAATTTGCATCTAGGTCCCCGAACTTTTATTATTTGCATCTAGGTCCAATCCACGTCACATCATGTGACCTGTGTACGTGGGGTGGTGGTGTTTTTGCATTGGACCCCCTAATAGTGTAGTTATTTTGATTTGGTCCAGGAATTATTTTGTAACGTGTAGTATTTTGCATAACAGCCCCCTGGGTTTTTGGAAATGGCATCTAGGTCCTCCCCAGGCGTGTGCTAGTCACGCACAGAGGTGGGTATTTTGCAGGCATACCCTAGCGGCTTTTGGTATTTGTATTTGGACTTGTAAATTAGTTTATCAGTTATAATTTTTGTGGAAAAATTGCATTGTGGCCCTTGGATGTTTGCTTAATTACATATATGCCCTTGCCAGCTATGTAGTTTTAATTTGTTGTTTGTATTTATTCCATACATCTATAAATTGCTAAAAATCACCAAAAAATTAAGTTAAGCTCCTGTTTGCTTGTTGTTTCTTGCCATATTTTTGTTTTGCATTTTTCTTGCATTTTATTATTTTTAAAAATTCAAAAATATGCATTCTCAGCACTGTTTGCACTACAAAATATCAAAAAAATAGTCTAACCCTTTTAAAAATTCCAAAAAAATTACCTTTAGTCTATTTTAGTATCTTTTAACTCCTGTCCAAAAATCACAGAAAATTTAAAGTAAAACTCCTAAAAATTAGAAAACTCCAAAAATCTTCATAAAAATCTAAAAAATTCAAGAAAAATCCTAAAAATACAATCTCAGTTACATACTTTCCCTATTTTATTGCCTTTATTTTAAAATTAATTTGAGGAATTTTGGATACTGTTTGGTATTTTTAAACCTCATTTTAATTTCGGCCAGTCGCTTAGTTCATTATTTTCTAGTATTTTTACCTATAAAATACCAAACAATTTCAAAAAAATCTCTAAAAAATTACAAAAACATTATAAAATTAAAAAAGACTAAACACTTGATTTCCTATTTTTTGAGCATTTTTCCTTATTTTTATTAATCCTTGTTCTTCTCTTTTCCTGTAAAGAAAAAGAAAATATATAAAAAAATATAAAACATAAAAAGAAACTATAAAATCAGTAAATTAAAAATCAAAATATAAAAAATATAAAAAGCAAAAATCAAATAAAAATTAGAAAAATATAAAACTCACAAAAATTTGCTTGCTTGTAGGCACTTGATCACAAATCACATTTTGCGCATTTTTGCTTGATCTATCTTGCTTGCTCCCTGAGTTCAACCTCTACACACTTGCACACTATACACATTTTTGTAGAGTTATAATAAATTTTGATTCCACACTTGTTTCCCATTGCTTGATATTACATTGTGGGTTGATTGTTGATTGTAGACCGGATTTTTGAGTGATCGGTTCAGCGACTGAGTTCCCGCCTTGTGTGGAACTTAAGATCACCGATTTTCATCTACATCACATATCTGAATCATATCCGTACTCGTATTTGTATTTGATAGAGATGAAGTGAATTATGGATATGGAAATAGGCATATCTGATCTGTATCCGATCCATTTTCATTCCTGGGGGGGCTATTATATATAAGGGTTTATATCACTTGTGCCCCTCTGAGATATCACAATTTCATTTATACCCCTATCTTTTTGGTAATATCAGTTGTGCCCCTCACTTCTTGATAATCTATCGCTTGTGCCCCTCGGGTTAGTGATCGTCCATCCACAGTGCAAACGAACGTTAACTTTGAGGACATAAGCGGAATTAATTTAAAAAAGGGTCCAATGGCCATTTTATACCCTCTTCTCATCCTCTTCTTCTTCCTCCTCTTCCCCCATCCTCTTCCTCCTCCTCCCACCTCCACCTCCTCCTCCTCCCTCTCCGCCCAGAACTCCTCCCCCACCCCGGGCCTGCCCTCCGCCCCAGCCTGCCCCTCCTCCGCCCCAGCCGCCCTCGCCCTCTTCGACTCCGCCGACGTCCCCCTCTTGTCCTTCGACAACACCATTCTAGCTGACTCCGTCCACCTCCTCGACATCGGTAACCTCGTCCTCCTTTCCGGCAACACCACCACCTTGGTGTGGTAGAGCTTCGACCACCCTTCCGACAAATGGCTCCCGAGAATGCCCATCACCTCCCGACAGCTCTTGACGTGCTGGCAAAGTCCCTCGGATCCCTCCCCTGGTCTGTACCACCTCCGGCTCAAGCCCCCTGTGTACGGTGAGTTCGAGCTCTTGTACCAGACGATCAACATGACACGCTTTCCCTTCACCTCTCTTTCCACGTACAACAGTGGTCCATTTGCAGAGTCTCCCAAACTCCACCGCAACTACAAACACCTCCAAGCTTTTACCCTGTAGGGAGGTCGGGGCAGGGGGGGAGGTTGGGGCAGAAGGAGTCTCCCCTGCCCCTGCCAACCCCCGCACCTCCCCTACACCCCCCGCACCTCCTCCTCCCCTTGAAACTGGAGAGCTTTCACTTTTTGTTAAACTAAGATAAAATTTTGATTAGTTTACATAAAAATTCATCAAAAAATTCAATAAAATTCACCGTTTGATCCGTAATGAGTGATATATCCTTGAAAATGCAAAAATTTTTAGAGATTTAATAGATGCATGAAGGTGTCACTAAGAGAGAAATTATGAGGAGAAAGGAAGAAGAACAAATGGATGAGGAAGAAGATAAAGAGGTCTGGATAATAATACCCCTCTTAACTGCACCAAGGTTTGAAAAAACCATGGTTAAGTCAACTCATTGATGGTCAACCTGACGGAAGGGTACATGTGATAATGACGAAAGAAGTGAGGGGCACAACTGATATTACCAAAAAGAGAGGGGCATAACTGATATTGCGATATCTCAGAGGGACACAAGTGATAAAAACCCTATATATAACATATATATTTTAATTACTAAATAATGTATTTAGATTATATATGCACTATATTTATACACATGTACATGTTATCTTTGAGAGCCCCCGGGGGGGGGGGCAAGCCCCCACCCCCCTCTCTCCGTCACTGTGCACATACATTCGCTTTAGACATATTACTCGTTGATGAAGGTGTTCAACATGCAATTTCCTGTAGCTCAACCGCATATTCTTTTGAGATTTTACCCCACTAACCGTATGAACTTTGTAAATTACTTTTTCAACCTTTGAAACATCGATATTCCTCCCTCGACCCCTGTAAACTTGCTAATTGGTGAGCGATCGACCGAGTAGGGTTAAGTATCAAGATAAATCAAACTCGTTGTGACCCTAATCAACCAATCGGGCTCAACAAGAAAAATAGAAACCACTCAGATAAATCAATCAATCAGAAGCACAAAATCTAATGTCAACGGTCTTCACTATTTATTTAACCTAGTATAGCGACCATGGTCGAACACAAGGAGCACGGAAATGTACGAGGTAGTCGGTAATCAGAGAAATAAAAACATATTTTTGTGGTTTTTAATTTGCAATATTGTTTTATTTTCAAAATTAGAACACAAATAAAACAAATAAGAAGAACAAGGTAAAAACAAGCCTTCAACCATTTTTTTAAGACAAAAATACTAAAAAATTAGAAATAAAAATATTTTTATATTTTTCAAACATTAAGATGTTTTTGATGATTTTATGGGATTTTTCTAATTTTTATATAATTTTATAAAAATGAAAGAAGGGAAAACATGGCAAACAATGTACAACTAGGACATTATTGCAAGTTAAAAATATTTATAATACCCTAGTCCTGGGTTGCAATTTTATGAAGAAGTAAATAAAATTACCTAACTACAAAAATTGAAATCCTATTTTTTTGATTTTTTGGAATTTTTAATGATTTTTATAAAGATTTTTAGAGTTTTTAGCTTTTTAGGGTTTTTTATAAAGGATTTTCAAACAAAAATACTATTGAATGTAAAGCATATAAAAACACACATATATAAATTTTTATAGAATTTTTCATATAATTTTTCGAATTTTTATATATTTTAGAAAATAGATAGAATAAATTTTGGGTGTTTTTGATTTTTAAAAAATATCAAATAAAACTATTTTAATTCACAAAAACCACAAATATTACGTGTTAGCAGGAGCTAACTGTATTTTTATGGAATTTTTGGAGTTGATATAGTAATTATTTGATAAAAACAAAGCACACTGCAAGTACGAGCTTATTTGTAATTATCACAAAGTTTCCGGCCAAAGGATAAGACACTCTTAAAACCCTAAGGCCTAAATTGCAAAATAGCCAGACAAACACACACGATACACATGACACATGCTTAGAGGGACATAAATGCTAATACTAAAAAAATTCATTTTAATCAGAACATACATGAAGTATGGGGTATAAAATGCAAATGTATCGGAGAGCATGTGGCACTACACGTGA